>CM076574.1:306354382-306936909 GCA_034641835.2 Pinus albicaulis
TTTCCAGCATTTTTCTGTAATTTTTCTGGGTTCTGCTGCAGCCTCTGCCAGGGTTTTCCAGCCTCTGTCTCAGCCCGCCTTGACCAAGATCTGATCTGTTTTTACTCATCTAAGTGGGAACCCGGCCCCTTAGGGCTTTAGTACCCTCCACTTTTTGTGGAAGAGTTTCAGCTGTTTCAGCCGTCGGTTTCAGAGCTTCAGCCCTTTCTTTTTCCAGATCTGTGACCTCACTTCCAGATCCATCGAAATCAACCTCTTTTCCTTTCAAATCACCTCTCGTCGTTTTGTTTGGACCTCCTCTAAAGGCCTCTGCCTTGCCCCCCCCGGTTTTTTGCTGATTTCCCTTTTTCCAGCCACCTTGCCTCTGTCTCTTGGCTGTGATCTGCACCCCTTATCTGCAGCTTTATCCTCCAGATCTCTGTCCCCTTTGACCCTAGATCTGTTGAGCTTCCCTTGTGTGTGTTTCCATAGTTTTTCCCTTTCTTTTCAGCATAGTTTTGAGAGACCCACCTTCTTGGGTTAGATAGATGCATACGTAGCTGTTATTTTTCTATTATTTCAGCATTTTACTCTGTTCTCTGTAGGTTTATTTTCAGCTACGCAGCACACTTTTTTTCTCTCAACAACGGAAAGGGTTTAAAAATTAAAATTAACGCACACCACACACTGACCCTAAGTGAAGAAGCGCCTGGTTTACACCGCTTGGCAAAGACTCTAAAATCAATTGTCACTGCACCTTTTCTGCCCTTGACCTTCTTGATTTTGTCCCTTTCTGCCCTTGTCGGTTTCCTTCTTCCTATCATCATTGCGCCCCCAAGGCGCCTTTCCCGGAGACTTCTTGGCCTTCATCCTCAGTTTCCGGTTGATCGACCTGCTCCGCACCGTCGTCGTCGAGCCAGTCCACCTTCGAGTCCGCACTCTGACTCCTCTCCTGATTCATCGGATCCCCCTTCTCCTTCCGGTTCTCCCCCTCCGACTCCTTTTACCTTCACCATGTCCAGATCAGGGCCTAATGCTAGCGGTTCTCCCGGCCCCAATGCCGGCCCTACTTCTAGCGAAACCGTCACAACCACTACTCCGGCCACCCCTGTGCTGCCGTACATTGCAGGCCTCAGCCTCCCCGATTTCCATCAGTTGATTAACGACCCCATTCACCATAATACTACCTGGCCCACTATGCCTACCAAGTTACCCTCCGATATCCCTAAGTTCAAGGGCCTTAATGGCGAAGACCCAACCAATCACGTCCGGTCTTTCCACATGTGGTGTTCCTCCAACTCCATTACCGATGACTCCATCCGTCTTCGTTTGTTCCAACGCACGCTTACCAGCGAAGCTTCTAAATGGTATGTCGAACAGGCCACTTCCTCCCATACCACGTTCGAGACTCTTGCCCAAGCCTTCTTGTCGTACTTCCAGCTCCCTCTCCGATACGACACTGGTACGGAGCTCTTGACCTCATTTAAGCAATCCTCTTCCACACGCCTTTCTGCCCATGTTCAGGAATGGCGACGAAGACGGAGCTTATGTCGAGCCCCTCCCTTTGAAGATCGGGTTTACATGGACTGGTTCCTTTGCACTCTCCCGTCTCCCATCGGCAAAGATGTCGCCTCTCACTTTCCTCAATCTGAAGAAGCAGCCCTCCAAATAGCTTTAAAATATGACCTGATCTACGCTCAATCTGGTTATGTTTATACCGTTCTTCCTGACATCCCCAGGCCCGGTGGCGCTAACGCCCCGGGGGCATCTCATTCCGCCGAAGGTATTGTTGGATCTCTTTCCCACCCCTCTGCTCACCCTCCTATGAGCCATGGCCTTCCTCGGGGGGGCAGGGCTGCCTCTAGCACTGCCCCCTCCAGGCAACATGTATCCGGGATGCGGCATGCCTCCTCCTTTTGCCCCAACCTCACAGCCTCAATCACGCCCAACCCAACCACTGTCAACGGCTGGTCACTTCAGCTCCTCCCGACATATGTGCTTAGCCTCCCCGCCTCCTCTACCCGCCTGACCCTTACAACCCCCTCGGGGGCAAGTAATGTTGCGCGGCGAGGTGCGTTTAATCCCAGCTCTTCTCAAGAATGCGGAGAGGCAACCCGAACCACTCCTTACGACAGCAGGGTCCAGTGAGTCCAGGACCACTGGCACTAGCAACCAGCCTCGGGGCATTCCGCCCAGGCAGGACGAGCCGCTTCGCACAAACAAACCCTGTTCGTGTTGCGGTGTTTCCGGTCACTCCACTCACGATTGTCCTCTCTTACCCCAGATGCGACAGATGTGGGAGTCTCAAGCCACATTGCGCGGACAACACGCCTCCCCTCATGCTCCTCCTAATGTGGCCACTACCCAGCCAGCTGTGTTCACTGATCCTTTCCCTCAACGGGGATTCGTGGCTACCCAACCCCCCGACAGCCATGCAGCCACACCCTCGTCCATTTCTGGTTCCTCTGACTACCAGATCCTTATGATGCGCTCCAATCCGTCCCCTTCCGTCGACCTTCACCTTCAAACTCGGTCTCGCCAGTACCCCAAGCCTCCTGCTCGGTCTGCTCCCGAGCCCCCATCTTCAGGTTCTACAG
Source organism: Pinus albicaulis (assembly GCA_034641835.2). Taxonomy (NCBI): domain Eukaryota; kingdom Viridiplantae; phylum Streptophyta; class Pinopsida; order Pinales; family Pinaceae; genus Pinus; species Pinus albicaulis. The sequence continues at coordinate 306,356,959 of CM076574.1, forward strand.
AGCCTCTTTCGACACCCAGTGGCCCCTTACACATCCCTCAACCCAAAGTTGAGGTTCACCCAAAGATTCCAAAGGGTCCATTACGCCGAAATGCTGCTTCCGGTCGAGCCGCCCAATCGTACAATATAGTAGATGATTTGGCACAATCCCCTGCTGCCATTTCCACACTGGAACTCCTCCAGTCGTGCCCTTCCCAACGGAAGGCTCTACTATCTGCCGTGGGCGCTGTTGATCCTGCTGACGACCAAATGATTGTTTTCGACGCCACTCAATCGAACCACCCTCCTCTTCCTCCTTCCGTTGCTTTCCAAATCCCAGTCAAAATCCGGAACGCCACTGTATCCCGGTGTATAATTGATGAGGGGGCATCCACCTGTGTGATGTCCGCTTCGGTTTGGAAGCAACTCGGATCCCCTGAGCTGGCCCCTTCCACGATCACCCTTCGGGCGTGGGACGGTCATGCCTCCCAGCCTATTGGCCTGTTTCGTAACTGTCCCATCACCCTCGCCGGTAAGACTGTTTGCGTTGATGTCGAAGTCATTGACGCCTCTCTAGACTACAACATTCTATTAGGGCGAAGCTACACCTATGCCATGTCTGATGTCGAATCCGCGGTCTTCCGCAAGATGTCTTTTCCACATAATGGGAAGATAGTCACCATTGACCAGCTATCTTATCATGAGCCGCCGTCTCCGACCTCCTCCGAGACGACCATCTCTTACGTAGCCAACAAGCAAACCATCGATTCCTTGACCAGTGTCTCCCCCGACGTTTATAAAGATTCCACCCTGCTTGGTACTTTTCCTCACCTTCCCCCCCCTCCTGTTACTGATCCCAGCTTGTCGAATATTTGCATGATGCAATCGTCTCAGGCTGCCCATAAACGGCCTACCTCGGCTAGTCCGCACCCTCCCCCCCGCCCTCCGCAACCCGCTCCTAGCCATTCATCTCCGCCAGCCGGACCTCCTCCTTCCGGCCCTCCCCCTACAACTGGTATCCCCGAACCTCTTTATCCTCTCCGGAGCTCGGTCCCCGACTTAACCATCTTGGAAGCGATACCTCACTGGTCGTACCACCTGGCACAGGCCAGTCCACATGCTTAGCTCCCCTCGGGTATATTACGTCGTCATGTACCTCTCCCTTCCTAACCTGACCTTGGGCATTCCGGTCTGGTACCTTGATCCCCCAGACGCCACCCCTCCTGGTCACCCCAAACCCTACATGGCTTTGACACCGGTTCAACCAGTCCCCCTCGCTTCCTCCATTGCCACCGTGCCTCTCGCACCTCCACAGGACCCTTCTCCTGTTGTCACGCGGCTCAGGGAAGGAAGGCAGGAAAAGCCGAAAGGAAACCCATCACGATCCGGCCCCCCCGACATCCATTACCCCCCCACGACCACCAAAGCCCGCCATTCAATGCGCTTTGTGTGATGTCATCGGTCATGCCACTCACATGTGTCCTAAATTGCCCCACCTCAAGCTTCTGGTCAACGAGACATTCCCCGACTCTGATCTCCCAGAAGTACATGTCACTATCCCCGACTCCCTCCCAAAACTCAAACACTTGCGCACAAACCACCCTTGTGCCTTGTGCGATTTTCACGACCATTACACCCACCTCTGTCCCCGCCTTGACGAGTACCGTTCCTCCTTGGACTTGTACCGCCAGTTCAAGGCCGCTTCGATCGGACCAGAGGACATTCACATTCCGCCTCCCGCTGTTAAGCCAACGGAGCCCTCAGTCACCATTTTGTACTTGTCATCATCCATGAGACCATTGGGGAACGTTCCATCTGAATCCTCCCCTGTTGTTTCGCTTGACCTTCCTTCAGCGGTCATCTTGGGCTCAACATCGGTAGATCCGTTATCTACTTACTCTTCGGTCACCCATTGTGACGATGCGCATGTGAACCTCTCTTCTCATGATGATGATTCAGGCCTTTTCACCATGTCAGGTGGTTCTTCTTCCACCAGTCACCCCATATTCTATCACGATGACGACATTATGGAAGAAATTCCCACCCCCTGACTTTATCTATTCCCCCTTACATCGAACCCATGCGTTGACACCACATCCACCTTGTGGCCATTACATCAAAACCAAATGTTTGGGTAAGGGGGCACCCACATTTGAGAGACCACGAGACGCCATTCTCCACCACTCTCCTAGTGTATCTGGTCGTGCTGACTCTAGACCCAGTATTATTCCACATTTAGACAAACCTCTAGAGTCCCATATCACTTCAGATCACTCTCGGGACGATACCCCTTATCGTTCCCTCATCTTACATCAGCAACCCAGTCTCTTAGACATTATTATTGACCAACCTATAGCTTTTCTACGAGAGCATCAGTTCATTATCTCCAAATCCCCCTTTTGGGATAGTGACACCAGGTATGCCAATTCGAAAACTTAAAGTCCATTTGATCCCTATATGCAGTACCAAAAGAGATTGGTAACACTCCATTTCCTTTCTCAAACTGCATAACCATAACCAGAACAAATGGCACACCACATCATTAAAATGTGGTTAGATTCCCCCTTTTATAAATACATTTTGGCATGCCCACAGCATGTCACACAAACTCAAAAAAATGGGGGCACCACCTGCCCCTACATACATCACTGGGGGCACCATACGCCCCCCCATACATATACTTACGACATGCCCATAGCATGTTCCAAAAACTGGGGGCACCATACGCCCCCCCATACATATACATCCGACATGCCCATAGCATGTTACAAACAAAATCCAAAAGCTGGGGGCACCATATGCCCCCCCCATACATTCTAGGGGGCACCACTTGCCCCTACACACATCCGAGAGGGCACCATATGCCCCTATATCTGGCCAATACCCGACGACCGCCCTGATCCGCCTAGATCTCTGTCCGAAGTGTTCCCAGATCCCTCTCTCTCCAGTTGACCCGCAACTCTGCCATACCTGCACAACCACATTCTTTTTGTCAGGGTACAGATCGGGAAAACCATAACCACACACCACAACCCAACTCCCAGCCATCAAACAGCACCAAGCCCTCCTCGTCTCCCAGGTCACAGTTTTCTGCCATTTTCTGGACCAGGTCGCACTTGTTGCCCCCAAACCTGCGTCCTGGGTCGTACTTTTTGCCCCAAAAAGTGCGACCCGGCCATAGAGATGAAGGAGGGGCTGTTTCTGGGGGTTTTGGGCCCTAAACTGCAAATTTCATCCAACAACATGCAAGAGCAAGGTTAGGCCTCGTACCTCCAACTGACAGATCTCGAATCCAACGGTCGGTTTGTCCGCTACGTTCGCCGCAAGATTTAGGGCCTTCTCTCCTCTCCACATTCACCACAGCAACAATAGCAAATGAATGATTTTGGAGGGAAAACCGCCTCATTAAAAAGAGAACCCCTGTTTCTTCTTTCGACTGCTGCGACCACACCGTAGCCCCGTTCGACGAACCGTCAGCACCGCTGGATAGATCTCACCGAGCTCTCAAATGGGTTTTAGTTAGTTTTTGGTGATTTGATACTTCACCCGGACACATTTTTTCCATGAAGGGTCACTTCACCGCTCCTTAAAATCGAATTTCCTCACTTACGACACTTGTACTTGGGGCACCATATCGCCCCCTTACTTGTCCATGTTCGTGTTGATTTTCGTCATGAGTGCCCACCTTGTACTCATGCTTCCTTGGTCCCCCATTGGGGCCTTTACTGTATGGCAGCACTATCATGTCGCCCTTGTTTAGAGCATCCGAGTTGAGTCATCATTGCATTCATGGAGTCTATCCCGCGACCTTTTACACCCTACTATAGCCCTCCATTCTTTTTGCTTGGTTCCTCTCTTGTGTCGCATATCATGACCTTCAGCCCCACTGTCCCCTATCCTTTCGATATTGTGCCAGTCGCTGCCATGTCATTCATGCCCTTTATGCTCTAACAAGGGAAGTCGTCCATTCGCCACTCCATCCTTTCCATTTCCACCATCATCATTAGTGTCAGTCTGTCCGTCGCTCTATTGTTCTTCTCTCGTGCCTTAGTTGAGGATCTCTCATTGCCTCACCTACGGCGGACCTCCTTCTGTCGACATCAGCACATTTATTCCAGAAGCAAGGTCTAGAGAGCGGTGTACCTTGGTTCCAGCTTCCACTCTTGTTCGGCGCCTCGGATCAGGCAGGGGGATCTCTCACTTCCCTTTGACTTGATTACTTCTCCAGCTCCTTTCAGCATGATCGAGATGAGTATACTGGACAGTCCAGTGACCCAGCAGTAGCTCTTGATGATTCCCGGGCGTGTGTGAGATGTCTCAGCCCTCATGAGGGGGTGGCCCTGCAGGTAGCCCCCCACATGCCCGGATGACCTCTTCATTGCAGCCTTTGATGCCGCTCCAGATTTTGATGATGTTGGCCTTAGCCACTTGCAGCACCTCTATGATTTGCATGTATCAGTGAGATTTTGTGAGCCCTTCCCCATTTACAGGGGGCATTTGGGTTGTATTTATCTCATGTACTCAGATGATATTGTACTAGTCCTGGCTGTTATCCCAGGCACAACATGTATGTGAGACTCTTCATTGTATTTTTATCTGGCCCTTGATTATGCCAGCTGTACTCTATGGTTCGGTCCCTTGTTTACTGAACACACTATTCTTTTGTACTTTGTCACGGCGGGCATAGGTATGCCTCCCCCGCCGCCTTCAGCACAGGTACCCTCTCATAACAGAGACTTGTTGCACCTGCGAGTCTCGTCTCCTCAGGGTCTAGTCCTTCAGCACACTATCTACCTCACATTTCTCTCTCTGACATCCCTTTTTGCTATCTAGTGATTGTATTCTTACAACGTACTTCGGTCATACGATTTGCTCCTGACACTCGCACGCTGGGGGGCAATCTGTTACACCATTTTTTGGTCATCTAACCTTTCATCGTTAGATGGACCCAAGTACACCATGTAAGACCAGTTTTACCCCAAGTAAAACTGCTTTCACTATGTTAATTAGGAGACCCCAAAAGGAATAATTAATAAAACCATAATTTAATTATTATTCCCAGTCATGTTTAACCCAAAAACAAAGAAATTAATGAGATAAACCCATAGTTATCTTATTATTTTCTAGGAATAATTATTTAAATAATATTCCTTGTTAAATATGACCAAATCAAACACCATTAATCAAATAAATCATTATTTATTTGATTATATCCCAACCACTTCCTTAAAAAGATAAATAAATCATTTATTTATTTATTTTTCACTAATCAAGGGATTTGACCCAAGTCAAACACCCTTTCCCTCCAACAAATAATAATAAAATATTCCATAGAGGTGGATCTAGACGTGATTAACATTATTTTAATCATGCACCAAGATCTAGAAGGACCCAATATTTTGTTATAAATAGGAGGGTTTCCCCCATCATTCTTCACCTTTTGTTGCACATTAGATCACTCTGGATCTATACACTTGGTCTCATTTCTGCCATTTTGCTCCCATTGAGCTCTACCTTCTACATTGGGTTTTCTACATCTACAAGAGAGAGAAAGCTTAGATCTGAAGTGCTGAGGACTACAAAGAACCCATCCCATTGAGGAGATCTGGATACACCTTCTTGTTTCCTCCCAGGTGCCTTGTAATATAAAAATTCATTCAAAAATCGTGTTCTTGTCTTGTCTGTTGGATGCATGGAGCAAACTCTTTACTTTACTGCTTAATGTCTTTCCATTTATAGATCTGTTTGTTGCAGCACTTTAACTACTAATTGCAGATCTGAAGATGTTTTACAGCCATTATTGTTGTTAGGGCTATTAGTTATGCGTAGCTAAAGTGGTTCTTTTTCGTACACTTCGACGAAGAATTCATACTAACACCGTTGTAGCCGCTACAACACCACCCAAAATTTTGGGTATATTTAAAATTTCGGGTTCCCCCTCCGCTCGCCTAGGTGTTAAAGTCTTTCACCTGACTTGCAGTCAGCGACATCCCGCCGACCTATCCCCAACCCCTCACGAGTTGTCTCATCACCATGACTTGATGCTGTCGCTGCAATCACGCCATATGTGGGAGGGAGCATCTAGTGTACGCTCGAACATTCTTACCGCAGTCGCGCCATGTGTAATGAGATCGCCATGCATACGTTTGAATGGAAACCTTTTGTGTATTAACGAGTAAAAGCCCTCCTGCTGTAGGTCATTAAGCATGTTGCTTGAATACTTCTCTTAAGCTTGTTAGTTTCATGTGTTTTATCTATGGTCATCATTATTGAAGAGTAATTATGATGTTGTAATATTTCACACAGGTCGACCCCACGGGTGACAAACTCCTCAATCTTGTCATGACATCGAGGGCAATAAAATTGAGCTTGGTAACAAAGCCGAGGTTGCAGAACAGGGAAGGAGCAGGTGCAAGTGACCAGTACTGTTAGGAGGAGGATGGTGTGATGCACGTTGATCATAAAAGGAACCTTTTACCTCACTGATGCAAAAGGTTTTCTTCACTAGTGCGCCCCAGACGCCTTAAAGCGCTCCATTGGAAATGTCTAGGTCCTGCATCATACCATCTCAATGTCGATAGGCGCACACAAAGGAACATATTTCGCCACTTCGATGAATCTAGCCTGAAGTATAGCCCGGCGAACAAAGCTGACTCAAAAGATATCCCTAGAGAATGACAATCTCACATGGGTGTGGCAAGTCGACGGCAGAGTTTCAAATATGGCAGCGCACCTTTGGGAAGCAACATCTGTCAATCTTGAGATACATACTGTGGCATTATTTAGGTTGTACATGTCCATGAAGATTGTCTATACGAAACTATTAGAGACGGAGAATTTCAAAGTGAACCTAGAAGGTTATGTTTAATACATACACTTTTGGTAGCTGGGCACATTGATGCATACGCAAAGAGAGCCTCCAGAACCACGAGATAGAAAAGGTTAATATTAAAAGGGCCATCAATGTGGCTTGAGAAGCATATTTTCGACTCTCGATCTTCCCAAACAAGAGGCCTTCATATTATGAGGTAAAGCAAGTGATCAAATTTAAATAAGGCTCAAAAGCATATGGTTTCAAAACCATAAGATATCTTGGAGCAAAACTAAGTGATAACATTATAAAAGGCGTGCGTTCAATGGACCAAGGTGATGTTGTATATTTAATTCCAAAGCGCAAAGAAATTTAGTTTGCAAACCATATAATATGGCGGATCACAACCACATGAAAACTCATGACCATTGGGCTCAAATAATTCTATGGTGCAATTTTGATCTATGTTAAAACGTGTTAAATGAATATCTAATGGTCAAGGTTTATTTGTAAAATATGGAGCGGGCGCAAAGGTTCAGCAAATGTTTGGTCAACTTTACATTGAAACCCGGTGTAGAATGATATGAAGACACATTGCATGGAGTCATACATTCGACATGTACGTTGCGTGGAGCCATATGGAAGCGTTTTATACGTGGTGGTTAACGTTACAAACTTAAACCTTTCAACGTTTATACATACACGTGGAGCGGAGTGCTTCAGCAACGAAACTACGTGGCCAAATGCATGGAGTCCAACGTCGTTGGCATGTAAATGCATGGAGAAAATATATGTTTTATGGTCCAACGTTCAAAATCGTTGCATGGAACCAAACGTGAAATATTTACATTGCATGGGGCGTAAATTATTTCGAATAGCTCAAATTCTCTGGGCTGAAGTTGCAATCCGCAATGAACATTTGCTTTCATGTTAAAGTTGCAATTCGTGATGAATATATAAGTGGTCAAAGTGCGTTTCAATGGCCAACGTGGAGCATTACATATAGTGGCATACATATAATGGCCAACGTGGAGTGTATATATATAATGGCCGAATATTATGTGTGAACGTGAAACAAGAACCCTATACGAAACCAACGACGACATGATATAACAATCATTGTGCGAATATAATCAAAAGGAATGTCGAATTAGATGAAGGCATCAACGCAGTTTTAAACCTATGGATGAATGCTTGGAGGAGTCAAAGGCTATGTTTAAACAGAATGAAAAATACTTTATTAAACCTGCAGCAACAATGTGATAACCATGGTGCGTTGATAGTCAAACTGCATAGATTGAGTTTCCACGTTGCTATCTCAAAATCTACGCGGAAACATCACAAAAGAACCACGCTTTTTGAGTAAGTGTGTAAAGATACCAATACTACAAAGGAAAGTGAATATATTATGCGTTATAACTGAAGCCAACACTATAAAAGCATGCTGCGTCTGACACTGAAGGAGTTATTTCAAAGGAGTAGATAACAGTCGACTTCTGCAGCCCCGACGACGATATTCCGGGAGAGAATCGCTCTTTGAACCTGTTGCGCTGGTCACATTCAGTAACAGTCCATTATCACTGGATCAGTGTTTCGGTGGAGACGGCAGGGTTTGCCATTACCCAGCGTGGATTGAGCTGCGACAGCGTGGAAAGGGGCATGAAATTCCATCCTGAATGCATGCACACTGATTCATCTGTATTGGTTTTGTCATTGCAGTAAGATACTGGTCCGTTAGGGAAGAGTGAAACGTTCCATCGAACCAACGCAGGAATGGATGTGGAGTATTATTTCCAAAGCGACAAATCCCTCTATTACAGTAGATGTTCTATTACAGGATAAAAGCTCCATTTTCAAAATTACATCAAAGTTGCTGACTCGAGGAGGCTTGGCGTTCGGTGTTAAATCATTATGCTCCTATCCTAGCCTATTCGATGTTTTCTGAGCCTTCCATGTCGTCCAGCACAACCTCCACGACCTGTAAGTCTGAAATACCTTTAACTACATCTCCAAGGCGCCCGCGAAGTTATGAATACAACCCATGTATGCTAAAGGTCAGCGCTGGGCTACATGCAGAGTGGGAACAGTTACACGTAATTTGCAGGCCTTACCAGCAGCCCAAGGAATTATTTCTGATGAAGGCGTTCCCTCAAAGTGAATTTCTGTGCGTGGCTAATCTCTGCAAGTTATGGCTACGCTTGGGTTCTCCGCAGTCTCATCCCAAGAGTATCATGAGCGCGTCTCAAGAATTGGAAAATGTATCGTTAGTACATATGCATAATGGATGTCACAGAGGACATAAGGAGCATGTTCCCCAGGCCGACACTTCCCATCAATTGAGTTTGCATTTCGAACTCAGTCTACAACCATACTAATATGCATCTACAGTAGTTGGAGAGGCGCAGGGAGGGCCTACACCATTCACTCTGATGATATAGTGACACAACGCCTGACCATACAAGGGTCCAACTAATTTTATTGTGATAAAGTTATTGTATTGTTTTTGTTGATTCCCTAACATGTGTCTAAATATATACATATGGCTGATTTAAATTCACTTCTGTAGGTTATATGAGAAGATGCTGGAGAAGCTATGTCTACTCAAATCGAAAAACTGCTAGCGGACTCCAGAGGATGCAGATTTGGGTTTCATATCAAACTCAAAACTACGTGTTATGTAGATGCTCAGTATCTTACTCGAAGCAGAAACCATTTTGCTCACTTATCATCACTTGCAAAGTCCCTTAGTGCGGAAATGACATCACCAGCAAATAACAGCTGTCATTTCATGACGAGGGCTAAGGCTAGCTTCAGAGAACAAGGTCATGAGACCTCTGAAAGAAAAGGCAAAAGAACTCACTGATCCGCCCAAGGTCGTAGGTCGCATATCTTTGATTTTCATCGTTTTGCGACGTAGTCGCAAGGTCGAAAGGTCGCATCTCCTTGGATTTTCTGCCTTTTGCGACCCCGCGACCTAGCGACCTAGTCGCAAGGTCACAAGGTCACATCTCTTCAGTTTTTTCGCCTTTTGCGACCCCGCGACCCAGCGACCTAGTCGCAAGGTCGCCAGGTCGCATGTGCATTTGTTTTCACGATCCGCGACCCCGCGACCCAACGACCTAGTCGCAAGGTCGCAAGGTTGCATGTGCAGCTGTTTTCACGATCTGCGACCCCGCAACCCAGCGACCTAGTCACAAGGTCGCAAGGTCGCATCTTGGCCATTCTATTACAACCTGCGACCCCGCGACCCAGGCAGGTTGCAGATTGCAACAACACCTTAGGTCGCAGGTCGCAACAACAGCTCAGGTCGCAGGTCGCAGAAAATATTGGGTCGCAAGGCAGCCCAAAGGTCAGGCAGATGAAGAGTCAAGGAAGCCCAAAGGGCAGGTTTTTTATTATAAATACTCCTTCGGAAGCTTGTAGAAATATCTTTTTTTGGAGGGGACTCGAGTTGAATATATTGTATTACTAGAGGATTACACATTAAAACATGAATGCAAGCATTTTGAGGAAACCCCTTTTTTGGATCTGATGTGTTTGGCTGTGCGAACACTATGTGTATTTCTTATGCAGTTTCAAATATCCTATGATTAATGAAGCTGCACTCTTAATGGCATCATTTATGCATCACGGCTATCTGTGCTTATGTTAATTATGTCTAGTTTTTCATTTCTCTCTTAATGGATGTTAATGACTTTGTTTATTAGCATTTCGTTTTATATTTCAGGAAGTAAAGGTGCATCTAGCCATAAAGAACTATTTCTCTTGAGGTCAGAATACCTCACAAGCATAACCCCAAAGATGTGTTGCTAACGACACCTCTTTCGGCGTGTATGCTTTATTAATTTTCTCGCTATGCATAGTGTTATTTACGTGTTTAATGCATCAATCATATGTCTTTTATCAGTTGATTAGGTGTGTATCCACTGTTTTATAGAGTTTAAGCGAGACCCAAAGAAAAGGAGAAATCAGTGGTAGCCAGACCCACACCCCGGACGGGATCCCTATTCCAAACGGTTCAAGGTCTAATTGGGACCTTTAACCGGGGAGATCCCTTGCTGTTGGCCGGACAGATTTTCCCGTCAACAGAATTGGCACTAGAAGGAGGGCCCGAACCTCCGACCATATGGTTAACGAGAAGGGGGGGCCAGATGACAAGCTGAGCCCTTAGAGCCTACAGTTAATCTCATATCTGTAATGGCTCGTTCCCAAATCATTCTCCTGAGATGTTTGTCGGAGTTTTATGAGCCTGTATACTACATCTCCGATGAACTTATGTATCACTTGTCCTAGTTAAAATTTGATGGTGAAAATGGGGTGTCCATAACCCAACACTATTCAGATTTTTGCGACTTTGGTGAGTGCTATGAAATTGACAATGAGGGTTTGATGTGTTTGATTTTCTTCCTCACTCTCGAAGGTCGCGGTAAGTAATGGTGCCGCACATTGCTGAAAGCTTCCACCCATTCATTTGAACAACTCGCCCATAAATTACAACAAGCTTTTCACAGGTATGATCCTCATGACATTGTAATAAAGTTACATCTCATCAGAATGGAACCTCAGGAATCTTTAGGTGAGTTCTTTATCAGATTCATTCATTATTGTTTTGAGTTCCCTGAGAGGGATGTTGATTGGAAATATTTAGGTGAACAGTTCAAGTATGTGATTTCCCTTGAGCAATTTCAGTTAGATCCTAGTGTTCCCTATGATGACCCGCAAGTTACCGGCTGTTTGGAATTTTTCCCTAATGCTTCCTTGTCCATCTCCCCGAGTTCAGACCACATTCAGGCCTCCAAGGAGAGTGTTGCTATTTGTGATATTCTCGCTCCTATTCCTGAGTTGTATGGGAGTGGAGTTGTGACCTTGGAAGTCTTGAGTAAGGATAGACACTGGCAAGAGGATAAAGCCTATTGCACTACCTTTGAATCTTTCCCGCACCATGACAAATCCGAGCTTGAAAGCCCCAGTGGCTCATTATCCCTCTCGGTTCATGAAACCTACCTCGAGCCCACTCGATGTCTCCCTAGACACAAACCTAAATCTGATTCGCATACTGATTATGAATCGAATCCTGCCCCAGATGAAGTTGATTCCCTTACAAGGCCTGCCAGATCATCGTTTTCTCTGATTGACACAGATGCCCATGTTGAAAATCCTCGTATGGTTAACGCCCCTGCGACTCAATCTATTCGTTCATTATTCCCTGAATGGTTTCCCGATCCCGCCACACCAGTAATTTCTTCGAGACATTAAAAATTTCCTCATATTGGTATTGGCGACACTCATAAGCACGCAGATGGTGTTCCACAATCACAGTTCAAAATTGATGAATCTTTTAGATCTGATCATTCTCACTCGGAATCTTTAGACAACCATAGAATCATTTTCCTATCTAGGCAACCTCAATATGTCCCCTCTATTGATTCCTCCCAGTCGGTAACTCCCAGGGAACCCGACATGCCAGGTACCCAACTTGGTCAAATCGATGGTTGCAGCGATCATTCCTTATCTGAAAACATATTCAATCATACCGCTGAGGATCGTCACTCGGATCTCTTTGTTGACCATATGAAGACACCTGAATTCGATAATCCACTTAATGAATATTCGAGTACCCATAAGGGAATCGAAGCACTCCTGCTCTTGCCGGCTGTCATTCCTAGTTCTTTAGACCCTGATGAGGCCCCTCAAACAACTTCAACCAGGTTTTCTCAAGTTAAGGTTTCTGAAATAATGACTCCAAAGTACCATGCTTCTCCCAGCATAACCATGTCGGATATCATTTCGTCTGGGTGTATTTTTCATTCTCATGAGGTTTCCCTGAGCACATATTCTTGTTCCCCAACATCTGGTGTGCGACAACCGATATACCCTAATTTATTTACTGGCAAGAAAATGCCAGCCATTGTCTCTAATCTTTCCAGTTGTTTCCCAGCCAGTACCACTTGCAATCAGACACTAACATGTGATTTTTCCCAAATCCCTCAACTACCCGGAAACCTTACGATAAATATTCCCCATCCTAGTGAATCTAAAGAATCTGATACATTGGATCATCAATCTGTCAGCACGCAAACATTTCTCCGAACTGATATAGAGCTCACTCATATCTTTCCAATCATTACAATTGATGATCACGCCCATTTGCCTATTTATCTTGCCAAGCAGTCAAAGTTGGAAATCCCCTTGCTCGAAAGTCCAAAGTTTGTTCAAGGCAGTGAGGAATTTCAGGATCCACTAAACACGGATTCAGATCCTTATACCCTTGACCAAACCCAGGAGCAATCCCGAACTAGGGTTTTCGAAACTAGGGTTCCTACGCTTGGATGCGCATGCATCTATAATTCACCCGTCACTTGCTTATTGTTTCCATTCCATAAAACTGATGGTCCTCCACACCATGATGAGATTTCTAGCCAACTTGACCAACCCTATTCAGTGGATGTGCCTGAAAATAGGCGGTGGCTCACCCAGCGCCCATCAGACCTAGGATTGTGCATGAATGAATGTGTGTCATTGATAAATGTTGATTTTCAAGAACATATTGCTGTGTATCAAGATGAGAGTGGGATTCAGCCTGCAAAATCTGTTCTGGAATGTTCTTTGGTAAGTATCTATGATCATCTTGCTATTGCACCTGCTCCTCAGGTAAGTTTTGTTGCTGCTGCACTTTTTTGGATACTAGCTATGATCCTGATCGTTGTTATTCTTGCAGGCCAGGAACTAATGCGGTGGCTGCACTGGAAAGCTGATTTTAAATAACCCCACCGCAACATTAGTTAAACTAGGGTTTAGGTGTAGGCTAGATAGGACATCTTAATAAAATTTGTTAGTTGTTGATTAGGTTTACTTGCTAAATTTTTACTTCATGATTTAAAAGTGTGTTTGTTGTTTTGTTTACGATTAATATTTTAGGCATCATCATGTTACAAGTAATTTCCTTTAATTTCCTTTTCAGTTACTTGTTGTTGCATAAATAATCACTGCTTGTATTTGCACTTACTGCTGGATTGATCGTTCTCGCACATGGCGTTGCATTGCATATTGAGCCTCGCCTATTACATTGCGTCGTACGCTTTCTTCCTTACATCAGTTTTGTCATATCGCCTGCCACTTCATGAGCCCTCATTGCAGCCCTATCACCTCGTGATCTTGTTTGCCCTAACTGCTGAAACAGTAACCCCATTGTTTGCGTGAGGTTGTGGTGGCTATCTCAAGAGGCAGCTTTCTCTTAGGACAAGTCATTGAAGTCGCATTCTCAACAAGATTCCTATGAGTCTAAAATTATTTAGCCTGGGAGATACGAGCCGATTGATTGTGGGAGACCTAATGAGTTTGAAATGGCCCATACCCGTAAGTATAAACTTTGTGCCCAGCATAGTCTTGGACGTTTTAATGATTTGTCTGCGCGCTTCGCCTATTGTGGTGAATGGGATGTGAAGTTTCGGCACAAGGGCAAACCCAAATCAGGATATATTTCAGTTTCTGTAACATGAGAAACAACCTCTCTTGCTCATAAAATAAGTCGGGATCCCTCATCCACCCATGAAAAATAAGTGCCATGAGCACATAAAAATAAGTGCCACGAGCACGTGAAAATAAGTGTTGTAAGCACATGAAACAAATAAGGGTAAAGGATCGAGAAAGGCTTCCCAAGTGGCAGAGAGGAATGTAATAGACTCTACCGGCATCGACCAAAGCCTACTGCGCTGAGCAAAGGTTTTAGATTTCTTGAAGTGACTCCTTTTCCGTATTGTCCAAACACTGCAAATGGAGCAACACCTGCTGCAGAACTTACTTTAAAAACTGAGAATAATAAAACCCAAAGGTCTTGCTCTTCACGATCATCAACAAAGCACGCGTCCGTAGCTTTCTTTGATGTGTTTTTATTAGCGGGATTTAGTTGGAGGTACAAGGATTTGTGTATACCTAAAGGTCAGCACAAAGGGGAACCCGTTGAAATTGTCTAATATTCCATTGCATCATTATCCGGACTCAGACTATTGTGGTGATATTGACAGAGATGCTGGATTCTACCAGTGGTTCGCCATTTGTTGTAGCTGCTACAACACCACCCAAAATTTTGGGTATATTTAAAATTTCGGGTTCCCCCTCTGCTCGCCTAGGCGTTAAAGTCTTTCACCTGACCTGCAGTCAACGACATCCCGCCGACCTATCCCCAACCCCTCACGAGTTGTCCCATCACCGTGACTTGATGCTGTCGCTGCAATCATGCCATGTGGTGTGATGATTTGGCACGCTCACATTCTTTACTCACTTTCAAGCGCCATGTGTAATGAGATCGCCATGCATACGTTTGAATGGAAACCTTTTGTGTATTGACGAGTAAAAGCCCTCCTGCTGTAGGTCATTAAGCATGTTGCTTGAATACTTCTCTTAAGCTTGTTAGTTTCATGTGTTTTATATGTGGTCATCATTATTGAAGAGTAATTATGGTGTTGTAATATTTCACACAGGTCGACCCCACGGGTGACAAACTCCTCAATCTTGTCATGACATCGAGGGAAATAAAATTGAGCTCCGTAACAAAGCCAAGGTTGCGGAACAGGGGAGGAGAAGGTGCAAGTGACCAGTACTGTTAGGAGGAGGATGGTGTGATGCACATTGATCATAAAAGGAACCTTTTACCTCACTGATGCAAAAGGTTTTCTTCACTAGTGCACACCAGACGCTTTAAAGCGCTCCATTGGAAATGTCTAGGTCCTGCATCATACCATCTCAATGTCGATAGGCGCACGCAAAGGAACATATTTTTCCACTTCGATGAATCTAGCCTGAAGTATATCCCAGTGAACAAAGCTAACTCAGAAGATCTCCCTAGAGAATGACAATCTCACATGGGTGTGGCAAGTCGACGACAGAGTTTCAAATATGGTAGCGCACCTTTGGGAAGCAACATCTGTCAATATTGAGATACATACTGTGGCATTATTTAGGTTGTACATGTCCATGAAGATTGTCTATACGAAACTATTAGAGACGGAGAATTTCAAAGTGAACCTAGAAGGTTATGTTTAATGCATACACTTTTGGTAGCCGGGCACATTGATGCATACGCAAAGAGAGCCTCCAGAACCACGAGATAGAAAAGGTTAATATTAAAAGGGCCATCAATGTGGCTTGAGAAGCATATTTTCGACTCTCGATCTTCCCAAACAAGAGGCCTTCGTATTATGAGGTAAAGCAAGTGATCAAATTTAAATAAGGCTCAAAAGCATATGGTTTCAAAACCATAAGATATCTTGGAGCAAAACTAAGTGATAACATTATAAAAGGTGTGCGTTCAATGGACCAAGGTGATGTTGTATATTTAATTCCAAAGCGCAAAGAAATTTATTTTGCAAACCATATAATATGGCGGATCACAACCACATGAAAACTCATGACCATTGGGCTCAAATAATTCTATGGTGCAATTTTGATCTATGTTAAAAGATGTTAAATGAATATCTAATGGTCAAGGTTTATTTGTATAATGTGGAGTGGGCGCAAAGGTTCAACAAATTTTCGGTCAAATTTACATTGAAACCCGGTGCAGAATGATATGAAGACACATTGCATGGAGTCATACATTCGACATGTACGTTGCGTGGAGCCAAATGGAAGCGTTTTATACGTGGTGGTTAACATTTCAAACTTAAAAATTTCAACGTTTATACATATACGTGGAGCGGAGTGCTTCAGCAACGAAACTACATGGCCAAATGCACGGAGTCCAACGTCGTTGGCATGTAAATGCATGGAGAAAATATATGTTTTATGGTCCAACGTTCAAAGTCATTGAATGGAACCAAACATGAAATATTTACGTTGCATGGGGCGTAAATTATTTCGACTGGCTCAAATGCTCTCGGGCTAAAGTTGCAATCCGCAATGAACATTTGCTTTCATGTTAACGTTGCAATTCGTGATGAATATATAAGTGGTCAAAGTGCGTTTCAACGGCCAACGTGGAGCGTTACATATAGTGGCATACATATAATGGCCAACGTGGAGTGTATATATATAATGGCCGAATATTATGTGTGAACGTGAAACAAGAACCCTATACGAAACCAACGACGGCATGATATAACAATCATTGTGTGGATATAATCAAAGGGAATGTTGAATTATATGAAGGCATCAGTGCAGTTTTAAACCTATGGATGAATGCTTGGAGGAGTCAAAGGCTATGTTTAAACAGAAAGAAAAATACTTTATTAAACCTGTAGCAGCAATGTGATAACCATGGTGCGTTGATAGTCAAACTGCATAGATTGAGTTTCCACGTTGCTATCTCAAAATCTACGCAGCAACATCACAAAAGAACTGCGATTTTCGAGTAAGTGTGTAAAGATACCAATACTACAAAGGAAAGCGAATATATTATGCGTTACAACTGAAGCCAGCGCTATAAAAGCATGCTGCGTCTGACACTGAAGGAGTTATTTCAAAGGAGAAGATAACAGTCGACTTCTGTAGCCCTGATGGCAATATTCCGGGAGAGAATCGCTCTTTGAACCTGCTGCGCTGGTCACATTCAGTAACAGTCCATTATCACTGGATCAGTGTTTCGGTGGAGACGGCAGGGTTTGCCATTACCCAGCGTGGATTGAGCTGCGACAGCGTGGAAAGAGGCATGCAATTCCATCCTGAATGCATGCACACTGAGTCATCTGTATTGGTTTTGTCATTGTAGTAAGATACTGGTCCGTCAGGGAAGAGCGAAACGTTCCATCGAACCAACGTAGGAATGGATGTGGAGTATTGTTTCCAGAGCGACAAATCCCTCCATTACAATAGATGTTCTATTACAGGATAAAAGCTCCATTTTCAAAATTACATCAAAGTTGCTGACTCGAGGAGGCCTGGCGTTCGGTGTTAAATCATTATGCTCCTATCCTAGCCTGTTCGATGTTTTCTGAGCCTGCCATGTCGTCCAACACAACCTCCACGACCTGTAAGTCTGAAATACCTTTAACTGCATCTCCAAGGCGCCCGCGAAGTTACGAATACAGCCCATGTATGCTGAAGGTCAGCGCTGGGCTACATGCAGAGTGGGAACAGTTACACATAATTTGCAGGCCTTACCAGCAGCCCAAGGAATTATTTCTGATGAAGGCGTTCCCTCAAGTGAATTTTTGTGCGTGGCTAATCTTTGCAAGTTATGGCTATGCTTGGGTTCTCCGCAGTCTCATCCCAAGAGTATCATGAGCGCGTCTCAAGAATTGGAAAATGTATCGTTAGTACATATCATAATAGATGTCACGGAGGACATAAGGAGCATATTCCCCAGGCCGACACTTCCCATCAAGTGAGTTTGCATGTCGGACTCAGTCTACAACCATACTAATATGCATCTACAGTAGTTGGAGAGGCACAGGGAGGGCCTACACCATTCATTCTGATGATATAGTGACACAACGCCTGACCATACAGGGGTCCAACTAATTTTACTGTGATAAAGTTATTGTATTGTTTTTGTTGATTCCCTAACATGTGTCTAAATATATACATATGGCTGATTTAAATTCACTTATCTGCAGGTTATATGAGAAGATGCTGGAGCAGCTATGTCTACTCAAATCGAAAAACTGCTAGTGGACTCCGGAGGATGCAGATCTGGGTTTTAGATCAAACTCAAAACTACGTGTTATGTAGATGCTCAGTATCTTACTCGAAGCAAAAACCATTCTGCTCACTTATCATCACTTGCAAAGTCCCTTAGTGCGGAAATGACATCACTAGCAAATAACAGCTATCATTTCATGACGAGGGCTAAGGCGAGCTTCAGAGAACAAGGTCATGAGACCTCAGAAAGAAAAGGCAAAAGAACTCACTGATCCTCCCAAGGTCGGAGGTCGCATATCTTCGATTTTCCTCCTTTTGCAACCCCGCGACCCAGCGACCTAGTCGCAAGGTCGCAAGGTCGCATCTATTTGGATTTTCCACCTTTTGCGACCCCGCGACCCAACGACCTAGTCGCAAGGTCGCAAGGTCACATCTCTTCATTTTTTTCGCCTTTTGCAACACCGTGACCCAGCGACCTAGTCACATGGTCGCCAGGTCGCATGTGCATTTGTTTTCACGATCCGCGACCCCGCGACGCAGCGACCTAGTCGCAAGGTCGCATGTACGGCTGTTTTCACGATTCGCGACCCCGCGACCCAACGACCTAGTCGCAAGGTTGCAAGGTCTCATCTTGGCCATTCTCTTACAACCTGTGACCCCGCGACCCAGGCAGGTCGCAGATCGCAACAACAGCTCAGGTCGCAGGTCGCAACAATAGCTCAGGTCGCAGGTTGCAGAAAATACTGGGTCGCAAGGCAGCCCAACGGTCAGGCAGATGAAGAGTCAAGGAAGCCTAAAGGGCAGGTTTTGTATTATAAATACTCCTTCGGGAGCTTGTAGAAAGATCTTTTTTTGGAGGGGAATCGAGTTGAATATATTGTATTACCAGACGATTACACATTAAAACATGAATACAAGCATTTTGAGGAAACCCCTTTGTTGGATCTGATGTGTTTGGCTGTGCGAACACTATGTTTATTTCTTATACAGTTTCAAATATCCTATGATTAATGAAGCTGCACTCTTGATGGCATCATTTATGCATCACGGCTATCTGTTCTTGTGTTAATGATGTCCAGTTTTTCATTGCTCTCTTAATGGATGTTAATGACTTTGTTTATTAGCATTTCGTTTTATCTTTCAAGAAGTAAAGGGGCATCTAGCCATAAAGAACTATTTCTTTTGAGGTCAGAATACCTCACAAGCATAACCCAAAAGATGTGTTGCTAACGACACCTCTTTCGGCGTGTATGCTTTATTAATTTTCTCACTATGCATAGTGTTATTTACGTGTTTAATGCATCAATCATATGTATTGTATCAATTGATTAGGTGTGTATCCATTTTTTTATAGAGTTTAAGAGAGACCCAAAGAAAAGGAGAAATCAGTGTTAGCTGGACCCACACCCCGGACGGGATCCCTATTCCAAACGGTTCAAGGTCTAATTGGGACGTTTAACCGGGGAGATCCCCTGTTGTTGGCCGGACAAATTTTCCCGTCAACACATTAGTATATTTGGCTTCCCCAGAAGCCTAACCAGTGATCAAGGTACACACCTCATTAATACAACAATCAAGTCTCTGTTAGATAATTTTATGGTACAACATCACTAAAGTAGTGCATACCACCCTCAAGCAATGGAATCGTTGAAGCATTCAACAAAATCTTAGAAAAATGACTAACCAAGATATGTAATGTCAATCGGGATGATTGGGATGAGAGGATACCAACAACATTATGGGCATACAGGATGACTGTCAAAAGTTTGAACAATAAAATTCCATTCTAGCTAGTGTATGGGAGAGAGGTGGTGGTACCTACTAAATTTATCATACCGAGTATATTAATCTCTTCAATAGTATATGTTGTTGTTCCTAGAGACAACCTTGAGTTGTGAAAGACCAGTGCCTAGGACATCTTATATAGCAAGGAGCATATGATATAACATGGGAAGTTATTAGAGAAAGGCTCTCATGCTATCTCCTTTAAAAAGGAAGGTTAATTTGAATGGGACCGAAACTTTCAGAGACTTGACATAGGGAGAGCGATACTGTAGAGGCAAGATGTGAAGCTCTAGTACAAATGCATCAGACAATTCAAAGGCAGCTTACTGTAAAGAGGGACGGTTTCTAAATTACCTCACAGAAATAAATAATCAGAAGGTGTTTAATGCGTATGAAAGATGTAAGATAATACTAACTGTCATTGAGATGATATCCAAGAAAAAATATTAACACGTAATGGGCTTACAAATTTAAGAATCCATACATGACAATAACGTTTTTAAAAATAACATCCCATAGAAGCTAATATAACGGAAGTATGGTTGAAGTGGAAAATGGAACAGTATATCACACCTGAGCCATATTTAAAGCGCTTGAAAGGTTCTAGCGTGAGTATCAACTAGGATAAATTCATACCAAGACCCGTGAGCCACTCACATTCTAGAACATGATACAAGAAAAGTTGATGAAACAAAATCAACAATTAAACTATCACATATAGGAGAAAGTTACAAACTATGAAGTGCCAAAGACCAGAATCGTCATTAAAGATGGAACTCCTCCTCACTAAAACCCAATGGGCTCTGTAGATTCATATAAGAGTTAAAAAAAATGCATACAAAAATTCTCTCACCGCATATTTTTTTGAAAATCTGGAACCATTTACAATCTGTTCTTGGGGATTCTTATATGAGAGGAGAATAACAGGAGTAGATGATATTCATTAAATGTATCTCATTAAGACAGAGTGGGGAAATAATTCATGCCCACTCTGCTTAATGGAAATCTGCATCGCTGTAAGTACTCTATAGTATGGCCTGGGGGTCTCTGTCAGGTAGATATTGACCTCAGATGTGTTCTTGAAGTCATTTTGGCTGTTTGGAACTCTGTGCTAGCCTTATGAAATAAATGATGTGGATGGAAAGTCTACAGGTCTCCATGCTTCCCTAACTGATGATTCTGACATTCTTTAAGAGGCTTCTGTCAGTGTAATTGACTATTTCTGGGCTCGAGGAGGCATGGAGGCTTTAATGGAAAGATGTCCTTTTTTGGAGAAAGACGTCCCGCTGATATTAAACACAGATATGATTGTTTCGTGTGCTCTTCATTATTCCAACTGCACCTTTTTCTTTTGAATGTGGGGTTAAGCGCTAATTATTCAATAACAGGCTTAAACCCATTTAATCCTTGCTGCTGATACACTCTGCCGCTACTGTAGTGGTGCCTCTGTTTTATGAAACACAGTGACTGTGATCATGACAGCAGAGCTAATTTTCAGTATGTAAAACCCTACACAATGAAAATAACTAATTATAAAATCCAAAGGATGGTGGAAGAGATGCTTTGAAAGCCTGTGGAATGGTGGTGGAATGGTGAATGTAGGCGAAAAAGGGGGAAGAAACAAGAATTAATGTTAAAACCCAAAATTTAGTGTTTGGGTAGATTTATGAAGAAAAACGATGGACATGAATGAATGCGGGCCATTTGATGGTGGGACCCGGAGAGCGGAGGGCGATTAACTTTGGAGCGTTGATCTTAGGAGAAGATCAACGACGGAGGTTGAATGGCAAGGTTAACAGAGGCTCCGATTAAGAAAGGTGAATGAAAAGCGCGATGCGATGTGGACTGTCGATCTTGGATCAAACGGATGGTCACAATCGAATCGGAAAATCACAATCGGGAGAGGCAGGGGGTGCTAATTTTAGAACTTGCAATCGGTGACGCGCGATTGAGCGCTAGATGTTGGATCGTGAAAGGGGATCAACGGTGGGGATTCAATCAGAAGGGAAGATAGGAGGGGTAACGAGCAAGGAGCGATGGGATCTAAACCGTTGGATCACACATGATGGACGGCTCAGATTCAATCGGAGGATCGCAATCGGGGATGACAGAGGGTGGTACTTTAAGACTTTTTTGATTGAGATTGGAGCGGCGATGCGATTATGTGACTACCATCCGATGTGGAGACGGATCGACGGTCGAAAAAAAAGCGAAAGCCATCAGTGTAAAACTTCATCGCATCGGGGAAAATCTGTTAATCAAAGGAATGCGCGCTCACTGCGAGACCCTCGATTGCGATAAGCGCCTATGGGTTAGCACCTGGTCTTGGTGCCCAGGCATATGGGGAAGTGGTTAAGGGGCTGGCATAAAAGGGGCTTAGCTTGTCATAAGGTGGAAAGTGGGTTTTTGGCTCGTTTCTAATGTATTTTAAGGCCAACAAGGGGTAACGGTAAGGGGGGATGAAGGTATTTTTGGCCAAACAAAGGGTATTTATGAGGTTAAAAGGGGAATTGAATGATCAATGAGGGATTAATGAGGAATTAGGAGAGGGGAAAAATGGTGTTGAAACAGAGGATTAATGGGAATAAAACAAAGGAAATGGAGGCCTTTTTGGGCATTTTTCTTCACAGAAACAGAGAGGTTTTTTTAACTGGAAACTGCAGTGGGATTCATCAAAGGACAAAAAGCATAAAAGTACTTCAAGGATGATGTGTTTTCATTAGGAAAGCATTCCTTGAAATCTCAGAGACAGTTTGACCCCCTGTTTGCTTGTCAAAAATAAATAGGGGGCTAACATGATCAACAGTATAGATGATAGATGAAGACTCAATCACTGAACACCTTCATGAGCCACAAGAGCTTGAAGAAGAGAGATTTCTGGTGGAGTTACATTAGACAATTAAAAAAGAAAGACATAAGGCTTGGCATGACCGTCACATCAAGCATAATATGTTCACTATCAGAGGGACAGTTCTCTTGTACGATAACAAATTTCAGAAGTTCCCATGCAAACTCAGCATGCACTGGATGGGACCATACCATGTCATAGAAATTAAAGATTTAGGTGCGGTTTGATTGGTGCAACTATATGGCCAAGTATTGCAAGGATGGGTGAATGGCACACGCCTGAGGCCCTATCATGAGTAAGTTTCACTATTTATTTTTTAAAATAACTCTTGCAACTGAGAGTAGTTAGTAGGGTAGAATAGAAATAGATAGAGTCAATAACTCTCTCACACCCAAAATGAGACATAGAATAGGAATACCAATAAAAATACATCACAATAATGCAAAGAGTAATTCCACCTATTGCGACGTGGATACCACATCGCAACCAATTGTGGTCGGGGAGGTAGTGTCTAACGTGTCATCCGTGTCAAAAAGCCAAGCGTGTCAAGTATCATTCCGTCTTAATAACCCATCATACCGTTTTTAGTCCGTAAGATCACTCGGATTTGAAAATTAATTGCCATAATTAGTAAACTCCATGCCATAATAAATTTTCCATATTAAGCCATAATCAATACCCATCACGTCTACCTAAATCTCAAAGCCACAGTCAGAAATTTCAGAATACACATTACCTTGGTAACTAATCACATGATTATAGCCATGGGAGAGACAGGAAAAAATTAATTAGTTACGGGTTATTATCAATCTCATTTGTGTCGGTTACATTACTTAACCCACATGAAAGAAGAAAAGCACCAGAATGCCGAAAAATTATGAGTTAGAACAAATAGAAACAACTACAACAATAAGTGAAATTTCATCAGAGGAAGTTCAAAGAGACAGTCCAACATCAGGAATCCACAGCAAGAGATCAGAAACAACACTCCAGGTATACAAAAGAAGAACGAAGATGACGAAGGTAGCAACAACAGTCATCGAGCCCGAGCTCGATGAGAGAATTCAGAGGATAGAATCACTGGTTGGAAAGTATGACAATGCTTCGCTAATTGATACAGATTTCACAGATTCATATCAATTCCTTGCTATGAAGGGACAAGTATACATAGAAAATTATGCCATAGAGGGAGGAGGGGAAGGATGAATCCGTAGTCAGAGGTATCCAAATATTAACAATATTGAACCTCAGGAACCTCTCAGTGTTTGGAACAATGAGAGTGACAATGCAATGTATGAAATTAATGTTGAGCAGAGTCCAAAATGGATCATTGTGGCTGGGGAGAGAAATACGTATACATACAGAGGACATCAGTAGACTTACCAGATTATCAGTAGAGGGGAAGGATGTCTCAACTGCATTCCAGAACGTGTCCAAGAGAGCCAAGAAGGCAGGGGACTATGATTATTATACGAAATATGAGACCAGAAGAGGAGGGAAGTGGGTGAAGATATACCTCATCAAAAATCCAAGCGGGTAAGACAATGAGGCATTACACCAAAGGTGAATGCACCCTCGACACCATTTCAATCGCGGAACACTACATCCAGGGAGACCAACTAAACTAGTGTACCTTCCTAACGAATGAAATATTTGAGGCTTATGAGGATAATTACAAGTGAGCCACATGATTCATTTATGGATATCTTTTTATGGAATTTGTGATGTGGAAATGGACTCACCTGGGGGTAAGGAAGCTCGCAAAAATCATAAACGACCAGCCAATGGCGTTAAGGTTTACGCCCTGGAGAATATTGGGAGATCCCAACACCAAGAAGGTCAATGAGGAGGCTTTCTCATTCTGGTACATGTAGATGGTGGATGTGGTGGCAAGACATAAAAGGGTTTCGAGGGACCTGTTGGACAAATATTATTCACATATATGTTTCAGTGTAACCCAAAAGCAAACATATATCAGACCTAGTTGCGTGAATGAAACCACATTTCAAATGCGACCGTTAAAGTTTCAAGTATAAAAAATCCTTCCACAACGAAGTATATTTGTGGCTAGGAGTTGCGATGGAGGTTAGAAGTGGAATACCCCACTATTCATTTGAGGCGATGCTACCGAAAGCACTTCCAGGGAAGACACCAGAGGAAACAATGAGGAGGATTTCTCAACTATAGCTAAGACCTTTACTGGACTAGCTAGACACGAGGATGAAGGGATTAAATCCGGTAATACAAACCCTCACAAGTGCTTTTACTGTGTTTCCTTCTTTTTCTTATTTTCAGTCTTCGAATTCTGGATCACCGTCCAAAACAACCCCTATCGTCACCGCCCTACCCTCCACCATGTTCAACTCATCCCTAACAACCGCAATCACCCCAATCTACAAAAGCAAGGCACCTAAACCCTCGGTAGCTACACCCAAGGCCAAAAAAGCAATAATTATGGTGCCTAAGCAAATAGTTGACCTACCGAGGAAGATCAGACCCAACCTATGGATACAAGAGTACTGGTTTGAGAAGAGCTAGAGGTTACTGCCCAAGTAACCTCCACACCACTTGTGTTTGATACATAATCGGTTATAATATTCAAATATCATCTGTAACTCATCACCTCACACTCAAAATTCATCACCAGATACTTCATTTACTTCCAAAGACCAATCCACCCGCACTCCGTCTACCTCAGTGACTATCTCAGACCTAGTAAAGCCAAGAAATAAGACAAATGGGGACATGGAGGCAGAAGTTAACTTGAGTACAACTGGAGTATCCAAGGTTAACCAACCTTCGGTGGGGTAGGGCACTTTCCTAGAACTATTAGTTCAAGGAGGGTCTTTTACTAGAGATACGATGCCCTCACCAACAGAGATGAACCCATTTCAGCAAGCCAACCTAATACTGCAGCAGATTCTACTGACCAATAGTATGAATAACCCAGAACCTCAACTGCCACAATGGAACCAACTAGCCTCCCCACAAGAGCACTCAGAGAGATCAATCACTAGTGGGCAACCCCTTAGAGAAATACCGCCAACCCAGGCCATGTCAGATGCTAAGAACATGCAGAGCTGGGGGGGCTGATCAGTTAGACAAGTTCATTCAACAGGCAGCGCAACAATCAGAAGGGATGCATAAAGACCTCCAATAGAGGTTTGATCAACAAAAATAGTAGGTCATCGCACTTACTGAAGAGTGCAATCAACTAAAAGGGGAGAAGGAGAATTTACAGGAGCAAATGGAAAACGTAACATAAATCTTTAAATATGTATGGCCAACAGTAATTTCCCAAGATGACCAAATTCCAGAGGACATATTGGCTTGCTCCATGTTCGAAAGGACTATCCGGGTGAAAAAAACATGTGCAAATCTCAGCAGAGTGAACTAAGAGCTCAAAGAAACAATAGCTTCCAGACTAGCATTAACAGACCCTGCTGTGGTATATGCTGAGAAGGTTATCGAGAAACAGAAGTAGGTAACCGGAATGAAGGAAACCCTGGGGATAACAGTCAAAGAGGCCTACAACCTACTGAATCATTTACATGAATTCTCTAACTCGTTAAATATGAAAGCACACCAAATCTCAGCACAACTTCAGAAATTTTCCCAAGAGATCAAAGAGGCCACTGATCCAATCGACATAACCCAATTTGATGTTGATAATGAAATCTAGTTGTTGATGTGTATAATGTTATGAGTTGATTGTTAGTCATTTTCTTAATATGAATGCATGCCCATTTTTAAATTTTAATTCAACATTGTGAACATGCTTTGATGAGTGATAGTCCATACAGAGTGGCTGGATATGTTTGTTGCTTCCAAGTTTCCTTAACTTTTCTTCATGGTTGTAATCGTCTTGTACATGATCTATCTCCTAATATTAGTAAGGTCATGACACGCCTCACGTGAGATGCTTTTCTCTCCGGAGTAGGGTGAAAATGCCAGTGTTGTGCTAGACTATTGTGGAAACCTTGTTGGTCTCTATTATGAACCTGGGTATTTCCCAGAGACCTCCTTTTTTGCCAACACTGCCACATCAAACCATCATCATACCAAGTATGATAGGCATACTATCTGAAGAGAAGCCATCGTGACAATGCCTCCCTTTGCCACACCACCTCATCATCATACCAAGTATGGTGGCCATACTCTCCTAACATAAGCCAATGCAATAAGCCTCTTGTTGCCATCCTACATCATCATCATGCAAGGTATGGGAGAATGTCAACCCATATTATCCCAAGAGTAACCAAAGTAGAAATGGCTCTTTCTTCCACCTCACATCATCATAATGAAAATCATGGAGCAAAAATATACCAATTAACATGTAGAATGTCACATCAAACCATTATAACCAAGCTCCCTGCTGCCACATCATGCGAGTGCCATGCAATGTCCCAAATAATGATACTTCCATTGACATATGATATGTAATGTGATGGCCAAACTCTCTCAAAAGTAACTAGCGCAGCCATGCCTCCTGCTATTGCATCACACCAGTACTATGCAAAGCATGGATCATACAAATGTGAAATGTCGAGTGGTAACCATACTCACCCAAGAGAACCAGCATAACCATGGTTCCTACTCCCCTGTGTCATAGATCTGCAAGTATCTTTTCAACCACTTGCCCATCATCCTCACCCATCCATCCAAATGTGGGTGATGAATCCTATCATGCTCCAACTTGGTATCCACCCAATGGAGAATACCATCCTCCCCAATTTGATGACAATCTTTGCACTCCATGATATTTCAGAATGCATCCTCCTTGAGGTCTCTCCATGAGAACCTCTCAGCGATGGCCCGATAGAACCTATGAGGTTCTGAATATATTGTAGGCAGAAGCTTCTCTTTGAGTTGTGAGATGCTCATCAAGAAGGCTCTATCCTGATAATGGAATATGTTATCCATCACAATATGTCTACCATCTACCATCTACCCATACAATTATTCATAAGTAGAAGTCATCGGAATGCTCCAAGAATAATTGGGCCCCCAACTCATCACTGCTCCTCAGTGACAACACTTCTGATCTCCATGATGGTGCATCTACTGTCTCATGGCCATCTCCATACACAATTTTGAACTCATAGTCCTACATTGGAATAATTAGGACTATGCTCATCCTATCCTCCAAAACTCCACACTCGAACACAAAGAGTTTTGTGCAGCTCAAAAATGTAAGACTGGGATGGCTATATATCTCCTCCTTGAACAAGTCAAGGGTCCTCTACGTAGTGATATTCTGCTGCTCCAAATCAGTAAGGTGCTCTAATCCTTGGTCATGCAATTGCCCTGATGGCATGACCCCACAAATCTCAAGTCGAGGTGCTGAAATAATATGGGATAGAAATTTTTGCAAACCTTATATTAGCTGATATTTGGGAACATCCTGTAAAGCTACAAGAGTTCCTCCAACCGGTGCAATGGCTTCTCCAATTTTTGGTGATGGTGATGGCTACTCCTCTACTGCCGCACCAGCGCTTGTATCTTCTTCCTCCTCCTCATGCACCTCTTGAATCATGCATGGGAATCTCAATGTCAAAGGATTAGGATCATCTTGAAAATATGCAAGTGCTCCTTCTACTAATGCAAGTACTTCTGCAACTCGTGGTAGTGGTAGTTGCTCTTTTTTCAAAGTGATAGTTTCCATGCTCTTATTCTCATCTATGTCAGGAAATGTCTCTATGGAAAATGTCTTCGGTTTTCTTCTATCAAACCTATTTACAAACCTTTGATTGAAGTATACATAAGCAGTCACTCTTGCATGTTTCATATAGCTGAACCACCAATCCTTTGCTTCACCCTCAAGGTGCAGTGCTGCAATCTTAACAACCTCTCCTTCTGCTACTGGGTGTAGCTGGAAGGAATAATATGACTCCTTCATCCAATATTTTGTTGTGATTGTGGATGAACCATCAAATGTAGGCAAGAATAATCTATTTTGTATATGCCCTTTCCTTCTACTGTTGCTGTGGGGTCTTCGGTCTTTGATCTGGCAAAAATGTTGGAGAGTCAGATTCTCTTTGAATGCTCTTGATTGAGATTTGTACTCTGAAAGATAATTACTTAGAGTCTCATGCTCCAATTATCCTCCATCTCCATGCCATTCACCTCTTTCTGTAAGGAAGGTGGACATAGTAGAGTGTTTTGGAGCTCTTTGCATTGTCAATTTCTTATGCTGCTGATAGGAAGTGCTTGGACCTTCCTCATTCTGATACTTTCTTGAGGTTTATTTTTTCCTCTCCCTTTTCATTTCTTTGACCTCCTTGGAGAGATCCTACATAGATCTAAAGATAAGTGTGGCAAAACTTAATCCCTCCACCATTATAGATATATACCTTCTGCTTCTTCTTATGATGTCATGAAATGTAGTTCCCACAAGCTGATCCAAAGATCATGCTTTGATACCATTGTAATATCCAAAAATAGGAAAAGACAGTAATACAAAACACCATAACTAGAAAATACAACAATATGGAAATAAACTGAATACACCGTAAAAATAGACAGAATAACTAATTCATCTTATTAATCAGGAGGTTAAAATACAAGTACAACAATGCTAAAAAATAGAAACACTCAAGCCGACAGAGATGGCTAGAGTGACCCTCAATTCCTCTCACTAAAGGCACTATGTAACTGTTGATCTACTAGAGGCCATATTGTGCTGTCCCTATTGGAAATGCTGGAAATATAACTGTTGGTTGAAAAGGGATGTGTAGATCAGGCTGTTCCAGAGCTGAAAAACTGTTGGGATTTCAGATCTAGACTCTATGATGAAAAACCAAAATAACCCATAAATGATTTCTAGATTGGCTCACCTTGGAAAATCACCCTCCTGGGGCTTGCAATACATAACTGCTGGGTATGTAGATCTATGGCATGAACTGAAGAAAATATAATTGCGATGTCACTCAATAAACTCTATGCTTGAAGGCCTGGTCCCTTATCCTGATCTCCAAGCTAGAAGCTTGAGATCTAGTTCCTCCTTCCTCCTCTCAAGTTGTAGTTGATGAACTGCACAAATGCTAGAATGGACTGTGCTGAAAAGGAGGCTGAAACTATAACCTACTTCTAGATAATGAAATTATGCTCATTACTGATGGAAATAATATCTCCAAAGTGAGGGGATAGTCCCTCAAAGGATTCCAAGCTAAAATACTTGGAACTTCCTTCCTCCACTAGATCTACACTGCTGGAATGTGTAATTCCTGTAGGAACTACTGCTGGAAGGAGGTGTAGAATGATGGACTTATGCCGGATGTATCAATGCTTCTTCTGGAAGACTGAAATGGATGCACAAGGTGAAAGGATGATCTCTCCACCAGTTTCCTAGCTGAAATGCTAACAACTACCTTCCTCCTCTCAAACCCTAAGGAAGGAATGCGTAATTCCTGAAGCTGTATGTGCTGAAGAGAAGGGTTGAATGTGGCACCAATGCCAAATGATGAATGGCTGCAAAGAGAAACATTTCCAGAGTAGGTGATGCCCGGGCTAACCTACATAGTTAAATTCACACCCTCAGTCCATATATAAAATTTCAATTTCATTTTAAAACCCATGATCTTCAATCTCTTTTGCATATAAAACTGCATTCCAAATTTTTTCCCAAATAATTTTAAATCTGGGCCACCTCTAACACACGAAGCTTTTCATAATTTACTGTTTATAAAATCCAACAACCCAGAATTTCAATTCTCTATGCGAAAGCTTATATATGGTTCAAACCATAGCATAAGCTCACTACGCATATAAGCTACTCTTCTATTAAAGCCCAAATACAAATTTTGGTTAGCACATAAAACCTTCGTTATATGCTAAAGCACTACACGAAAAAAAAAAAAAAATATATATATATATATATATATATATATATATTCACTCACAATATTTATTAACCAAACTTCATATCCTTTCAAGCATATGGTTTCGTCATCTCATACCAACCATAATATATAGGTCAACATATATATATATATATATATATATATATTCCCCAAATCAAGTGTTAAGAGACCTTACAATAGAATTTGACCAACGCATTCATCAGCACTTAGAGTTAAAATGAAATCCTCAGGCCCACAGTATGTCCTTAACTTACCTTTTCGTTGCAGCTTTAAATAAGCTCGCCTTTCTACAAACATGTTCAACCTTGGTTATAATATAACCCAATGCATATAGCTTGTGTCCCACATTATTTTAACTTACCTCCCATTTATCCACACAATACAAACCAATAATCTGACACATATTTGGGTCCCACAACATTCGACTTACCTTTGTGTTAATAACCCCGCAGCTTGGTGATGCGACCAGCGTCTGATCCTTTGATTGACACATCCAACGGCAATCGTAATTTTCCTCCACAGAACTTTAACTCCCAAAAAAAATATGAAACTCGGGGTTTTTAGAAACCACCTCTACCTACGTGTTAAACGCCGAAATGTATCGCTTTTTTTTCAACAAACAGCTTACCGTTTTTTTATTTTGCGAGACCGCCGGTTTTATGGTTTGAAACCACCATTACTGTTCACGCTCCCGGTTCCGTTACTCCGGCTCAAGGTTTCGTTGCCCTTCACTTCCAGACATTCATTCGACACATTTCTCTAACGTAGTCTTCCATTTCACTCAATTATTTCCATGAAAACCATTTAGGGAATCAGTCTCTCCAATAAGATCCTCCCTACAACTTCCTTGACCACGTTCTTCCTCGGGTTGCTTCTAATTATATTGTGCCATTTATTCAATTCCATTGTGATCTCTTTTACGCCTTGACTCCTCTTACTGCACCCACAATTCGACTTCACAATTCCCTTTCGGGGTTACAACCAGAGCTCCCACGAAATTCCATGGGTTTCGAAAATAATATTTCCATATGCCAAATTATGAAACTGAATTCAAATTCCTCCTAGGTCATCGATCCTTGCAGTGATCGATGAATGCAAGTACTCAATCTCCTCAGAAATATATGTAAACCTTCCTATGTTATAATTGACATCAATCTACCCGATCAGGTGCAAAATCACAAATTAAATCTCTTTGTACAGAGTTTTACAATGCTCGCAAACCCTGATTAATTAACTCACGCCTTCACAAGTAATTCAAGCAGTCAATACACACATAATACAATCAATCAATAACACAGAGTTTCATGTTTTTCTACAGAAACCCAAATATTCTTCATACAGGATTCAATCAAGGACACATATGTATTTCACACAGAATTTAGGAACAAATTCCTCCTCAATTTGTACAAATGTAATCAATCACATAAGCCCTCTTGGTTCTGGCCAGATTTTCAAATCAAATGGCCCTTCTTCTCACTACTATGTCTCTGAACAGCTATGATACTTCTCTCTGAACAACTCCCTCTATCTTCCGGTAGGCTTACATTTATACAAATTAAAAATGAAATAGTTCAGCTTCCTTAACAGCTCAACAAAGACTCTTTGAATTCTCCAAATTCCTAAAGTTAGGCTCAATTCCTAAATAACTGAAACTGACTCTTCACCTTCCTAAATTAATCAAATTCCCTCATGTTCTCTAGTGGTTAGAGAACATTTACAATTCCTCATCATTTTATTCAAAATACTAATAATTACATGAGAATTTAAAAACATGAGACCCCCCCATTTCTTATAAAAGTACAAAGTATTTCTAGAGCCTAATGCCCCTACATCAGACTCCTAAGGTTCAAATTGATCATGATCTCCTGATCATGTGTCTTTAATCTCTGCCTCTTGGATCCTATACTCTATTTTTCTGCTGTCCAACAGCTGCATCATCCTTCAACTGCTTTTCTCTAGGTCTCCATATATTGTTCTGCATCTTATCTCCAGCTATGCTTTCATAATATCTTCTTGTATTTCCTTTGCATAAATCCTTCTGCTCTCTTGCTGCTGTTTGCTGCTTCTGAGACACCCTCATCATCAGTCTTCTAATGTTTTCATTTTCTTTGTCCAGCTTATCTTCTATCTGGAAATCTCTTTGCCTCTTGTTGCTGCCTTCAATTTATGTTGCTGCCAATATTGTTGCTCTTGCTGTCCCACATGTTACTAACATGTTTAATACTCTTGCAGATGTCACTCCCCATGTTGTTGCCTCTATGAATTCCTCCCAAACTTCCTGTCCCTCTGCAACATTTTTATTTTTCTCCTCATCTGCAATTTTACTGTTAGAAAATAAATCATCATTTAATTTTCTACTTGCAGTAACATACTCATTTATTTTTCTTTGTATACTAGTAAGTATAATTAAATTCTGCAAACTAGTATCTGCTCCTCTTTCTTTCACAGCTTCAGGCATCTTTACTTTAGTTTCTACAATCTCTTGTTCAAATGTTTTCAACAAACATTTCAGCCATCTCTTCTGTACTTGTTTCACATCTTCAATATGCTGCAATTTAAATTCAGCATCTTCTTCTTCTTCTTGGACAATCTTCAGTATTTGTCTTTCACCTTCTTGTTTGATTCTGGCAATAAAATCAAGTTCTTCAACCACTGTATCCTCATCCTCTATTAGAATAGAATTCTGATTCTTCATCACCGTGTCAGCCTTAAAAATCTGTCCTCCAGTCTTCTCTTGGCCCATCAGACAAGCCAATTCTTCTCTGTCACCAACAGTAACAAGTTTCTGCATGACTATTTCATCTTCCTTCTGCAACAGTTCTTCTACTCTCAAGACAAATCCAAATGATGGATTGTCTTCAGTATCACCTGTAACCACAATCAAACTGTCAGTGTCAAAATGACAAGACCCAATGGTCTCACTTGCTGGTCCAGTCACCAAAATTTCTTTTTGCAGTTTTGAGTCTGTTTCAAGACCCAAAAAATCCCCACTGTATTTCTTCTCAGCTTTCATTGTGCCAATCACCATGTTACAATGATGACCCTCTACTATGTTCTCATCCAACATAGTTTCTCTTTCATTCAATTCTCTGACAATTTTCATTGGTTGTCCTTCTTTCCCTGCATAATTACCAAATGAGCCTTCAGTACTAAAATTACAGAGTCTCAATACCTCTTCCTCCTCTGACAACACATTAGTATGTTGATATGAGTTTCCTTCCAATTCCTTTGTCAGCACATCAGTATGCTGCTTTGCATTCCACATGAGACTGTCAGCTAGTATCTCCTTCTTTCCATCATTTACTTCATGAATTTCCTTCTTCTGCGATTCACCAAAATGAACTCCTTCATTTTGCTGAATCATTTTCTTATCCTCTGTTCTCTGAATATCATTCATGACAATTCCTTTGTCTTGATTCTTCAGCAATTTATCCTGTGCATAGGTCCTCTACTTCTCCAATTCTCTTCTCTGAAAATCCAACCTTCTATACAATTCAAC
Organism: Pinus albicaulis; assembly: GCA_034641835.2. Lineage (NCBI taxonomy): Eukaryota > Viridiplantae > Streptophyta > Pinopsida > Pinales > Pinaceae > Pinus > Pinus albicaulis. The sequence goes on from CM076574.1 coordinate 306,391,319, forward strand.
AACTTCAATTGGAGTAGATTTTGGGAACCTCATACAACCTTTTATACCTTCACTTTTTCTTGACCAATCATCAAATGGTCCCTCATTTCTTTCCTCAAGGCTCTGCTGAATATTTTCATTAGACTCCCTTGTCTTCAATTTCTCCTGAGATATTGCTATCTTAGCATTGATCTAAACATATTTCAGACTCATTTTCTCCTCCTCAACAAAATTTAAAGCTTGTTCATCTCCTTGTGATGTACCTGCAAACATACACAACTCTTTAGTTTTAAAACCACAAGACTTTTCAGTCTTGGTTGCTTTCTTAAGCACTTCCCTTTGAATAGATCTGCATGTGGAATATTCAAATTCCATCCTTGACTCAAGAAATTTGAGTTCCTCTTCCTCTGTAGAATCTGTGACCACCTCATAATTGTCAGGTTCAAAAACACAAGGCTTTAAATCTTCCAGCTGATCTGGACTTGCCAAATAACTCATGAAAGCATCAATGATTTTCTCTTCAGCAAGACAAGCTTCTTACTGCCTCAAGTCTTCATCATGGTTCATAAGATCCTTTAGGGATTTGTATTCTTCACCTGTACTCTGTTCTGATTCACAACTAGAAACTTCTTTTCTCAACTCAGCTGCTCTGAGTTCTTCTTTCAGTAAGGCAATATCTTTTTTCCTCAACCTCAACTGTAATGGTTGCCATTTTACTCTCTTCTTCATGAGCCAACCAACTCTCTAGCTTTCCTCTATCATCATCTTCAGTTTGTCAAAATGTTCTCTAATCTCAGCTACCTCTTTCCAATATTCTGCATCAGTTAATTTCTTCAACATGCCATTTTTCCTGGCATCTTCTTCCTCTTTTCTGTTGTGGCCTCTCTCAGAACCTCTGCAATCTCTGTTATGACTATCAGTAGTCATCTCTTTCTCCATCAGTTCTTCACTCACAAGCTTCACTAAGCCTCTGCAACATCAAGTTCTCTTGCTACCTCTTACCTCATCAATCCTTTCCTCCGGATCTAGGCTTTTGGCAAGTACTAGTCCCCTATCTACTAGAACCTTCTGAGCACTCTCTTTTGCTCTCTCTAGGCTTCACTCTGAAAATTTTCAAGAAGACATATGTTCTTCTTTCATCCAACCTCTTTTGGGAATCCTCCAGGTTCTGCCACACTTTCTTCTTCACCTTAGAATCCTTTTCTGGACTCCTTTATCACTTCTCTCAAGCTGTGATCTGCCTTTGCTGAGATTTCTTCAATTTCCTGCAATTTGAATTCTGCAAACAATACTTCAAACCAGAGTTAAACACTTCTCATCAACTCACCTTCTCCTGAGAACACTACAATTTCTCTCCCTATCCAACCTTTAGTTGAATATCAGGTTCACTGCCATCACCATCAAAACTTTGTCTTCATCATATCTGAAATCATAATTCTGTCCTCATAATTTCAAAATTAGATTTAAAATTATTTTACCTGCAAGATCTCTGCATGATCTTGTCTTCCACTCATTCTGCAAATATATATTCATTGCAACTCTGTGTACCTTTGCATATCAGATTTCAGAATTGATCTTCTTTCTTCTCTCATCACATATTAAAATTTAAATCTAATCACCTTATCATCACCATCACACCTGTGTTCACATATGCATTTCAAAAATTAAATTTTCAAGAGCTATTCCAGCTCTGATACCACATGACACCCAGGCTAACCTACATAATTAAATTCACACTCTCAGTCCATATATAAAATTTCAATTTCATTTTAAAACCCACGATCTTCAATCTCTTTTGCATATAAAACTGCATTCCAAATTTTTGCCCAAATAATTTTAAATTTGGGCCACCTCTAACACACGAAGCTTTTCATATATATATATATATATATTCACTCACAACACTTATTAACCAAACTTCATATCCTTTCAAGCATATGGTTTCGTCATCTCATACCAACCATAATATATAGGTCAACATATATATATATATATATATATATATATTCCCCAAATCAAGTGTTAAGAGACCTTACAATAGAATTTGACCAACGCATTCATCAGCACTTAGAGTTAAAATGAAATCCTCAGGCCCACAGTATGTCCTTAACTTACCTTTTCGTTGCAGCTTTAAATAAGCTCGCCTTTCTACAAACATGTTCAACCTTGGTTATAATATAACCCAATGCATATAGCTTGGGTCCCACATTATTTTAACTTGCCTCCCATTTATCCACACAATACAAACCAATAATCTGACACATATTTGGGTCCCACAACATTCGACTTACCTTTGTGTTAATAACCCCGCAGCTTGGTGATGCGACCAGCGTCTGATCCTTTGATTGACACATCCAACGGCAATCGTAATTTTCCTCCACAGAACTTTAACTCCCAAAAAAAATATGAAACTCGGGGTTTTTAGAAACCACCTCTACGTACGTGTCAAACACTGAAACGTATCACATTTTTTTTCAACAAACAACTTACCATTTTTTTATTTTGCGAGACAACTGGTTTTGTGGTTTGAAACCACCGTTACTGTTCACTCTCCCAGTTCCATTACTCCGGCTCAAGGTTCTGTTGCCCTTCACTTCCAGACATTCATTTGACACATTTCTTTAAAGTAGTCATCCATTTCACTCAATTTTGTCCATGAAAACCATTCACGGAATCGGTCTCTCCAATAAGATCCTCTCTACAACTTCCTTGACCACGTTCTTCCTCGGTTGCTTCTAATTCTATTGTGCCATTTATTCAATTCCGTTGTGATCCCTTTTACGACTTGACTCCTCTTACTGCGCCCATAATTCGATTTCACAATTCCCTTTTGAGGTTGCAACCAGAACTCCCATGACATCTCATGGCTTTCCAAAATAATATTTCCATATGCCAAATTCTGAAACTAAATTCAGATTCCTCATATGTCATCGATCCTTGCAGTGATCTATGACTGCAAGTCCTCAATCTCCTCAGAAATATATGTAAACCTTCCTATGTTATAATTGATGTAAATCTACCCAATAGAGTGCAGAATCACAAATCAAATCTCTTTGTACATAGTTTTACAATGCTCACAAACCTTGATTAATTAACTCACGCCTTCACAAGTAATTCAAGCAGTCAATACATGCATAATCCAATCAATCAATAACACAAAGTTTCATGTTTGTCTACAGAAACCAAAATATTCTTCATACAAGATTCAATCAAGGACACATATGTATTTCACATAGAATTTAGGAACAAATTCCTCCTCAGTATATAAAAATGTAATCAATCACATAAGCCCTCTTGGTTCTGGCCAGATTTTCAAATCGAATGGCCCTTTTTCTCACTACTCTGTCTCTAAACAGCGATGCTACTTCTCTCTGAACAACTCCCTCTATCTGCCCATAGGCTTACATTTATACAAATTAAAGATGAATAAGTTCATCTTCTTTAACAGCTCAACAAAGACTCTTGGAATTCTCCAAAGTCCTAAAGTTAGACTCAATTCCTAAAATAACTGAAACTGACTCTTCACCTTCGTAACTTAATCAACTTCCCTCATGTTCTCTAGTGGTTAGAGAACATTTACAATTCCTCACCATTTTATTCAAAATACTAATAATTACATGAGAATTTAAAAACATGAGACCCCCCCTAGGTCCTATAAAAGTACAAAGTATTTCTAGAGCTAAATGCCCTTGCATCAGTAGGCACTCGAAGTCTCCCATGGATAAGGGTGGGATCTCCACTCGGAGACATTCGTGTGCTAAACAACACTGCAGACTTAACTAAACAACTGAAGCGTGCAAAGAAGTGTCAAATGACAATACAAGATCTAAATCTAGAATATAATTTCTATGACTACCTTCACCTTCCTTTTATGCTTTGTGAGCCTCCCCTAGCCTTGGCCCATCTCATTACTGCGTTGCACATGTGGCCACTAGCCTCCATGAGGACTGCGCTGTCTCCCCATGATATCCATCATTTCTGCATTCAATCTCCACTCCCTCCATCATGTGTGCATTTAATGCACCACTTCATCCATCACTGCATCATTATTGATCTATGATCTTACTTTTATTCCTCCACTATCTCCATCATCTTCATCATTATTGCTCCATGATCTCCACTCCCCTTCATTAATAAGTTGCCCCACTACTCCTTAATGCTGATCCACTATCTAACTAACCCACATTCACAGAGAAAAAGTGGATTTTATTCATCTATGGGGTTTATGGGTCCCTCCACCCTTTTATTTACTTAACTAATTAGTAAAAGTAAGAACTATAATATTCCAATAAACTGATGGAAAATTGGGAATATTACAAAATGTGCATGAGTGTATATGTGGTTGTTATTGTAAATACTGTAATGAGATGTGTTATAAAGCTCCAGTAAACAATATGTTGTCATGTTTTTAGCAGTGTCATTGTAAATATTGCAATGAGTTGTGTTATAAATCTCCATTAACAGTATGTTATTGTTTTTAGTGGCTTGCTGGTTTACAGGTGCCATTGAACACCAAAGACGGTGTTCCCCCAAGGGGGGAGGGTTCTATAACAACCCCTAGTTGAATTTCCATGTAAAAATGTATAAGACCAAGGTCATGGGGCATGAATTTCGAGATGAATGGTGGGAAATAAATCCTAGTGGGTGTCATTTCAATTTATTATGGCTAAGGAAATTGGAAAAGGCATTAGCAAAGGAAAAGAGGCATTAATTGGAATTTTATTTACGAAATAAAGGAAAATAGGCGAAAAGCAAGGTGAAAGGTCACATGTTTGCATGAGGAGGAATTGAAGGAAACATAGAGGAAAATGAAGAAAATATAGGCCTCAATGATAAAAAGTATTTTGAGGATCAGTTCATAGAAATTTTCTAGTTCACTTATGTCTCTCTCTTCTATTCTCTAATTCTCACATAATCTTGTACAATTAAAGTTTCTTGGAGTACTCTAGGGGGATTTTAGGCATACATTGGATTTGGATAAAGAAGGTAAGGGAACACAGGAAACTGCAAGGCGACAATGGGATCAAAAGCTACAACTGGGTTTCATTACAGTTCCTGGAGCCTTGGTTCAACAAACACTATGGAAGCTTTGGAACAACTTGGGTTGAGTTACTAGTCCTATAAGCCTTGGTTGGACAAACGCTCTGGAGTCCTTGGTGGATTGAGTTACTAGTATTGGAGCCTTGGCTAGAAAAATTCTCTTAAGCCCTACGACAATTGTGGGTTGTGTTACTAGTCCTAGATTCAAGTTGGAACAAACACTCTGGAGCTTTGAACATCTTGGGTAGAGACCGATCTGGTGATGGTTAGTGATGTCCGACCGTGAGGTAGAATCACTGGTTGAGGGTTGAGGTGGTTTGGCCTCTGGAATCCTTGTTTTGGTTTTAATTGGTTTATTCAAAATATCCTGCATTCATACTTGGAATATAGTGCGGGGGTGATTGGATGAAAGAGATATTTGGTTCAACCCAATCTATGGTCATGCGGTACGTGGAAGTCCTTGACTTGTTTTGATTTTTCATACATTAATAAGAGCTCTTTTCCCCTTGTATTTCATGAGTAAATGTATTTTTTATCATGTGGATTTGATGGTTGCTCTATCATTTTTATTATTTTGATTATATGTTGTTTAGAAGCATGGTTTTATGACAGACAAGTTATGGCTCTTAAGATGTTTCGGTTAGTAAATTAAATGTTAATCAATGAATGACCTAATAGATGATAATGCAACTACTATGAGTGGAAATCATATCTTCTTGATGATTCTCAAATAAGTATGAGACCCCTTGATCTAGGTGGCTCTAGAGACACTCAAAAGTCCAAGAGTGCTGATGATAGGTCAAAATTCAAAGTGGTCGGATTGCTCTAGAAATAGGTCCAAATTGAAGTGCTCATCCCCTTGATTCCAACGGTGCAAACAAGACTCCAATCCAAGCTCATATGGAGAAGTTATAGTTGGTAAAATTTTTGGTCAAAGTGGGTAGTGGGTCAGGTATAAGGGTCCTACAAATTGACCGAGGACGAGGCAGAGAACTTGGCTCTTGAAAGTGGTAAAATTTTTTCCTCTCTAAAATGCCTAATGACCCTTATTTTCATTAAAATCGAATATAAACATATGTTTAAAAAAAAAAAAAATCAATAGGGAGGTGGGCCACGACCCCGCCACCTCCATCACATCACGGTATATACATTAAAGAATAATTTTTGGGTCGGCAGGCCATGACCCTCACCAAAACCCACAACATAAATAACATATGCATATAAACAAAGTTATGTGGGTGGGAGGGCCACCTCCGGTGGACTCGACCCATGCCACCACTCGAAAACCAAATATAAAGGTTGAAGCCCATACCAGATGCAACATCATGTACTGAAACCTATGGGAGTCGAACCCACCGCCAGCCTCGCCCACGTGACGGTCCCAAAACCAAAATCAAAACAAATAAACCATTTTAACAATTGTTTCTACCATTAAAACGGAACCCAAAATTAACATTCCGGCAACCGAAAATCAAAATGTGGAGTAAACCAAACATGCCATGGGGGTTTGGAACACCCGACCTACCCTGACTACCCCTAAAAAAAGCGCTTACCAACTAGCCAACGACCAGTTCCTTGTTAATTCTGCCATAAGTTTTATATATATACTCACTTGCTCATTCAACCGAACATAGGAGAAGTGTTGGAACTTAGACACAGTGAAACCAGGCACTAAGTAGTGGAACTCAGATGCAGTGGAACTAGGCACCAGGTGGAAAAACCATGAGTCAAGTGGAACTGGGCAGAGGTGGAACCTTGCCCAGGCAAAGAGAGAGTGGAACCATGATCTGAAGAATTTTCCCAAAGAGGTAAAAAATCATTTTATCAGAATGGTGTCAAATTTGATGAAATTTTGTAGGAATCACAATGGCGATATCAGATTCACGATTTGAGCAATGATTTTTAGTCAGACCATGGAGCAGAAGCTTATAAGAATCATGAGGGAATCTAAAATATTCCTGTAGGCCCTCATATTTTGACGGTGTCAGTTTTTATAGCTGAGCCTTTTTTTTGGCCAAATGCAGAAGTGAAGGTGCATGAAGCAGTGATGTCATGTTTTCCTTCATAATCGTTGAGATGATGTATTATGTTTTGAGATCCCTGTTTGATGTTATGTTGTGGGATCGATTTTTCCACATTATGTGAGATGTATTTATATTTTCATGCTATGTATTGATGTTGACATCCCTATGTAAATATTTTGAATGGATACTCATTGCCACATTGTGTGAGATCTTGTTAGTTTGTCATGCTGAGAGGGAGCCTTCTTGAGTGAGAATTCCTGTAAGCGGAACATCTCATGGAGAGACAATCCAATAATGTTGAGGGAATATGGCCTTGCTATGAAAAATAGTTATCCATGTACACCATCATCTCTTACAAAATTATATGAAGCGGCCTCCACCATCTTCACACCGACCTCGAAGACGTAGCCCACATTGGGTGAACTCTGTTATCAAATGTATCGTGTTCTTGTGTTGCTGATTGTCATCATGTTTCCTCTTGAATATGTGTTCTTGTATGCTATTTTAAAATGAAATTCCAACCACATCACAGAAGTAAAAGATAATGGCTAAATTCGGTAGTTGATGAGCCCAAATCACCCCTATGTTCAAATGTGTAATTATGACTTGTAGATTACTTGTTCATGATGTGTTTGAAAAAATGTCTTTCAAGGTTAGGATGGGTCATGTTAAGTCCTTGATGAAGTTTTGAGTTAAATAATTGGAAGGTTAAAAAGAAGACATTGAAGGAAGGATACAATGTCTAGTTGATATCAAGTGGCGATGAAGTGAAGCCAAAGGAAGCTTCCATTAGGGAAATTTTGAGATCAAAAAATGGGGTTAGAAACAAAAAATGTACTAAAAAAAATTAGCTTCAAAAGAACCAATAGGCTAAAAACAAAAAGTTTACTAAAAAAAGTAACTTCAAAAGAACGAATAGGACTCAAGATGATGATTTTATCCCCGGTAGTAAATATTTTGGAGGGAAAATAACAAAACTACTTTTTTAATTATATTTTAAACTTATCTCCTTATAATATTGCTTAAATGTAGTGTAGATACCCATTGGATTTATAATTAAATTCTCCATCCATGATTATTAGCTTTGCATATTTCTAAGTGGACCCACATCAAGAAATTGAAAATACATGAAAAAAGTGTGTTGAATGTACTTTTTCATGTTTTTTCAGATTATTTTTATGTGGGTCTACTCAGAAGTATGAAAAGTGAGTACTTGTTGGATGGATAACTTTATTTGACATCCAGCAAGTGTCTACACTTGACATTTAAGTAAACCTATGAGGAGATAAGCCAAAAATACAATAAAAAGTAGTTAAAAAAATCCATACCTCTTATTTTATTATTTTAACTATTATTTTGTTATTTTCCTTAGGAAGCCTATTTCATACCTCAAAATTACCCTAATGAGAAGCTACAACTGCATTAATTCAATATTAGGAGAGCAGAGAGAATAAAGTGAAAGTGTTGCTGAGAATGTATGTAAAGGACAACATTATATTGCATAGAGATAGCAAGACATTGAACGACACCTAGACAACACTCAAATATTTGTATGATTCAAAGAATACAATTGAATCTTGCATTTTAAGATTAAGCTTATTTATATTGAAATGGAAGAAAATGAAAGAATTAATAATTTTATTTTAATAATTAAAGACATTACAGATAAACTTGGAGATATTGGTGAAATAATATCTAACACTAAACTAGCCATTATAACCTTAAATGGAATGCTATATGAGTATCAGGTGTTCATCGTAGGCCTTGAAACAAGGGAGAAGGCTCCCAATTTTGATGAGTTGGCAGGTATACTCATACAAAAGGAATAAAGGCAAGAAAACATTAAACCTCAAAGTTCTAATTTGACACCGATGAAAAAAAGGGAAACGAACTTTTAAAAGGAATCCCTGGGAAGGTAATAAAGGAGGAATCTACCACATGGAAAGTCATCATTTGGTAAGACACCATTCGGAAAACCACAACTAGGCATGCCATTTCCAAATATTAATGTTAAATATAATTACTGTGGCATTTTTGGACATTAACCTAGAGATTGCATGAAAGGGAAGTATCATGAGTCCAAACATAGGAATAAAAGTCACACTATTCATTTTGTTGATATAGGAGAACAATGCTATATGGTATAAATTTTTTTAGACTACTTGTTACCAATGCTACATTGTCCACTGCAATAGATGATCCAAATACATGGTTTGTTGATTTTGGAGCCTCCATCCATATGTCATGTAACAAGAATTGGTTTGATAACTTTAATGAAAATAATAATGGCACAAACATATATATTGAGGATGCTTATTCACATGAAATTAAAGGGAATGGTGATGTATCTATGACATTACCAAATGGTAGTGTTAAACAAATTCGTAATATGATGTAGGTACCTTGAATTGAGAAGAATCTAATATTAGTTTCTACTATAACATAACAAGGTTTGAAGGTTGAATTTGTAAATTCACATTGTGTGGTGAAAGCCATGCATTATCACTTTAAGGTTGTGGAAACATGAGTTAAAATTGGAGGGTTATATAAGCTTAATGTGACAAAAAAAAGTCATCAAAAATTGTCATCCACAACAATGACAACGTAAGTTATTTGGGACCAAAGGTATGACCACATTAATTATCATGATTTATTGCTACTTCAAAAACAAGGATTGGTAGAATGGATTCCAATACGTAAGGATGAATATTCTCCATGTGAAGGGTAGCTTTAGAGAAAATTCATTGGGAAGAGTTCCCTACTCATATAGATAAAAGGAAAAGGGATATTCTAAAGTTTGTGCATATACATGTATGTGGTCTTATGTAAACCAGCTCATTAGGTGGAGCATATTATTTCTTGATATTTATTGATGATTGTACAAAATATACATGGGTCTAATTCATGAGAAAGAAAAGTGATGTATTTTAATATTTTAAAGAGTTAAAAAATATAGATGAAAATAAAAAAGAAAAATACATCAAGATCCTCCAATTAGATCAACGAGGAGAATATACTTCAATGAATTCATGAAATACTAAAAATCGCATGGAATTTTACATCAATGCACATTACCACATATTCCACAGTAGAATGGAGTAGCTGAAAGGAAAAATATAACCCTTGTAGAATGTGTACAAAGCATGTTGAAAGGTAAGAATCTTATCAATATTATTTGGGCTGACGTTGTGAGCAGTGATGTATACCTGAAAATTATAAGTCCAACTAAAATTTTAGACCATAATATTCCTTTTATATCCTTATGGTTATAAACCAAAAATAATCCATTGAAGAATATTTTGAAGCAATACATTCTCTCATGTTCCAAAGGAAGATAGGAGAAAACTTGATGCAAAAGCTATCAAGTGTATTTTCATTGGTTACTATTTTTATCATAAAGCATATAAGTTGTTTGATCTCTATGCACATAAAATTTTTGCAAGCCATGTATTACTTCATGAACATATAGATGAAAGCCATGAGGAGGAAAGGTATGATGCATGACATATTCCTTATTACTAGGATGATGTCAAAGATGAAGCAAATGATAAGTAGGAACAAAAAGAGGAAGAATAATCCAAAGAAATTGACACCTATAACAACCACAACACACCAAGAGGAATAGATGATTCACCAAAAAGTAGAAGAATAGATGAAAGCAATGAAGCACCCTGAAGGTCACTACAACAAACTCAACCACTAGTAAGATCTAAATAATATGCCTTAATGAATAAAGTAATGAATATCATAGAACCTTTGAATTTAAAAGAAGTTAATGAGAAAATGAGCATAAATAATGAAGATATGTAATGAAGGAAGAATATTCTTGGGAGTTAACAAAATTTCCTGAAAACAAAGTACCAATAGGGTCCAAATTGTTGTTCAACCCCAAATTTAATGTTTCTGGAAGTATAGATAAATATAAGGACATATTAGTTGCAAAAGGATACCCACAAAAAGAGGGAATACATTTTGAAGAAAATTTTGCACCTTTAGCTAATTAAATAAAATTAGATTGATGATTTCTTTAACTACAAAATATAAATGGAAAATAGATTAAGTATATATTTTTGAATTGAGAACTAAAATAAGAAGCATATCTTGTTCATCCAAAAGGGTTTGTTAAAAAGAGTCAAGAGCGCCTTGATTGCAAATTAAAGAAGCTTTATATGGATTAGAACAAGAACCAAGATCTTGATATGTGAAGATTGACTCCTTTATTCCTAAATGTTTTATGAAAAACAAGAATGACCCTAACTTGTATAGCAAGTTATATGAAAAGGAGCACACTATTATGTTTCCTTAGATTTTGATGATATTATAATACATGAAATGCTTCTAAGCTAATTGATGAAGTTAAAGGAAAACTATCACAAGTGTGGTCTTGAAATATGAGAGAAGTTGGTCAAACATTGGTTACAAAAACCAAATATACAAGATAGCTACTTTAAAGATTCAAAATGGACCAATGTATGGCAATATTAATACCTTTAGAACAAAATGTAAAACTCTACAACGATGATGGGACAAGAGGTGGATGGTACACTATATCATTAGTTAATGGGAAGCTTAAACTATCTCACTACAACCAGGCTAGAAATAGGATATTTGGTTAACATCCTAAGTCAGTTTGTGGCCAAACCTCTTGAAAGTCATTGGAAAATAGCAAAGAGAGTCCTTCAATATCATAAAGGAATTGTTAACTTTGGTATTAAATATACTAATGATTTTGAGGTTGATTTGAAAATCTATTTTGATTTTATTGGGATAGAAGTCTTGATGACAAAAGGTCAACTTCAGGATATGCATTCTGCCTTAGATCTAGGATTGTGGCATGGAGCAACAGGAAGCAACCAACTATGTCTTTGTTGTCAACTAAAGCTAAGCACAAATATTTGTGTAGTGCTACTTCTAAAGTAGTTTGGTTGAGGTGAGTTGAAGATGTGGGATAAGTACAAAAAACACCAACAATAATCAAATGTCATAATCAAAGCACCATTAGACTAGCCAACAATATTGTATACCATGGAAGATCTAAACACAATGAGACACATTATCATTTTGTTAGGGAAAAGATGCAGTCCAAGGAAATTGTTTTAGTCTACTATAATAACAATGAAAATGTGGTTGACTTCTTTACATAACCTCTTAGAAAGTCAAAATTGAAGTATGTAGGAATCCATTGGGTTGGGTAGAAAAACACATTTTTCCATTAAGGGGGGGTATTAGAATAATGGATAAATCTAGAAGATTGTCCAATTAATATAACCAATTTTGTTTGTTTGGACTGATTTCCTAATTAGTCCTTGATAATTTGTTAGATCACATATTCTAACAATATGCTCAACTAGATTGTAATCATAGATATATGTATGTGAGCTATGGCTTGGTGTATGCAAGTGTGAGTAGTCCAGTATCCTTTGTGAGTGGTTGTCTCACCAATGAGCTTCAACACTTCTTCAATATTCTATCTTTCATATTTTCTGTCTATATTCAATTATTCATGACAAATTAAAAAAAATAAGGGTTTTTTTAAGAGGGTCTAGTTTTAATGTTGAATGGAAAAATGAATTATCAATCAAAGTAAGATGTTGTTATCAATATTATGTGATATCTAGTTGCATTTGGATACTTAAAAAGATAGTTTATTACTCCATGAGTGACCCCTCTCCCTAAAATTTAAATATAAAATCTGATGGGAATTAAACCCCACACAAACCAACTAATTTATACTAATACATATATCATTACCTATCATTTTACTTTTAAGGATTTATAAAATGTTATTTTTTTCAATTTAAAATTTCTAAACATTTTTTATGAAATTTAAACTTAAAATTTAATTAAATTAAACCCACAAACCATCTAATCTACACCAAAATTAAATTAATAAGATGCATATAATTATTTATCAATTTACAATTAAAAATTTATAAAATATTGTTTTCCCCTTAATTTACACTTCATTATATCATTTTATTTTCTAAAAATCATAAAATATCAATTTTCCTTTAATTTAAAATTTATAAATCATTTTTAAAATAGGTTAATGCTTCATTATTTGATAATAATTTATATTTAATATCTCAAATTTAATATTAAAAACACTTTATCAATAATAATTTAAATTTAGTTTTTAGGTAAACGAAATACTCTCATTCATATAAATTTTATATAGTTCAACTAAATTCTTGAGAATGATAAAAACCATAAAGATTTAAAACCTTCCTTTCTTTTTTAAAACTTTTAAGAGTATGAAGCTAAGCGAAGTAATGTTTATGATGACTCAATGCTTTAAAAAAAACAAAAAATTGTTTTAAAGAACTTTAAAATATTATTAATGTTTTATGGAAGATTTTTAACTTATAAATTAATAATATTGGAAAATAAACACAATTACAAATTAATTTTTAAAAATAAGTGTAAATGTGAATATAAATAAAAATACAAATATAAAATATTTAAGAGCATAAAAGTTATATAATTAATTAAAAGTAAAAAATAAATTATATTTAAAATAAAGTTAATGTTTCATTATTTAATTTAATAATTTATATTTCATATTTTAAATTTAATGTTAAATACACTTTATAAATAATAATTTAGATTTATTTTTAATGTAAATTAAATATTTTCATATATATATATATATATATATATATATATTAATTTGTTTATAAATTTTGGATAGATAGTGATTGGGTATGTTGTTAAGGTAGGTTTATATATTAAGTTACAGATTCAATTCCTTGCTCTATTTTAGTGTTATTCTTTTAAAATGATTTTCATCCTCAATCTATTTCCATGAATTTTGAACATAAAACATAATGGACACTAAACTCCAAACTAACCAATTAATTTACACCTCATAAATATACTAATAATTCATCTTTATGATTTCCACCAAAAAATAATTATTTATTCATAATCACTAAAAAAATTTAATACTTTATCATAAAAGTAAATTAAAAAAAAAATGTTAATATAAATAGTTATCAATTATAGAGTTTTGACACCATCATAATAAATAGATCTAATCTATTTTACTACTCATATATTAATTATTAATTCATTAATATTGGGCAACTAGTAAAACACTATAAGTATATAATATTGTCACAAAATAGATAATTAACTTTAAGAAAAAGACACATAGTAAAAACTTTCATATATATATTTTGTATTATTCAAGGGATCTTTCAAGGAACAAATATTTCAAGAAACACAACTAAAAAATATTTAAGGGACCTTGTGTTCTTGTGGATTGTCTCTAGAACTCTATTCTTTATAACATCAAGGAAACCTTTCTCGCCCTCTCTTGCCCCCCTTATTAGTGGAAGGATCATGGTAAAAATGTTAGACTTCTTCAACGTTGGAATCTCACCCTCACCTTCCCTCTCCCTCCTCCATCACCCCTTGGGTGGCATGCTATTCACTATGCTTGATCTCATCCACCCCCTCTCCCCTTTCCTCAGACTGAACTTCAATGGTGCATCAAAAGGAAATCTTGGCCCAACTGGACTTGGTGGTACATTCATAGATCACAAAGACTTTCCACTTTACATATGCTCAAGTACTCTAGAAATTAACATCAATAATATGGTGGAACTCACCGACCTCATCACAGGGATGGAAATTTCACAGGTATATGGTTTCTCGTAGATTTTTATGGAAGGAGACTCTCAACTCATTATCAACATGCTCTGCAAGATACAAAATGATACCCCAATGTATAAAGTATCTAATAGATAAAATTTAAAATCACTCTTATGTAAGGCTTATTTTCTTATCATTAACATCTCGGTCATCATCCCATCCCACATATGGAAAATAGGAAACAAAGTTGTTAATATGTTGGCTAACCATGGAATTTTAGACACCTTTTCAACATTTTCCTCCATTTGGAAACTCTTGCAAGACTCTCCTCTCAAAGATACATGCTGAAAACTCGTCCAAAAAATACACCTACCCCATATGGGGTGTGTTCGGAGCAAAAGGTGGGCAGGGGGTGAGTTGCCACCACCTCACCTGGCCAATATGTCGGGGGACATGGTAGCACACCCCTGTAGAGAATTATTATGATGCCTGGGATCTTAATTAGACGCTACGACATGCAGATTGCAACCATCGTATCCAACTCCAAGCACATTTCACACTTCTATTTTGAATGCCAACTAATCCACTAGAAATTTCGTAGGGTCTCCACTCGTCCAACAAACCAACCAGGTCTATTGTGGTTTATTGTATCCCTTATTATGGCTCAATTTGTACATTGATCCATCATTGTTGGTTGTCAAAGCTTCATGTCTGATACGCAGGCCTTGGCTCTCTTTAAATGAAATTTGGGTCTCTCTTCAGCACATCTCTTTGAGCCCTAGTGTGGAACTATCTCATTATCCTTGGTAAGCATTTGTGGCTCCAAAAAAGAATGACCCTCCCTCATGGATTAGAACTACGGTAACGAAGGTAGTTTCCAATTGACGACTTGGAAGATATATTCTACCCAGTTCTTTCTTTCTCCTTGCAAGTTTGATGTGCATGCTAGAGTTTTCAAATTTATTTCCTTCTGCATGTAGGACGATAACTCATTCTATTGTTGGACACCTTTTATAGATGTGTACTTAACTACCTTTGGCTTAAGTGACAGCTCCTGTCTTCTCTATGCTCTCATTTCTGGACCCTCTTCTAGTGTTCTCTCAAACGACATTTTGGTTTGGTGCATTTGGCTTACTTCCAAGACTGAGAAGCCTCTCTCTGGTTAGCGCCCCTGGGTTGTTCCCTTTCCCTTGGTGATCTTTCTAGCTAGCTCGGTTTCACCCTTCTTATGCTCTCTTGAGTCGACCCATCCCCTTAGTTCTATATTTTCTTTCTATCTCCCTAGTAGATCTTGGCCACCCTAAGTGCTCGATCTACAAGCCCTGGATCTCCTACAAGTGACTTATCAGTTGGCACTTTTTGTTTGTGCCTTTCCTATCTTGATCATCTTCTCTCTCTTTTTTCTTGGTCCCTCAAATATGCCTCTTTATTGTGCCCATGTTCGTAAAGGAGAATTCACCACCATCTAGAGGAAACTGCTTCCCGGTTTCGTGAGCTTAACCTGAGCCCCATCTAGGATGTGCTCACCCACCTCAAGAGAGAAGGAAACTCTCATCGAATCCATCTCTCAGACATAGAGGTTCTTTCTAAGTTGGAAAATCAGGTGTCAGATAATGGGCTTACATGTGGATGTTTCAAAGAGTATATATATATTGTTTACCTATATTGGCATATGAAATTTCTCCTTGGCATGATCTTGATGGACAAATTCGAGCATTGAGCAAACCTCCTTCACTCTATGGATCATTTACATTGCCACATGACAAACTTTGACTAGACTGGATCGTATAGAGTGTTACCTTGGTATTCACCGGGCGTTCACTGGGGGAGAAATATCATATCACGTGCGTTCAAATTGGAGAATATATATTGTGGAAAAAATGATATAATATATTGAACATATAATAGGGGGTAAAGAGTTTTTATATTGGCAGGTATAAAAAATGGAACTCAAAATAAATGAAAAAATATAAAGTGGTATAAAAAAATGTTAATGAAAAAATAGATACCTACAATATCTAGTGAAATTAGGGGTTTTTTAAATTGAAAAAGTATATTAAGATAAGGGTTCAATAGTGTGATTTTTTGATAAAAGGTTCAATAATGTGATTTTTAGAGGTATTTTCCAATATGTAGTCAAATTAATGGTATTGTTTAATATGCCATGAAGACATGTGATATGTGAGAGATTCATTGAGTAAAGCCCCCATATTACCATTCTACTCCAACAAGAGAAACTCTCAACAAAAACCAAAACCCTATTAAGTTGTACCTATAGATTATGATTGCGTAGTCTTCTAATATCCTCACACTTCTTTCATTTTTTCTTATTACTCGCTATTCTCAAGGCCAATCAGGTTTGTTTTTCAGTCTAGGTCAATCTCAAACGAATAGCGTTCATCGGCATCTCGCATGCTGTACGTATCCACATCATATTCCTTGGGTATTTGTACGGGATTCTGGTTTATTGCATGCCAGTATCTGCTTGTCTATGTAATGGCCGGCAAGAAAGATAAATATTCTGAATCTTGATGGGTTTGCTAAAGTGTTTTCAGTGGAGTGCAGAATCAATAGTTGGAGGATCTGTTTTCGTACCCAAAAAAATCTTATGCAGGGAATTTTGCTCTATATTTTTTTACTCTCCACCGTTTCTCTATCTGGTAATCCCAGGATTGATCATTTGGTTCCTGATAAGCTACACAATTTCGTCATTGGAGGAAGACACAGCATATTGTTGAATTAAGTGATGGGAACTCACTTCTCACATCAAATATCTTTTCACAAATTTCACCCTGGACCCTAAACCTTTTCGCTTCCTTTTTGCAAATTCCCTTTTTAACTGAATCTAATGATGCAATCATCCACATCTCTGAGTAAATTCGTCTTTTAATGATGCAATCATCCATAGTTAAATACGTGAACGGTCAATGCCAATCTCAATTTACTTAGAGGTTTTAAAAATATTTAGGAATGTTGAGAACAAGAGTGAATTCAGCTGTTTAATATAATTTTAATGTGCTGGACTCCAAAAATCAATTATTTGATTTAGCTCTAGTTGGATTCTAAAATATTTTTAAATTTTTTGAAATAAATATATATTCGTATCAACAATTACTTAATTCCCTTGTATTTATTTATTTTTAAATATTATTTAGATTATCAAAACATTTTTATTTTAATTTATTTTGTATTTGATAATGGTAAAGTATTCTATTTCTATTGGTTTTTTTTGAAAAAGGCCTTGGTAAAGTGTGGCTCCTTATCAAAACAATAATGATGAGAAATCTGATCAAAACCAAGAGACTAAATAAAAGAGATTTGAATGAGAAAATAAAAACTAAAATTAAGTGAATAAAATCTAAAAATATAAAATAAACTAATATCAATAATAATTATATAATTAGTAATTCATATATATATATGATAAGGTTATGATTAATTTAAAGTATTAAGTTAAAAAGAAAATTAAAGAAGGAAACCAAAAAACAATATCAATCGAGTGAACTCAAAAATTCTATCACTAATTCAAAACATGAAACAAAATAATGAAAAATATATAAAATTCCAAAAAGAGAAAGGAAGAGGAAAAATAAATAGAGAAAGAAAATATAATTACTCGATAAAAAAATTGATTGAAAATAGAAAAAACTAGGAGAGAAAAGGAAAGGACCAAGGATAGAGAATGGGAATCCATAGATGTTCCAGGAGGAAGCAAATAAAGAAGTAAGAGTGTGGATCCAGTTCTTACCAATTTTCCAATCATTATCTTTGTTAAGATTTTCCATTCATCTCTCAATCTCAATGGTCAATCTGAATTTCGTATGATGATAATGACCAAGTTTGACAACGACTTTGGAGGTCTCAATGCAAATTTGGTGCTTATTTTTCACCAAGTCCTTTTCTAGAGCTTAAGAATGGGACCAATTATGCTTGAGGTCAATAACATGTTCTAAAATTCTCAGCTTAATGGAACAACCCATCTCACCCATGTAGGGGGGCCCACACGAACATGGGATTAAGTACACACCCTTCATTCTTGAGGTGTTTACAGGATATTTGACCGAATTAAGAGCACTACAAATAGTGTTTAGAGGTTTGAAGGTAGAACAACTTGATTCTTTCTTAAAATGTGCAAAATCTTATCAGTTTTTCCGTAGATAAAAGGAAGTTGAACATAAGAAACATGATCATTAGGGTTGCACTTAGATCTAGGACCTTTGATATATTTTTGGAAGGCCCTTAGGCCTTGGTGCCTCCTATAACCATTATTCACAAAAAAATCAAGGAGGCGGGCCTTTTCCACATTAAGGTTTTTATCATTAGAAACCCTTAATGCGCGGGTGGCCAAGGTCTTAAAAAACTTAGTTTCTAAGCCATGTGATGATGGGAATCAACAGGAAGGTATTGTTCCATGTGAGTCATTTTACAAAAAACTTTGTGATAAATGGAGGCATCTTCATTCTTGGAGATAAGGACATTCAGGAATGGTAGACTGTCATTAACCTTGACTTCCATAGTAAACTTGATGTATTTATATTGATCATTAAAATGTTAAGATGTTGCAGGAATAAATCTAACTTATCATTCCCATGAGGCCAAAGAATAAAGGCGTCATCAGTGAACCTTCTCTAAAGTTTTGGATGGAAAGGTGAAGAAGCCAAGGCCCTGGTCTCAAATTATTCAATAATTTTTTTTGCCACCATTGGGGAGAGATGTGAGTCCATGGAAACACCATCAGTTTTCTCATAGAATTCACCTTGAAATATGAAGAACGTGGAATTCAAGAAAATTCTCATTTTAATTCCTCCCTTATTTAGCTTGTTGGTCTTGATCGTACTTCTCATAATTGTCCTAATGATGAGCCACACTTGCTGACTAGAAATGTCGACTCAAAAAACATAATGTGATGGATCCGGTAGAATTTAATCCAATTTACTCACATAAAAAAAGCCTTAATTCAAAAGTGGTGAAGCGTTCACTTTCAAAATTAAATACAATTTATTTATAAAAATATAATGGTAAATTTTTTACATATTTTTTCAATAATTTTAATATTGATTATGAATAATTTATGTTAATATCCATACATAAAAAGAAATGTTTAAATATTCGCTAAAATTTTCTTTTCCTTGGCTAAGAGTTTGCCTTCCTTAGACGTAAGGAAATAGGTTAATGACCCAAGACCCAGAGGCATATGGTAGGATTGAAAGCCTACCCCCTTACAAACCACCAACAAGTAATTCCAAGCGGTGTGGTTTTCCTTTAATAACGGTGATGAGTCAATCTGCATTCGGGGATAACAACTAATGATGGTTGTTCTCACTTCTGGTTTAAAAACTGAGTTATAATAGGTTTCCCATTATAAAAAAATAAATGAAAATAAAATAAAAAGAAATGTTCATATATCAACTTTTTTTTCATAAAATAAATATATCTATTCAAAACATATATTTATATCATGCAAATATATATGTGGACATGACATGGAATGGATTTAGTAATTTCTTCAAAAGTGTATATTAAGAGAAATTTATCAATGTTTATTATGTTATGAATTTCATATAAATGTGAGATAACTTCACTTACTTGGTTATTTATATATGAAAAATGGTGTGTGTGAAAATTCATATAATTAATTGATAATAATGGTAATATTTGATGTCAATGAGATCAAATTATGTTTCCAAAACTTAAAAAATAATAATAAAAGAAATTATTTAGTTTGATTTATATTTATAATTTTTTGTTTCAAAAGCTTCATTAGAAGTGTTTCTAAATCACCATAGTTTTGATGAGTTAAAATAGTAGGAAGGCTGGTATTATCACAAATATTTTTAAATTGAGATTTATTATGAGTGCATGAAGGGAACTATGAGAGAAATTGATTTTCATCTTTAACACTATTAACGTCACAAAGATGACAAATTATTCTAACCCTGAACCTTTTTAGGAATTGTCGAAGGTTCCATTTCATTATGGGTTTCATGAGAGTTTGTCCTAACAATGTGGAATTTTTCTTTATGCTAGTCAGAGGACATACATGAATGGGGAAGGGGAGATGGGAACACACCAGGTAATATAATAAATTCCCACCTCAGAAGTAGGGCCAAAGAGCTAGCATGGAGTAATAACCTGGATTCAGTCATGAGGCAAGCGAGTACTTGTGAACCCTCACCCAAGATTTGTTTAAGGGAATTATGAAGCTGGGGAATAATAATTGGGATAAAAAGATTGTATTCCCCTGGCAAGCAATGAAGCTGTGAGGAATAGGGAGGGTGATTTCTATCTATTAAGTAATCACACGACGTAGCGAATTATTTCCAATTTATCAATAACAACTAATGAACAATAAACAAATCAAACTTATCTCTAGCACAAAATTGTTACTATCCAAACCAACATATTAAGAGTGTCTGTTATAGACTTTATATTATTTTATATATTAATAATGATTGCTTGAATATAATTTTTCTTGAATGAAGGATCGCTTCACTTGCCTGGGGAAGTAAAGGGTTTCAAACTCATTTATTTAGCAAGATTTGAGGAGGTACATCTCACTTTGGAGGTGCCCTTACCTATTTTCCATTAAGGAGAAGTGTTCGCCTTCACACGTTATTTTAAGAACATGTGTGTGGTTTATGGTAGGGCAAATGGACTAAAACAAAAGGGAAATGTGGGGTAAGGGGAAAAAACCGAGCAGGACTAGAAACAAGAGACTAGGCCAGAAACTACTAAGGGAAGGGAACTAGAGGCAACAATAAAGAGATAGCTTTGATTTTCCATATTATGGTTGATCACCTCTTTATAGTATCTTGATTTTATTTTATCTTCTAATTCTTTATAGCACCACAATTTCTTAATATTAAGGTTATTCTGTAGAGTAAACTCCTTTTTTATTCCCCATTAATTTAGCCAAGACTTTACGCCTTTATTCCATCACCACTTAAGCTATATCTTGTTTGATTGGAGCTATAAGCTACCATGCATATTCTTAAGCTCCATGTGATCATTTTCATATGATTCTCTTACTTAATAAATCAAATATGAATTTTTTTAATATCATAAATAATTATTTATGAACATTCAACAATCATATCTATAATTGAAAAACGAACAAGGAAAGCATAAAAACTATACATTGATAATTACACCCTCAAATAAGTTTTTCACTTAATTATTTCATGCTTACAGGGAAACCTCCACAATCTGTCAAACAAACACTTGTATGATATACACAAGAAATCATATATGCACTTACTAAAATAAATCTACTTGCTTAGAAACTCAAAATTTCGTGCTTGAGATGTTGTATTATTATATATGGAATATATTTTGGCCTTCTCAACCTTCAATTCTCTCTTATGCTATAAATCTACTCAAGTGATATCTTGAGATTTCTTGGGGTACAAAATGCGTGTTTTTAACCTATCCCATTGTATTATATCATGCTTTGTAGGAAATAACTAATCTCCTCAATCCTAACAACTAATTTCCCAAATATTGGCAACTAATCTCCCTAATTTTAACAACCACCTTAGGTCAACATTGCAATGCATGACAGACATTAGATCAAATCTAACTCAGTAATATTCCCAGATCTATAGAATATTTCATTTAGATTTTAAGACTAGGAGAGCATATAAAATTTGAATTTGACTTTTATTTTTAAGTGAAATTACAAGATGATATTATTTTCCACTTTTACTATGTGGTCATTAGAAGTTGTATCAAACTAGTTCTCACATGTCCACACAAATTGTGCAAGAATCGCCTACTCAAGCTTTATTTCTCAATTCTCCCTTTTAGTAAGGAAATACTTCTACACCAATCCAATTTTATCTCATATTTCCATTTTGTTAAAGGCTTGGTCAAAATATCAACAAATCACTAATTTATGCATACATATAAAAGCTTCATTGCTCCGTTTTGAATCTTGTCTCATATGAAGTAATATGTGATCTATATGTGCTTGGACCAATCATGAAACCCCAGATTATCAGAGAGTTATACAATTTTTATTGTCGTAGTAGATTGTTGTGGGATCAGACTCTTGATCAAATAGGCATACAAGAAACTTTCAAATATATTCAAGGCCTCATAACTTGTTGTACTAGTTCCACATACTTTACCTATATTGAATTAAGTGCGATGGAATTCTACTTTGTGCTAAATCAGGATATTAATGCTGATCCAAAATTAAAACAATACCTTGAGGTGCTCTTCCTTTATGTTACAGTGCTTTCCCAATATTAGTATGCATACCCCTACAACTTCACCTCACCACCTCCAAGATATCTCAAACCATACTCCATAGTTCCCTTAAATACCCGAGCATATGTTTTGTTGTTATCTAGCACTCCTGCATCAACTTCAACATGAACTAACTTAATGTGTTTATTAAAAAACAGATGCCCAATATGGTGTTTACCAAATACACTAAGGAATTATTAACTGCCTATACAACATGAGATCCACCAAATTTAAATATAAAGTTGGCACCTTCTTTAGATTTTTTTATCATGGGTGTGCTATAGGTTTGCAATCCACCATTTCAAATTTCTTCAGTACTTCAAATATATGCTTACCCTTCCAAAGGAATATTTCCTCTGGTTTCTACCACACACTAAACCAAAGAAGTAATTCAACATGCCAATTCCCTTCATCTCAAACTTAGCTACCATATTTTCTTTGCACCCTGCAATGAGTTTCTATACACTTGTTAGAAACAAATTATCTACATATAGCACCAAAATAAGCATACCACTCCCAACAAGAATATAATATAAATTAGGATATGCTTCTTTTGGTGAATCCCATACTCAACAAATATCCATTGGTTATAGAATATCGTGATCTCAGTGCATATTTGAGTCCATAAAAGTATTTATTAAGCTTGCTAACATGGGAATCCTTCCCATTTACCTCAAAGTCCTAAGTTTTCTCTATGTACGCTTCTTCCTCAATGATACCATAAAGAAAAAATATCTTCACATCCATTTGATGTATCCTCCATCCCACGACTGAAACTATAGACATAATTAGTCTAGCAGAAGTGTACTAGCAACTAGAGAAAAAGTCTGGGAGAATTCTCTAGCTACTAAATCAATTTTAAACTTCACAATGTTTCCATCTATAGCATTCTTAATCTTTTAAAAATACATATAAATTTCAATTGATTTCCCCTTTGGTTTTAGTGCTATGTACCAAACATCACTCTTCAATATGGAGGTGTACTCCTCCACTATGACATCTTTCCATACCTACCAGTCTAGTGCCTACTGAAAAATATAAGGCTAAGAATCAATGATGCTACTCATCAATGCCATGTAAGTAGGAAACTTATTCAAAGGCATACTTTCCATAAATGTGCTCATAGGAGCCCAAACATGCTTAAACATCCCTTAAAGTCTATGCAAACCATCAAGGTCTTTGATCTACAATTGGAGATAATGTCTCCTCCTCACCTACAGGTTGTAATCCTAAACTAGAAATTGTTAGTGTCTTTTAGTTACCTTGGCTAATATTTTAGAGCTTCATGCTATTTATCCTCTATCATTGGAATTGGCTCATGCGAATTCCTAGATGAAAATTTTCCCTCAAATTTTACATCCCTTATTACTACTGTGTTCCTTTGCTTTAAAATATAGACCCTATAAGCCTTTGACATCAAATTGTAACCTGCACATAAACCCTTCCTACTGTAGGGATCCAACTTGGTCCTCATTTTTATAGTTACATGGATATAAATTGGAAAACCAAAGACGTAGAAATAACTTTGTTTGGATTTTCACTAGGGAATTCCTCTTTTGGTGTCTTGTTCTCTAATATTTTGTGAGGACACTAGTTCTAGATGTAGAGTATTATGTTGCATGTCTCTTCCCAAAGAAACATGGGCAAGTCCTAGTCATGGATCATGGCCTTAGCAACCCCTATTGATTACTTTGATCTGTAACCCAATTCTATTATGGGTTGTATGAAATTGTTAGCTCCATCTTGATTCTTGCCTCCTTGCACAAACCCTCAAACTCCTTAGAGGTACACTCTTCCTCATTTCCTGATATCACTACTTTTATCTTATTTATTTTATGGTTTGCAACTAGAGCTTTGAACTCTTGAAACCATATAAATGGCCTCATCCTTAATCTTTAAGAAGTAGATCCAAGTATTGCAAAATAAATCATCAATAAAGGAAACATAATGCATTCTTATTGTTGTTGACACTATTGAGATCAATGAACAAACATCCAAATGTAGTAGATCTAGAATATCTTTAGACCTATGATTTCTACTTAGGAAGGCATGCTTGACATGCTTTCCAAGTATGCACCCTTTTCATACTCCTTATTACTCAATGCTAAATTATGGAATATTTATGACTATCTCCCTTAGAATAGATAATTCTCTTCATGCAGATGCCCCATCCTCTTATGCCACAACTCACACAATCTGTTATTCTTATGAACTAGGGCTTGAATGGGTTCACACTATCACTTGCACCAATTTTCTTCCATAACACCAATCACCTATATTGGTTCTAGTATATATTTATTTAGCATTAAAGACCTGTGAGTCCTTGAACTCCACTATATGGTATTTATCCTCCATAATAAAAACTAAAATACATTAACCAAATGCTTTATTCTCCACATATCATACATTCCTTGAAACCATGTTAGTAGAAAGGAAATATACCATTGAAAATATTTTATCACACTTGGAAAAAAACTCATTCATCTGAGATTTTCTAAATAATACATGCTTATAAAGGATACACTTGGAAGAAAACTTGTTCATCTACTACTCCTTTCTTTTTCAAATAAGAATTAAAACAATAAATACACCAAACAAACAAAAAAAAAATAGTAAAAAAGGAGGTAAATGAAGTAATACCAATGTTAGTATGAATCTTAATTGCAAGTGTACGAAAAAATGCCACTTTAGCCGTGCATAAAAAACAACCCTAACAGCAAAGATGGCTGCCAATATCCTCAGATCTGCAATTAGGTGATCAAGATAAATGCTGCAAAAATCTAGATCTATGCATCAAAAGACATTAAGTAGAAATAAAAACAAGATTTACTCATGCATCCAATAGACAAGAAAAAAATATGCTGAATGAATTTTTTATTAATGGCACCTGGGAGGAAAACATAGAAGGATGTTACTAGTTCTCCTCAATGGGATGGGTTCTTATAAGTCCTTAGCACTTCAGATCTAAAATCCCTCTCTCTTGATGGTGTAGAAAACCCAGACAAAAAATGGTAGCAAAATATGACTATGATGGTGGATCAAAGTCGGATCAAAAGTATAGATCCATAGTGATATTTAGGCAGCAAAAGGTAGTGAATGAATAGAAAAACCCTTCTATTTATAACAAAATATTCAGTTAGTCTAGATATTGGTGCATAATTAAAATATTATTAACCAACTCAAGATCTAACTTTTATGGAATATTTTATTATATTTGTTGGAGGGAAAAAGAATTTGACTTGGGTCAAATCCCTTTATTTGTAAATAATAAATAAATAAATGATTTATTTGTCATTTTAAGGATGTGGTTGAGTAATAATCAAATAAATAATGATTTATTTAATTATTTATGGGTGATTTAGTCATATTTAACAAGGAATATTATTTAAATAAGGTTTAAATAATTATTCCTAGAAAATAATAAGATAAATAATGATTTATCTAATTAATTTCCCTGTTTTGGGTTAAATATAACCAGGAATATTAATTAAATTATTTTTTAACTAATTATTCCTTAAGAAAAATCAAACAAATGTAGTTTTATTTAATATTTCCTCATGGGGTTTCCTGTTTAGACCATAAACATCTTAATAAAGGTGGTTTACTAAGTTATTTTCGTATTGAAAGAAATTTTACGTAGGGTAAAACTGGTCTTACATGGTGTACTTGGGTCCATCTAATAATAATAGGTTAGATGACCAAAAAATGGTGTAACAGATTGCCCCCCCAGCGTGCGAGCATTAGGAGCTAGTCGTATGACCGAGGTACGTTGTATGAACTCAATCACTAGACACCAAAGGGGAAGTCAGAGAGAGAGAAATATAAGGTAGACTAAAGTGCTGAGAGGACTAGACCCTGAGGAGGCGAGACTTACAAGTGCGACAAGTCTCTTTTATGAGTGAGTGCTTGTGCTATAGGCAGTGGGGGAGGCATACCTATGCCTGTCGAGACAAAGTACAAAGAATAATGCATCCAGTAAACAAGGGACTGCACAATATAGTACATGTGGGCATAAACATGAGCCAGATAAAAAGCATGATAATGAATCCCACATAAATACTGTGCCTGGGATAATAGCCAGGACTTGTACAATAATATCTAATTACATGAGATACAAATACAACCCAGATGCCCCTGTAAATAGGAAAGGGCTCTGAAAATCTGACTGATACATGCAATAAAAAAGGAGCTGCAAGCAGCTGAGGCCAACATCATCAAATATATGGAGCTACATCGAAGGCTGAAATGAAGAGGTCATTTGGGCATGTGGTGGGCTACCTGTAGGGCCACCCCCTCATGAGGGTTGAAACATCTCACACACACCTAGGAATCACCGGTCCAATCTGCTGCACCACTGAAAAATCGATTATATGGATCTCGATCATGCTGAAAGGAGTTGGAGCTGAGAAACAATCAAGTCAAAGGGTTGCAAGGATTCCCTTTGCCTAATCTGAGGCACCGAACAAGAATGGAAGCTGGAACCAAGGTACACCACCCTCTAGACCTATCTTCTGGAATGAATGATCTAATGTTGACAGAAGGAGGTCCGCCATAGGTGAGGTAATAAGGTTTCCTCAACTAAGGTACGAGAGAAAATAGTAGAGCGACTAATAGACAGACACCAGGGGTGATGATGAAATGGGGGGTATTGAGTAGCGGACAGACGACTTCGCTTGTTAGAGCATAAAGGGCATGGATGAACTGGCAGTGACTGAAATAATATCATAAGGGATAGGGGATAGTGGGACTGGAGGCCATAATGTGCGACACGCTAGAGGGACCAAGCAATGAAGGATGGAAAACTATAATGGGAAAAAGGGACTCGGGATAGACTCCATGAATGCGATGATGAATCAACTCGGATGCTCTAAACAAGGGCATCTCAATGATGCTGCCACATAGTAAAGGTTTGATGGGGACCATAAAAGCGTGAGTACATGATGGTTACTCACGACAAAAACTGACACGAGCATGGACAAGTGTGGAGGCAAAGTAGTGCCCCCAAGTACAAGTGTTGCAAGTGAAGAAATTCAATTTTGAGGAGTGGTGAAGTGACGCTTCTTGGAAAAAAAGTGTCATGGTGAAGTATCAAGTCACAAAAAACTAACATATACCCATTTGAGGCCTCGGTGAGAGATTTCCAATGGTGCAGAAGGTTCGTCAAACTGAGCTACGGTTTGGCCGTAGCAAGCGAAAGAAAAATCAGGGGTTTTTCTTTTAATAAGGCATTTTCCCTCCAAATTCACTCATTTGCATGTGGAGCAGTGGTGAATGTAGAGAAGGGAGAAGGCCCTAAATATTGCGGTGATCGTAGCGGAAAAAACGACTGTTGGAAACAAGATCTATCAGTTGCAGGTAAGAGGCCTAACCCTACTATTTCATTTTAGTGGATTGAAAGTTTAGTTTAGGTACCCAAAGCTCATGAACATGCCAGGTTGCAATTTTTGGGGTCTTTTCTACGACCTGGGTAGCAGGTACTGGGCAAAAACCTGCGACCTGTCCCAGGAAATGACCTGAAAAGTGCGACTTGTTAGAGAAAGGGGGTTTCAGTGCTGTTTTTGGCTGAGATTTGGGATTTTTATGGTTGAGGGGCATAGTTGCCCCGAAGCATATTGTGGTCATGCCAAAATTTATTTAGAAAAAGGGGAATCTAAAAAAAAATTTCTGATGTGGTGCGCCATTTGTTTTCATTATGGTTATGCAGTTCGAGAAAGGGAATGGAGGATTACCAATCTCTTTTGGTACTGCATATATGAATCAAATGGAATTTAAGTTTCTAGGTTGGCATACATGGTGTCACTATCTCAAAGAGAGGATTTGGAGATAATGAACTGGTGCTCTCTTAGAAAACCCACAGGTTTGTCAACAAAAATGTCGAAGGGACTGGGTTGTTGATGTAAGATGAAGGAATGATAAGGGGTATCATCCCTAGAGTGATTTGAAGTGATATGGGACTCTAGAGGTTCTTCTAAATGGGGAAGAATAAGGGTACTAGAGTTGAAACGACCAGATGCACTAGGATATTTGTGGATAATTGCTTCTCCTGGTCTCTCAAATATGGGTGCCCCCTTACCCAAACATTGGGTGTCAATGTAATGGCCATAAAGTGTATGTGGTTCGAATGCATAGGTTCGATATAAGGGGGGATAGATAAAGTCAGGGGTGGTGACTACTTCCATAACGTCGTCATCGTAATAGAAGATGAGGTGTCTGGTGGAAGAAACACCACCTGACGCGGTGAAGCTACCTGAATCATCATCATGAGAAGAGAGGTTCACATGCGCATCATCACAAGGGGTGACAGAAAAACAAGTAGATGAAGGATCCATCGATGTTGAGCCCAAGGTGATCGTTGAAGGGAGGTCAGGTGAAACAGAAGGGGAAGGCCCAGGGGGGTTTTCCACCGAAGATCTCATAGATGATGACAGGTAGTGGACAGTGGCCAAAGACTCCGTCATTTCAACATCTGGAGGGCGAATGTATATGGGAGTGGATGTGTCCTCTAGTTTTGCTGAAGCAAAACACGCAAATAAGGGAGCGGTGGACTCGTTGCACTTGGCCTTAAATTGACGAACTGTCGCTAGAGAGGTGCGCAAGTCCTCGAGGCAGGGACAGAGGTAGGTATAGTGGCCATGGAAATCACACAAATCATAGGGGTGGTTTGTGTGCAAAGACTTGAGTTGCAAGACTGAATTAGGTATAGTGACATATACCTCTTGGATATCAGACTCCAGAAATGCTTTTTTAACCATGGGCTTGAGATGAGGCAATTCAGGACAATTATGGGTGACATGACCGACAACATAACAAAAAGAACATGGAGGTGTACGTTTTGGAGGCTGAGGAGGAGCATGGTTTGTTGGGGAAGCCTTGTCTTTAGGTGCCTTCTTGTGAGATTTTCCCTTCTTACCCGAAGTGGTCGTAATAGGAGAGGGTTCCTGTTGAGGTGGCTGAGGAACTTTAGCAACGGGAGAAGCCATAGGGACCGGTTGAACCGGGGTCAAAGCGAGATAAGGTTTGGGTTGACCAGGCAGGGTAGAGGTTGGGGGATTGAGGTACCAGACGAGAATCCTGAGGGTCATATTAGGAAGAGATAGGGTGGCCATGACAGGTACTGAGTACACTCTAGGAGGGGGAGCTAGGAACGATCTCTGACTGGAGGGGTAATGGCTAGGCGGGATGACTCCAATATGGTTAAGGCCCGAAGGAACCATTCCTGGAGGGTAGAAAGGCTCATGAATACCAGTTGTAGGTGAAGGGCTAGGAGGAGGAGGACCAGAAGGCTGAATCAAAGGGCTAGGAGTAGGCTACGGAGGGCGAGGCTGCTGACTAGCTCAAGCAGGCTGCTTGAAGGAAGCCCGAGACGATTGCATCATGAAAACATTCGATGAGCTGGGATCAGAGACAGGAGGAGGAAGACCAGGGAATGTACCAAGAAAAGAGGAGTCTTTGTAGACTCTGGGTGAGACACTGATCAAAGGATTGACGATTTGCTTATTGGCCACTAAAGAAATGATGTGCTCAGGGGAGGTCTGAGACTTCAATTCGTAATATGTCAACTGGTCAATGGTGACTATATTTACGTTATGAGGGAAGGAAATCTTGCGGTGGACCGTGGATGGGACAAAAAACATCAGATAGGTGTAGCTATGATCTAATAGAATGTTGTAATCTAAGGGGGCATCATTAACTTCTACGTAAACGCAAACAGTCTTGCCTACAAGAGTATTAGGATAATTGTGGAATAAGCCAATGGGCTATGAGGCATGGCCATCCCACGCTTGAAGAGTGATCATGGAAGGAGACAACTCAGGTGATTCGAGTTTCTTCCAAACCGAAGTAGACATCACACAAGTGGATTCCCCTTCATCAAAGATAAACCGGGAAACGTTGGCATTCCGGATCTTGACTGGGATTTGGAAGGTGAAGGAAGCAGGAAGAGGAGGATGTTCTGGCTGGTCAACATCGAAGACGATCAAACGATGATAGGTAGGATCTACAGCACCCATGGAAGATAGTAGAGATTTTCGTTGTGAAGGGCACAACTGGAGGAGTTCCAACGTTGAGATGGCAGCAGGAGATTGCACCAAATCATCTACTATGCTATATGAATGGGAAATTTAACCAGAAGTAGCATTTCAGCATAGTGGTCACTTAGGGATCTTGGTATGAACCTATACCTTAGGTTTAGGGATCTGCAAAGGACCGTTAGGTGTCGAAAGAGGCTCTATAGAACCTGAAGAAGGTGGCTCAGGGACAAACATAGCGGGAGGCTTGTTGTACTGACGGGACCGAGTCTGAAGGTTGAGGTCAATGATTATAGGTTGGTTAGAGTTCATCATGAGAATCCAGTAATTGAAGGTACCAGATGGAGGAGGTCGAGTGGCTACGTGACCTTTAGGTGGTTGGGTGCCACAAATCCTTGCTGAGGGAAAGGATTAGTAAACACAGCCGGTTGACTAGGTGCGAAATTGGGAGGGACAGAAGGGGAGGCTTGTTGTCCTAGAAATGCTGCTTGAGACTCTCACATCTGCTTCATCTATGGCAAAAGAGGACAATCGTGTGTGTAATGACCATAAACACCACAACAAGAATAGGGCTGGTTCATGTGAACATGCCTGTCCTTCTTGGGTTGAGTGCCCTGTTGCTGGTTAGCAGTGTTAGGTGCATTATTTTGAGGATTAGGTCGATGATTACTAGGAGCAGATTTATTTTGAGTGCCTTTCCTCTTCTCTTTGGAGGGAGGAGGATTAGTCGCGCCCTGCTGTGCATACACCTGCCCCTGAGGGGGCATGGTTGTTGTTGCGGCATTTGAGAAGGCAAGGGAGGAGGAGGTGCTAATGCTGGAGGAGCTAGAGTACCAGGCTATGGATATGGATAATAAGGAGGTTGGGTAACAGTGTGGTAAACATGAGGTTGGGAAAAAGGAGGAGGCATGTTATATCTTGGATACATGCTACCGGGAGGGGGAAAATTGCAAGAAGTACTGCCCCCCCCCCGAGGAAAACCATAGCCCATGGGAGGCTGAGCATATGGATGAGAGAGAGCTCCAACGATACCATCGGCGACATGAGATTCCCCTGGTGCATTGGCACCACCGGGTCTAGGAAGATCAGGTAGAACGGTATAAAAGTAACCCGACTGAGCGTAGACCAGGTCATATTTTAACGCAATTTGGAGAGTGGCTTCTTTCGTTTGAGGGAAATGCGATGCGAAATATTTGCTGAAAGTAGGCAAGAGGGATCTAAGGAACCAGTCCATGTAGACACGGTCTTCGAAGGTATGGGCTCGACATAGGCTCTTTCTTCTCTGCCATTCCTGGACATGATTGGATAGGCGGGTTGCAAATGATTGATGGAAAGAAGTCAAAAATTTGGCACTAGTGTCGTAACGAAAGGGAATCTGGAAATAAGACAGAAAATCTCGAGAAAGAGTCGCAAAGGTGGTATGAGAGGATGGGGCCTGATCAAAATACCACTTAGAATCTTCACTAGTAAGCGTATGTTGGAACAACCGAAGATGGAAAGAGTCATCGGTAATGGATTTAGACGAACACCACATGTGAAAAGATCGAACATGATTTGTAGGATCTTCGCCAGCAAGACCTTCAAACTTGGGGATGTTGGAAGGGAGCTTGGTTGGAATCACAGGCCAAAAAAAATTATGATGTATAGGGTCATTTATCAATTGGTCAAAATCGGGAAGATTGAGGCCTACCATATAGGGGAGCAAGGGAGTAGCCATGATAGTTCCTGTTGCGGTCCCACTAGTAGTATTCCCAGCATTAGGGCCGGGGTTACCACCAGTTTTAGGTCCTGAACCAGACATAGTGAAGATGACAGGGGGAGAACCGGGGGCAGAATGAGAAGGAGAACCCAATGAACCCGAAGAAGAGTCGGAGTGCAGACTCGGTGGAGGACTAACTCAATTCCTATGCGGATGAGTAAGTATTCCTACCGGAAACTGAGGATGAAGGCTAAGAAGTATTTGGGATAAATGCCTTGGTGGCGCAATGATGATGACACAAACACGACACAAAGTAAAAAGAGACCAACAAGGGAAAGGAGGTGCAAGATCAACTGATTGCAATGTCGAAACAAGGGCAGAGAGGTGCAGGATCAATTGATTTCAATGTTTTAGAGTATTTTCTTGGTGGTGTTAACCAAGCCCTTTTTCACATAGGGTGTGTAAAGTGTGTAAATTTTAATTTTAAAACCTAGATGTTTGTAGAGAAAAAAGAAAAAGTGTACTGTAGAGTTGTAAATAAACCTGCAGATAATAGTATATGAAACTGAAATAACATAAAATAAACATCTAATTATGCAATAATCTAAACCCAAGGAGGCGGGCCTCTCAACAACTAGTCTGTAGTTGGGAAAAAAAACTAATCAAAACACACTGAAATAGCCAATAGATCTAAGGTCGAGAGCAACATGTATCTAAAGGTCAGATCTGGTGGAAAGTGGTGTAGAAAACAACAAAAAATCAGAGGAAATGTTGTTGTATATGAGGTGGTGAAAGGCTATATCTTGGAGGGAAACAGATGTGACCCTAGAGGAAAACCCAAACAAAACTAATTGAGTTGTTGTGGATGGATAAAAAGGCAATCTAAAGTGGATCTGAAGGTGAGGTATCAGATCTGAAAAATGGCTGAAGACTCTAAAATTTCAAACAACTTGCAACAACTTAAACTCTTCCACCAAAAGTGGAGGGTACTAAAGCCTTAGGGGGCTAGGTTCCCACTTATTTGAGTAAAACATAACAAGTATAGGTCCAAAACAGGTAGAGACAGAGGTTAGACAACCCTAAACAGGGGCCCAGACAAACCAAGAATTTTTTTAGAAAAACTCCCTCAAAAATTCCAGGTCGTAGTTTCTGACCTGTTTTCTACAGAGGTCATAGTTTTTGGGCTGAAAAGTGCATCTTGAAGCTCCAGGTCATAGATTTAGGGCCAAAAAGTGCGACTTGCACTTCCGGCACTCTCAGCGGAAGATTTCAGAAAAAAGTGTCGTCTCAGCTGCGGCTGATGCCTATCACCACACAATAGGTCCGAAAACACATAGAAGTTAGAATTTTTAATGTTTTAGGGTTTTATAGGTTAAAAACAACATAAAGAAAAGAAAAAACAAGAGGTTGAAGAGAAATCCTAGGGTTTGAAGTAGCTAGATATGCAGGGATCTGAAAAATGACAGTGGTCATAATCGTAAACCCGTGTGGAGTCGCCAGTTGTTAGTATGAATATTAATAGCAAGTCTACAAAAAAAGACCACCAGGGAAAATTTTAAGAACCCCCCTAAATTTATATATATAATAAATAGGCGAATCTCCATGATACATAGGAAAAATGGAAGGCGATTTTATTAATAATATAATATGTATATATAATTTTTTGGCGAATCCCACGAGATTATATTATCTTTGTAAAATCATGGCAAATCACCAATACAAATGGCGAATCACTACTACAAAATGGTGAATCGTTGTCTAGTGGAGTTCGGTGTTGGTTCCAATGAAGATATGGTAGTTTAACCAGAGTAGAAGGAAGAGAACCACCGATACCAAGCATGGCACATGGTGACTATGTGAGGGAAGTAGTTCTCGTGTAGTTTGGAAAACGCGTTCATCTAGTTTTGCTAAGCGTAGTGAGTTGTTGCTCATGCTACTACTAGCATTGATATTGAGGTTGGAGAGGAGTTTCTGAGGAAGCATGGAAGGTATGGGTAGCAGTGGAGAATTACAAAGAGTACCCCATGATGGGCTCCATTTTTTCCCTTTGGTATTTGTGCCTCGCAAGATCTCTCCTGCGTCCATTAAACCAACAATTAACCGTTCAACCAACAATCAACTTGAATGATTTGATTAGGTACGAGTCAACTTAGTTTAATCTTCAAAAACTATGCTTTGCACTATCCCATATTTATCACACTAATTCTACACAACATTATGCATTTGCACCCAACTCTCATGCATGCACACAAAATTCATTAACATCTATAACCCTAACCAGGTGAGAATTGATCAAAAATTTGCACCAAAGTTTGTTAGTGTTGAAAGTTCATAAGAAATTTAGATCCATGGTACCTTAAATAAATTTTGAAATAACCTCCACAAATTCGATCACAATAGAGAAAACTTGTGATAAATTTTAAACCTACAAAAATTAGGATTCATGTTCTGGAACGATCATAAGAAGTAGTTGGCGATAGGTCGTAGGTTTGAGCCTTCACACATTGATAATGCAATGGCTTAGGTCAAAACTCACACATTGAAAAGTCATCAATGAAGAGAAGACAAGATCATTATGAATTACACATACTCCAAACTTCCTACCAAATTCTACTTAGTTGTTCCAACTCAGCCTATACATAATCTTATAGTAAATAAAAATTCCACAAAGCCTTCTTCACATAGCTAATAAATGGTCATTGGAAGAGCACCCCTTTATATAATAGTAATAGTAGCAATCAATAGATTATTTCATATTGAACTCCTAGACTATGTTCTTTTACCATGTATCTAGGGTTGTAGCCTTCTTCTTGTTTGAAGAGGAGTTGTCTATTATCGTAACTACCATCCCCGCCTCTCGATGTCTTGAAGTAATTACAAATTGACTCACAAGATGAAGACAACTTTTTGTTCTTTTCAATTAGAGTTGAATAGCTTCCTTGTGCACTCAACACAAACTCGATCGATAGGAAACATCCCACCCACCGACTATGAGGTCCCACACGTAACTGTTGCTCCCGCCCTCGAACAATCGTACAACTCGAATGTGAGAATTCAAAAAAAAGAAAAATCCCAATCGCATATATCTTGAGGATGAACTCAATCTCAAATCCAAAACCCATAAAATTTATATCCAAAACTAAAACTCATCAAATTTGGAAGTATATTGGAAACAAAAACGAGGCAAAAGAGCTAAATTTGAATGCAGAACCGACATCAAAATCGTCAAACTTGAGCAATTTTCTGACGTACATTATTTTGTTTGACAAAATAGATCAGTGGAAGAAAGGCCTCAGTGGAAGATCACACTAGACTAGGGTAAGTAAAAACCAATCAAGGTGAAGCATGGGAACAAGAATACAACCAAAAATGATCTATAATTTTTTTTCAATCGTTGATCCATCCATAGGACAAAATTTTTCTCCTAGGGGTTACCCACTTGGGTGTGTAACAAAGCCCATCAAACAGCTTTTGCGTAAGTTTTTGACCCTTCTCCTCTAAGAGTGAAAAATAAAATGACATAGGAGCGATAGAGGAAAGAGAGATATTTGGTGCAGAGGATTTTTGGACACCCTTAAACTTCTCATTAACCCGAAGAACAATTATTGTACCTTTGTCTCTTATATAAATATCAATAGGACTTTCGTCCCCCGAATCATCTCATCTTGTCTTATGCATTGCATTAATTGTAAAATGAGATTTCCTCTTGAAGTGGACTATGGTTATTGACTTTTATCCTTAGGTGCCTAGTTCATAACAATGTCTATCTTATTAGTAGGCATCATATATTTTGACTCGCATTTAGTGAGGTGGTTTATGGCACTTAAACGACAAAAGAAAAGAAAATTGTGCTCACTTGAAAAATGGGAGAGGAATCTTCAATTTATGTTCGCCAAATATTCAAATTCTATTAAGGAATCAATAAAGTGTGAGTGCATTGTTTGTATGTTACTTATATGCTATAAAAAATGCTTTGTGTAAGTTTGCGCTCCAAAATTCCACTATGGATATTTCAATATTTCAAAAAGTTTACTTAGAATTGCTCACACAAC
The DNA here is from genome assembly GCA_034641835.2 of Pinus albicaulis. NCBI lineage: Eukaryota > Viridiplantae > Streptophyta > Pinopsida > Pinales > Pinaceae > Pinus > Pinus albicaulis. Next base: position 306,427,986 of record CM076574.1, read on the forward strand.
ATGTTTCAAAAGAATGTCAATGTGAGCAAAAGCTCACTTTAAAAAATATGTAATAACGAGTATTATTAGTAATCCACCATTATTTGTTTATGAATCTTGCAAGGCCTCATTCTACTGGATAGTATGATGGATAATGGAGCTTTCGCATGACCTTTTCAATCACAACCTCCTATCATACATCCATTGAAGATTAAAGCATTAGAAGCTCCTTTTTATTAGCACCAGACGTGTGATTGTTGTATGCGATGACACTAAGCACTCCTCCATTACTAAATGCATGCCTTTGATGGGACCATTGCAAAAAGAGAAAGCTCCACTGATCTTTGTCGATTATTCCAGATGATTTGAACATATAACCAAATGATTGTTGCTCATTTCCATAATGAACATGCCCACCATCCAAATAAAAAATTCTCTGTGGATGTGTACATGCAATTTGAACTTATAACCCATGGGTTGTTGCTCATTTGGGTGATAAACATTCCAATCCTCGTTGATGTCAACCCAAGTCCAATGTATTTTCATTTCAAATGTCTATTGTCTTAGTTATGAGATTCTTTAGTACATCCCCTCTCCAACTCCACCCACACCCATCAATCTAAACCTCCAAACCCCATTTATGACTTTCAAGCACCTTTCCATTTGGTATGTTCACAATATATTAATGCATCTTTCCACACAAGGGTTGTGTTTATAGTGAAATACATCAAGAAACAAGTTGCACATAATTTCAACCATGAATTCAATTTATCTTGTAATTTTCACACCATATGGTAATAAAATCATTAGAGGATATATATTCATGTATAACTTGTTGCTCTTTGGGGTTGAATTTGGATTCCAATCTTGTGGATGTGGTGGTATGCGGATTGACAACAACCACACATACTAGCATAGTTCAAATCCCATGTCTCACTTGCAACCTATGGCCACCCAAAACTCAAACCTCACTTGTGGCTCTAAAACCTCCCTCACAATTATTTTACTTGTGCTCCTTTGCATGATAATGTCATCAATAGATTCCTCAACAATACCCTACTATGGTCTTCTTCAGAAGCAATCCTTCTTCCTTTTAAGTAGCATTAACATGTTAGACCCGCTTTTTCTCTCCACCAATCACATCACATTTATATCTCTTTGAACAATTTGATGACTACCACGTTGGCTCGATGATTTCACAACATAAATAATTCAGATTTTTTTCTTGCAATGTGTACATCCCTTGTCCATTTTGGAAATTCTTCACCCGTTTACTTTGAAGACATATAACATCACTATATTTTGATTAATTGTGTAAATTCAGAGAACAATTTATGTATTTTGGTATTTCTTTCTACTTTATGTGGTTTTGGATTGTACATGACAAGTGATTGAGATTTGCAAAAGTATTGTAGTTATATGTCAAGCTTATAGCTCATTATGGTGCCTCATTTGCAGAAATATGTGAATAAAGATGAGAGGGATGTGAGAGCATAAGGTGTCATGAGTAGCCACCTAGATAGTAAGGTGAGCAAAGTTGAGAGAGTGCAAACAAGTTGTCGTTGGTTCTATTTGACCAATTAAATTCTGGTTGGTTTCATTCATCAGTGTTATTCTCACTCAATAGTTCTGTGCTCGATACCTTGATATCCTAAATATTCATCTCATTATATATGTAGTAATTTCTGAAATTGAATATTTCCCTTTAAGCTTAAAGAATATGAATAAAATATTAAATATTGAAACATAAACATGTTGAAATAATTTGTAGACTTTCTTAATAACACAGTAATTAATTTTCTCATATATATTAAAAGAGTTATATCTCTTAAAATTATTTGTCATTACTTTTCTCTTGCTCACATTGTTAGAACTATCTCTATGCATATATAACATACATTTATCTACATGTATAGTATTCAACATAGAAATTATTTTGACTATAATTTTACATGGCAATTGGAATGCGTGGATCTACATGTTAATAAATCAAATGCATTATATTACAAATGTTACATGTTAAGATCGATCACCATAAATATGATGAGGATAAACATTCACCATGCCTAGCAAAGACTTTGCAAAGTTATGAATTTCAATAGTACTTAGTTTTTCTTTACAATAATAATAGAAAAAGTATTGCTCAATGTGAAGGGAGTTATATGTCCATATCAAATTTGCTCCCATCGTAAATATATGTTTCATTAATCAACTAGTTGCAACATACTTGTGTTTGTTTATTTTCTTACATGTTGTAAATGAACATTGCAATAGTTTGCTCCCATCGTGAATATATTTTTCACTATTCAACTAGTTTCAACATGTGTATTTGTTTATTTTTCTTACATGTTGTAAATTAACATTGTAATAGTTTATCAACCTAGTATTGGTAATGGTTAGAATCACCATTCTTTGTTATGGATTTACATTTCTAACATCATCTCTGAAATACATTAATATTTTTTAATTGAATTTGAATTTTTGGTATTGAGTGAGTTTCATTCTTATCGCTTTACACCATTAGTCTCTTCATGCATCCCAACCTGTGATCAAATGGCCGATTCAACATGACTAGAAATCTAATCTTACTCGCGTGATATTATAATTTATATGATGAGACTAGACAGCACAAACATCCTCGAAGGCTTACCGCTGCTCTATAGACTTTCAAAAACTTTTGGCATTGCACTCGTTCCTGTGACTACTAATCAAGGAAACTTCATGTCCTCGACCACTTTGAGGACATTGTTTTCAGTGTGATGCGCTTTATGATAGAATGATTGCGCTTTTGCGATTACTATAGATTTTCCGTGCAGGTATCATGAGTAGTCAGTGTCAAGTGGGTGTGTGTTCTCTCTCCCGCACTGAAAGCTGGGCTCTTTCACATTGATTACCACGAATTCATCGTGGAATTTACTCAATCTCAGGATAGTTGCCTACGTCATTAGATCCCGGTTTCATTCCTTTTATTTTTAGATGTTGTTGTATAATTGGCCTCCACTCCATAGGGGTCATAGAGTCAACTCGATGCATTAGACAGATTTTGTAATAATTGATAACAAACAATTAACCTTGGGAAATTATGATCTATAATACCACCAAATAGGCCCTCTCCAAGTATATCATTTTCCCTTTCTATGGAAGTTAATGGAGATTACCACATTTTATGCTTAGGGGTCGAATCCCGGATCCCACTTTCAATTGGAAGCTTGTAAGCATATTGATTGTTGGCCATTATTTACGTGATAATGCCCTGTGTTCATTTCCAAGAACTCCCATCTAAAATGAAGCTCTTTGATGCACTTACTAACCCTACCGTTTTATATGGATATGAGATTTGGGGCCCTAGCCTTGGTCATATAGAGTGGTCTCACAAATGTGAGGGTCTAGACTATCCCCTCGCATATTATTTGGTGAAAATGGGCTCTTACCCAATCTCCTCACCTGCAGCAGTTTGGAGCTTATCACTTAGATCTTGAAACAACTTGGAAGCTTACCATCTACACCCATTTAAGTTCAACAAACAATAAAAGTCCTCAAGGGATGATAGGTGCCCTTTTGGTGCTCTACTTTTTCAGAGACTTGCAATCCTAACTAGTTGGTTCAATAACCTTTTTTATTTTATAAGGCACAATAGGCATCTAGTTCACCGCTTCCCTCCCTAGAACTCCCTCAATGCCCCTACCGCTCCCCTCCCACAAAGGAGAAAATTAAATTCTACATCTCGTGAGAGATATTTGCAAGAACTTCATCTAAGATGTCTAGAATGCATCACCTCAACCTATAAGCACCAAGATGGCCTTTATTTCAAGCATATCTTCTAGATCTCCGCAATTTCTATTATCCAAGAGCGCACTAAGCTATCTTTAGTTCCATCTATTTTAGGGACTTCATTTTCCTCGAGCCAACTTCGATGTGCTCACACTGTGACACCACTTGAGAGTACAAACCAAGCACAAACTCCCCATGGAGAAATAGATCAATAGGTTTTTCCCATTACGTGAGGTTGAGATTAAGGAGTACTTTATCTTTAGGTGCCCAATCCACAACTATATTAGAGGGAGGTTTCATTGATTCTATAGAAGATCAGGAAAATATTTTCCAAACTTTTCTAATACAATAATACCTTAACGAATGCTACCTTGTGTTGTTCATTTTAGAGATTTACTCTTAGGCAGAATTTACATTGGACTTAGAACTCTTCTGCAACAACAATGCATTTTACATCCTTTTTTCTCCCAATCAAGGGCACTAGGGGAGAAAGCACCTCATAGCCACTTAGCTGGATAGAAATAGCTCTATCTAGCCTTGTTTCATTGTTTTCACTACCCAAGTTCCAAAATGATCGGATCTACTCAAGAGCATCAACACTATCGAACAAATAGTCAGAGACACATTATTGGCTTCTTCCTTGATGCTAGGAGTTCCTCAACATTGGTTTTTGATTGAAGAGGAACTCCTAGCATCGTGGAATGAAAATATCATTCAAGTCTCGCTCCCCAGTAGGTTTTGCGCACAATTTTAAGGATTTCATGGGAAAAGTCTTCCCTGTTTTCTTTAACTAATTAATATAATTTACTCTTATCCCCAAAAGAAGTGTTTCTTTGTCTCAAGGATGTTAATTTCTCAGGATCCATGAATCTAGTGGATTGCATTAGCACAAAACGTTAGTGGATTCCCTTTTAAGCCTAATTGTCGCTTTTCTCCCATACATACACACATTTATCATATATACAAGTGCATTTCTAGTGCATTAGTGCTACAATTTTAATTTATTTATGAGAAGTTAACAAAATTGAAAAAGCAAAGAAAGTTTTGAATGTGAAATATGTGAAATAGTAAATTTTGTCACTCATTTTCCCTATAAAATCTTCTTATAGTTCACACGATATTGAAATAAGAAATTTCTCATAAATGTTTAAATTTTATCTCATTGTGGTTATATGCTTTTCCATGTTAAAAAAGCATTATATTTGACATGTCAAGTGTGAAATCGTAATATACATCATACCGTCCATACATGCTCATAAAATAACAAAGCATCGTGGCTATCTTGTAGAAAGTTTTTCTTAACCTATCACTACATTAGTACATAGTACATTCATCCTAGGCACTTGAAATATGGTTTTTGAAAAAGAGACTATGGCAATGTGTCAGCCGCTCGAAGACTCAGGCAAAACATATCGCATCAAATCTAAAAATCGAACAATAAAAACCTTGCATTGGAACAAATGAAAGCCCGATGTAAGCAAAGTGATCGAATAACATCATCTCGAGTTCCAATCGTGATGATTTTACTAATAGGACGACTTCAAAAATTTCTCTACCGTAGCACATTCATCATCAGTTTTTAATATGTCCCAATTGCAAAGCTCTTGAACTCATTGCCGTAGGAGTAGTAGTGTTTGTAAATTCAAGAGAGAGGTTGGATGTTCTAGATGTGATAGCTCTCTAAGGGTCCTTTCAAAAGGGATTTGTGGAATCACATCGTGAGAGGTGGAAATGGAAACGTATTTGCTAGTAGGATTGTAAGCCCGTACATTATTTAGACGTAAAGTTGAGAACAAGATTTGCATATTTGATTGAGATGGTAGTATTTTTTGAAGATGCAATATGGTCTAAAAGAGAACGTATCGCGTCATGCCATTGTCGCTCGGGCTATCTAAGTGAATTTTTAATTGTTCTTTATTCATTAACCTCATGTTTCACAAATTTGATCTTTGTAGATATAGGATCGTTGGTGGTGTCGTGCATATATTGACTGGGAAACTTCAAGGACAAAAAATGAATTGGATAAGGATGTTACAACCTTGTCAATAGATTCCCAATCAACAACAAACCAATAGCGTATCGTGTAAACCAACAGGACAAAGCATCTCATAGTGAAATTTAGTTCTTGGAATACCGGCAAGAAAGTAACCAAGTTGAACCGCCGAGATATAAATTTGAGCTGAATAACAAGTGTCTCAAGACATATATTTTGAATAGAATGTTGGTTGTTCATCCATTTGATTAGAAAAAGAGAATCTCCAAATACTTGTAGCGTATGAGTCCCTTTGTTAGTGGCCACCAATAAAAGAGCTCGCAAAGCCATGAACTCACCAAAGTTGTTTGTACGCTAGCCCAAACATGCTCTGAACTTAATGAAATGGTTATCAGAAGGATAAGTTATGCCTCCCAAACTACATATTTGATCACGCTGAAAGCCCCATAAAAATAAACCCGTGATAATTTTTGTCAATAAGGAGCCCCCTAATCGTGCCGCGGAAAATTGTCCTTCGAAAGCCACCTTGCAAAATTGGAAAATAGCACAACTGAAAAAACGTGAAAGGTGGGCACAAATCTACCATCAAATACGAGTGCATTCCGCACTCAACCATATTCTTCACAAAAAACCAGATAGGGAACAACATGAAAAGCTTTCATCTTTCCGGGAACCATACTTTCGAGACAATTGCTCACAATGGAGTCATCCCAAGGGTTCCTTTGACCAACCCAATTTCCAACATCTTTCAAGAGCCGTTGCGCAAAGCGACGCACCTAAAAAACGAGAAGCAAAACTTTTCCTTTCTTGCAAAGTATGGATTAGCTCGGGGACCCTATTTCTTGCGTTTTTGAAGAAGTTCCCAAGTAAGGACTCTGTTTTTCAACACCAACCACATAAACACAATGGTTTTCCTGGGGAATTTTACCCTCCATAATTTAGACCACCACAAAATAACCTCATAGTTTTCAATATAATGTAACATTATGTATCGGTTTGATTTTTAGCCCAAACCATCAAAATCCTCTATAAGTCTTATATGAGTTCTATGTAATTCTTCCATGAAACCATTCTAGAAAATTTCATGGACACTAGTCAACCGTACGCTCTGAGCGGAACTCCAGCCCCACTACCAGATATTAGTAGTGAGTGGGCACCTGCATGATTAAGTCTAAATATTCCTATCTCTTGTAATCTTAAGTACTACATCAGAAGTATTATAGCTCATACTGCTTCATACTTAAGTAGCTCTCCGATCTACATAACATAGTCTACAACGATTGTGAAATAAACATTCCAAACTTTTCCTACATGTAGTCCGTTTAACCAAAACTCCTAGTATTCTCGAATTTCCGATGACTTTGAAAAACATTTCATTTAGTGAAAAATATGAAGATTGTTTACCCCATCCCGACATATATATGAGTGAGGAGATTGTCGCTACTCGATATCCGTTGATTCCTCGAGCCGATGCTACGTTGTCGTCTTCCTTAACTTCCGCCTTGGGCGTAATTAATTGAAGCTTTGTTGTTCAAGGTCAGAGAGGAAGTCCTTACTGAGATTAAGCGCTCAGTGTCTCGCCGTGCTTTCATTCCTACATCCGTAATGTCCATCCTTTATTTTTGTTGAACCAGCAAATTTATTATAGATGCGAGTGTTGAGACGTATGTTCGTTTTCATGTAACTTTCTAGTAATTGAAACAAAGGGGTCTTATTGGATTGGATGTATTCTTTCTGTGCTCTTCTCAAAGCCTTCTTGAGTTCCAATATTTCCCTTTGCTCCATGGTTGCACACAACCACAAACCGTATAACCAACTAGAACACTTTAAGAAGGGTGAGACCAAACCAAAAGAGAGTCCTTGTGTTGAGAAACATATGTTCATTTTCATGTACCTTGGTAGTAACTCGAAAACAACGGGTCTTGTTGGATCGATGTATTCTTTGTGCCTTTCTAAGAGGCTAAAGTCTTCTGACTTCCAGGATTTCCCCGTGCTCCATGGTCGCACATACAACAAGAAACTGTATAACCAAAAATGAATTGTTTAGGTTGTTATTACTGCGCCTTCCAAGAACTAAATGTCATTGCGTATACTTTGTCCCGCCGGTTTACATTCCGTTGTTGGTTTGTTGTTGATGGGGAATTTATTGACAAGGTTGTGACTACCCAAACTCCTCCTCGCTCGTGGTTTAGCTCCATGGCACCGTGAAATGGGCTATAGGTCAAAAATGAAATCGAACCATGGGAGGGCCCCACTGCACTGCAGAGGGTCGACCAAGTCCTCGCCTCAACCAAAGAAGAAGAGCAAGAAGATTGTTGTGCACAAAGCCCCACCACCTCTCCTAAATTCTCGGCGAACCACTGAAAAAATGGCGAATCACTCTAACCCCTCCCTCCGACCCCGTAAATCTAGGCGAATGCCATGGATATTCCGCTTCCCAACCAAAGAAAAATTCCAGCGTAATTTCATTTTTTTCAGCTTTTATGCACCTTTTTTTTGGTCGTCTAATATTTAATAATTAATTATTTTTAAAATAATTATTGGGCTAACTTTATTAAACTATATAAAATGGGTTTTATATAAAAAATTTGCCCTATTAAAATTTAAAATCCTTAAAAATTCGCTCTTGGGCTAAAATTTGCCTCAAAATTTTCCATGAAGACCAATTTAGTTGTGCATAAAAAACAACCCTAACAACAAATATGGCTGCCAATATCCTCAGATCTGCAATTAGGTGATCAAGATAAATGCTGCAAAAATACAGATCTATGCATCAAAAGACATTAAGCAGTAATAAAAACAAGATTTACTCATGCATCTAATAGAAAAGACAAGAATATGTTGAATGAATTTTTTATTAATGGCACCTGGGAGGAAAACATAGAAAGATGTTACCAGTTCTCCTCAATGGGATGGGTTCTTGTAAGTCCTCAACACTTCAGATCTAAAATCCCTCTCTCTTGATGGTGTAGAAAACCCATTCAAAAAATGGTAGCAAAATTTGACTATTATGGTGGATCAAAGTGAGACCAAAAGTATAGATCCAGAGTGATCTTTAGGCAACAAAAGGTAGTGAATGAATGGAAAAACCCTTCTATTTATAACAAAATATTGAGTTAGTCTAGATATTTGTGCATAGTTAAAATATTATTAACCAACTCAAGATCCAACTTTTATGGAATATTTTATTATATTTGTTGGAGGGAAAAAGAATTTGACTTGGGTCAAATCCCTTTATTTGTAAATAATAAATAAATAAATGATTTATTTATCATTTTAAGGATGTGGTTGAGTAATAATAAAATAAATAATGATTTATTTAATTATTTATGGGTGATTTAATCATATTTAACAAGGAATATTATTTAAATAAGGTTTAAATAATTATTCCTAGAAAATAATAAGATAAATAATGATTTATCTAATTAAGTTCCCTGTTTTGGGTTAAATATAACCAAGAATATTAATGAAACTATTGTTTAACTAATTATTCCTTGAGGAAAATCAAACAAATGTAGGTTTATTTAATATTTCCTCATGGGTTTTCCTGTTTAGACCATAAACAACTTAATAAAGGTGGTTTACTAAGTTATTTTCATAGTGAAAGCAATTTTACTTAGGGTAAAACTGGTCTTACATGGTGTACTTGGGTCCATCTAATAATAATAGGTTAGATGACCAAAAAATGGTGTAACAACCAATCTTTACTACATTAGTGTATTAATTACTCCATGGTACATCATCTAATGTGTAAATGTTACTTTTGGACTTTTTAGTTTGGAAACATGAATATTGTTGAGATAACAATGTTTCATGGTTTAAATTGTGTTATTGAATGCCAAAAAAAAAAATATAACACTCTAATTTTTTTCTAAAACAAGAAGTTTGTATAAACACAAGAACTTAAAACTATGACATTTCAAATTTCTAACCTATTTTCAAGAAAAATATATCTACCTAAGAAACCTAAAAAGTAGTTGTATTAGACTACTACAATTTTAATGGCCAACTTCAATAACTCTTACAAGAAAATAGATGGTTTTTAAAAAGGTGTTCAAGACACTATATATTACTCATATTCTTTTTGTGGATGATGTTTTTCTTTTTAGGGAAGGTAGGGTTGTTGAATGGGATACCTTTTCCAAATCACTCTCTATTTTCTACCATGAATATAATGTGGAGATCAACAACCAAAAATCTACTTTCCTTTAAAGAAGGACTCAGATGAGACCGTAACCTCCATTAAATTGTTTTCTCTCTTTAAGGTGGAATCATTAGAGAAAGGGTTCACATATCTTGACTATCACTTGAAATTGAACCATTACCACTTGGAATATTGGTCCTCGTTAATTAATAAATTTGTAGAAAGATGAATATGTAACTAGTGTCACATGTGGCTATCTATGGGAGCTAGAATGATTCTGGTCAAGTTCGTGTTGGAGAGTATTCCGTTGTATTGGTTGATGCCCATTAAGATCTTGAAATCCATTATAAGGAAGATTAGACAATGTATGTTTAATTTCCTCTCGATTGGTAAAAAGGAAAATGAAGGTATTCATTTGGAAAAGTGGGATATTTTATCACAACCTAAGTGCTTTGGGGGCTGGGGCTTCAAAAATCTACAATGGTTTGGCTTAACCCTCTCTATGAAGAGTCTTTGGAGAGCTTTGACTAGTTTTGGTCTTTGGAATCACAATAACAAGGATAAATATTTTGAAAATGGGTCTATCATTGATTGGGTGATATCCTATGTCAAGTAGGTAAATATCTCTGGCTCTATCACCAAGAGGGTTTGTTGGAATCATACCCTTGGATCTCCACCTGGCTTGCCTAAAAGGCGGGTAAGTGTAATTAGATAATCCTAGGGAAGGATCATTTTATAGGAGGTATTGATTTTTATAAACTATCTCTGGAGCTGATTTCTCTTTTAAACACATAAGGGTTGAATAGATTGAGCCATGTTAAGAGAACTAACTTGTACAACTCTCTCTATCTCTCTAGTGCTAGAAAATCTCAGATGATTTGGGTCTACATGGGTCCTTCATTGTTGAGTGGGGCCTCTTTGTAAGGGGCTTATATTCTAATGGGATTCTTCTAAAGGATGAAGAGGACTCCATATTTTAGATTTGGAACATCTCTTCAGGCTAGCTTTCTTCTAGATTAGATAATGACCTCTTCCTCACTAGATCACAGAGACATTTGATGGCATAGGAAATAATGGAAATGGATGTTGCCACAATAACTTTGGTGATTTTGTTTCCTCTCTTTGGGTAAGTATATTCTTATGTGAGATAATTTCCAAAGGGAATTCATTGGCCTAAATGTGTGTTGTCTATGCAATGTTGGGCCTGGATCTATGGACCACCTCTTTCTACATTTCTCCTCTGCCAAGGATGTCTGGAAAAACGCCTTAACTGTTCAAAGTCTTTAGGACAGTGGATCTTGATTTTCTTTTGAATCTTTCCTTTATTGGTGGGATTTAAAGATGGGCATATATAAAAATCTACCAATCTTTATAGTCTATGGAATTTGGAAAGCGAGGAAAAAATTCATATTTGAAGTTCTAACTATCAAACTTGAACAAATAATTTTCCATAGTGTTGGTTTTTTAAGGAATTCTTGAGATTACCAAATATCAAGAATGTCAGAAAATTATGTTATCTTAGTTTTCCTTTGTTGGGTTTTTTGATGGTGCATCAAAAACAAGTCTATGTGGTAGAGGCGTCTTAAATATCAAACTCACTCGAATTCATTCTATTCACATTTAGTTGAATATATGATTGGGAACAATCATCAAAGTGTGGTAGAGGTGTCTTTATCAAACTCAGTGGAATTCATTCTATTCACATTTAGTTGAATATAGGATTGGGAACAACCATCAAGGCATAAGTCATTTCTTGTTGAGAAGTTCTGTTTTTTGCAACCTACAAAACGTTTGCTTATTTACATGTTTGTAGTGATTCAAAAGTTCATAATTGACTGGTTATCTTGCTCTTCAAATTTATAGGTATTAAATTTGTCTTGGTGGAAGGATAGGATTATAGACATGGAGAAAAAAATTCAATATCTTTCTTTTCAGCACTGAGGGAGACTCATCGAAAAGGTCTCTTTCCAAGGAAAAAACCTATATATTTTTTGAAGAATGGCATGGTACCAACAAAAAGGTTTGTTTGCATAAAAAAAAGCTATATATTTTTTGAAGAATGATATCCTACCACGTTGATAGAAAGATGAAGATTTCATCTCCTCAATTAGTAAGTAGACTTAATATTACATACCAAATCTCAGTCTTTACAAAATTTTTTAAGGTATTATTCAATGAAATTAGTTAAATTCTAGAAATTCATTGTATTTGTATTGATATTTGTTTAAATAATTTAGATAATTTTGGCATTCTACTTATATTTCCTTTTTGGTGAAGCTTTGTTTTTATTATATAAATATGTTTACAATATAAATATAAAAATAAATAAATTTCCAAAAAAATACACAAAATAAAAATAATTAAATAATTCTGATTATGAGGATGTACGAGTTGAGTAGAACTTCCCTCTTCACACATCTCTGTTTGAGAGGGTGCTATTAGCATTTACTTCATTGTTTGATAGAGTGTGATTAACATATATGTGATAGTTTTTTTTTTTAATGTATGAGTCAAAATGGATTTGTCTAAAACAGAATAGTGTCTATTGGCATCTCCCACATGTAGTAAGTAGTTTCATGGGCAAAATTAGAAGTAAGAATACTGGAATCGTATTTTTTAGTGGAAATAAATTTAAAATTTTGAAACACATTTCTTAAAATTTGACAATAACCTAAATTTACAGAACTTTCTGTTTTTTCATTTTGTATTTGTCTGCGTTTTTCCTTTTGTATTTGTACGGGTCTCTGGTTTATTGCATGCCAGTATCTGCTGGCTATGTAATTGCAGGCAAGAAAGAGAAATATTCTGAATCTTGATGGGTTTGCTAAAGTGTTCTCAGACGGAGGCTCAGTGGAGTGCAGAATCTAGTTTAGGAGAATTTTTTTTCCATTCTTGATTCTTTAGCCATATCCATAAAATTCTATTTTTCTGGTAATCCCAGGATTGATCATTTGGTTCCTGATAAGTTATACCATATTCCTCACTGGAGGAAGAGACAGCATATTGTTGCATGAAGTTATGGGAACTCTCTTCTCACATCAAAATTCTTTTCCCAAATTTCACCCTGGGCCCTAAACCTTTTCGCTTTCTTTTTTCAAAACCCTTTTTAAACTGAATCTAATGTTGCAATCATCCACAGTTATCAATAAATTCGTCTTTTAACTGAATCTAAAATGCAATCATCCACAATTAAATAAATGAATTGTCAACCTCAATTTATTTAGAGGTTTTAAAAATATTTAGGAATTTTAAGAACAAAGCGAATTCAATTGTTTAATCGAATTTTAATGTGCTGATTCCTAAAATCAATTATTTGATTTAGCTCTACTTGGATTCTAAAATAATTTTAGAATCTTTAAAATAAATATATTCATATATCAACGGTTACTTAATTCTATTTTATTTATTTATTTATTTCTCAATATTATTTAAATTATCCAGACTTACTTTGTATTTGATAATAGTAAAGTGCTCTAGTTTTATTGGTTTTTTCTGATCAGAGGACTTCGTAAAGTGTGCCTTGGTCATTGTCAATATAATAGTGATAACAATGATGAGAAATCGGATCAAAATGAACAAAGTATTTCACATGAAAAAATAAAAAACTAAACTTAAATAAATAAAATCTAAAATAATTTTTTATAATAATAATAATAATAATAATAATATCTAAATGGTAATAATAAGAATTAGAAAATATTAAAGAGATTAACTTTAAAAGAAAGAAAAAATCAAAATGAAGATAAAATAAAACTAAATACACATTACCCTTAATATATATATATTTAACTAATAAAACAACTAATAATGTATAAAGTATAAATTAATATGATTAATAATAAAATTATAATATTCATATATGATAAATTTATAATAATACTAATATTAATAATAATTATATCATTAAAATTATATATATATATATATATATATATATATATGATAAAGTTATGATTTATTTAATGTTTATGTTAAAAAGAAAACTAAAGAGGGAAACCAAAAAATAATATAATCAAATGAACTCAAAAATTGTATCACTAATTCAAGATATAAAACAAAACAATAAAAAGAAAATAAAAGTCCAAAAAGAGAAAGGAAGGGGAAAAACGATAACCGCTCAGTTGGAAAACCAAAAGAAAGTAGAGAACACCTGGAGAGGAGAGGAAAGGAAAGGATAAAGTGAGAATTCGAAGAGGAAAGGAAAGGAGAGAGAATGAGAATCCACGGATGTTTCAGAAGGAAGAAAATCAAGAAGTAAGAGTGGGAATCTAGTTCTTACTGATTTTCCAACCATAATATTTGTTAAGATTTCTCATTCATCTCTCAATCTCAATTGTCTCTCTAAATTTCCTATGATGATAGTGACCAATTTTGACAAGGAATCTAGAGATCTCAATGCAAATGTGGTGTTTAGTTTTCACCAAGTGTTTCGTTAGAGCTGAAGAACGGGACCGACTATGTGTAAGGTCAACAACATGTTCTTAAATTCTCAACTTAATGGAATGAACCGTCTCACCCATGTAGAGGGGCCCACATGAGCATGAGATTAAGTACACACTCTTCATTCTTGAGGTGTTGAGAGGATCTTTGATTGAATTAAGAGCACTACAAATAGTGTTTGGGGGTTTGAAGGTAGAAAAACTTGTGAACTTTCTTAAAATGTGCACAACCTTATGAGTTGTTCCCTAGATAAAAGGAAGTTAAACATAATAAACATGATCATTAGGGTTGTGCTTAGATATGGGACCTTTGGTAACTGTTTGGAAGGCCCTTAGGCCTTGGTGCCTCCTATAACCATTATTTACAAAAAATTCAAGGAGGTGGACCTTTTCCTCATTAAGGTTGTTATCATTAGATACCCTTAAAGCGCGGGTGGATAAGGTGCTTAAAACTAAATTTCTAGGCGAGTTGATGCTAGAAATCAATGTGGAGGTATTGTTCCATGTGAGTATTTTTACAAAAAACTCGGTGATAAATGGACCCATATTCATTCTTGGAGATAAGGACATCTAGGAATGGAAGAATTTCATTAACCTTGATTTCCACAGTAAACTTGATGTATTTAGATTGATCATTAAGATGTTAAAATGTTGTAGGAATAAATCTAACTTATCATGCCCATGAGCCCAAAAAATAAAGGTGTCGTCAGTGAACCTTTCCCAGAGCTTTAGATGGAAAGGTGAAGAAGCAAAGGCTTTGTTCTCATAGTCTTCCATAAAAAAGTTTCCCACCACTAGGGAGAGAGGTGAGTCCATGGAAACACCACAAGTTTTCTCATAGAATTCACCCTAAAAATTGAAGAACGTGGAATTTGAGAAAATTATCATTTGAATCCCTCTCATATTTATTCTGTTGGTCTTGATCATATTTCTCATAATTTTCGTGATGATGAGACACACTTGTTGAAAAGAAACACACTTGTTGACTAGAAACATCGACTCAAAAAATAGAGTGTGATGGATCCGGTAGAATTTAATCAAATTTATTCACATCATAAAAACCTTAACTCGAAATAGAGAAATGTTCACTTTCAAAATTAAAATACAATTTATTTCTAAAAATATAATGGTAATTTTTTTAACATATTTTTATAAAATTTTTAATATTGATTACGAATAAATTGCTTTAATATCCATACATAAAAAGAAATTTATAAATATTCCCTGAAAGTGCTTCTGCTTGGCTAAGATCTTTCCTTCCTGAGATGTAAGGAAATAGGTTAATGACGCAAGACTGAGAGGCATCTGGTAGGAGTGAAAGCCTACCCCTTATGGACCACCAACAAGTAATTCCAAGTGGTGTGGTTTTATTTTAATAACGGTGAGGAGCCAACCCACATACAGGGATAACAATCAATGATGGTTGTTCTCACTGTTGGGTTGACAACTAAATTATGATAAGTTTCCTATTGTAAAAAATAAAATAAAATAAAAGATTTAAAATAAATGTTTACATATCAACTTTGTTTACATATATATATATATATCGCGCAAATCTATATATGGACATGACACGGAATGAATTTAGTAATTTCTTCAAAGGTGTATACTAAGAGAAATTTATCAATTTTTATTATGTTAGGAATTTCATATAAATGAGAGATAAATTCAATTAAGGGTATCTATATATGAAAAATGGCTTGTGTGTGAAAATTTATATAATTAATTGATAATAATGGTAATAGTTAATGTCAATGAGATCAAATTAGGTTTCTAAAAATTAAAAAATAATAATAAAAGAAATTATTTAGCTTGATTTATAGTGTTTCTAAATCAACATAGTTTTGATGAATTAAAAGGGTAGGAAGGTTAGTATTATCACAAATATTTTGAAATTGAGATCTATTATGGGTGCATGGAGGGTACTACGAGAGAAATTGATTTTCATCTTCAATTCATTATGGATTTCATGAGAGTTTTTTCTAACATTGTGGATTTTTTCTTTATGCTAGTCACAATAGATAGATACCTTTGATTTTCCATATTATGGTTGATCACCTCTTTATAGTATCTTGATTTTCTTTTATATTCTAATTCTGTATAACACCACAATTTCTTAATATTTTTCTTAATATTAAAGTTATTCTTGAGAATAACCTCCTTTTTTATTCCCCATTAAATAAGCCAAAAATTTTCACCTTTATGCCATCACCACTTGAGCTATAGGTGGTTTTGATAAGAGCTACAAGAAACCATGTATATTTTAAGATCCATGTGATCATTTTCATATTCTTCTCTTACTTAATAAATCAAATATGATTTTTTTTAATATCATAAATTATTATTTATGAACGTTTAAAAATCATATATATAATGGAAAAATGAAAAAATAAAGCATAAAAAAAACACATTGATAATTACACCCTCAAATAAGTTTTTCATTTAATTATTTCATGCTTACAGGGAAGCCTCCACAATTCGTCAAAATTATAGAAATCAGATATGCACTTACTAAAATGAATCTACTTGCTCAACAACTCAAAATTTTCTTGCTTGACATGTTGTCTAGTATTACATATGGACTATATTTTGGCCTTTTCAACCCTAACTTCTCTCCTATGCTAAAAATATACTTAATTTATCTCTTGAGCTTTCTTGGTGTACAAAATGTGCGTATTTAACCTCTCTCATTGTATTATATCTATGTATGCTTTGCGAGAGATAAATAATTTCCTCAATCCTAACAACTAATTTCCCAAATCTTGGCAACTAATCTCCCTAATTCTAACAACCACCTTGGGTCAAAATTGAGATGAAAAACTAACATTAGTTAAAATCTAAATCAAATCTAACTCAATATTTCCAAAGCTCTAGAAAATTTCATTTAGATTTTTAAGACTAGGAGAGTATATAAAATTTGACTTTCACTTTTATTTATTTAAATGAAATTACAAGATGATATTATTTTCTAGTTTTACTAAGTGGTCAATAGAAATTGTATCAAACTAGTTCTGACATGTCCACACAAATTGTGCAAGAATCTCCTACTGAAGCTATATTTCTAAATGCTCCATTTTAGTAAGGAAGTAATTCTACACCAATCCAAGTTTATCTATGAATGTTTCACATTTCCCTTTTGCTAAAATCTTGGTCAAAATATCAACAACTCACTAATTTATGCATACGTATTAGAGATTCATTGCTCCCTTTTGAATCTTGTCTCATATGAAGTGATATGTGATATCTATGTTCTTGGACCAATCATGAAACCCTAAATTATCAAAGAGTTCAATGTAATTTTGGTTGTCATAGTAGATTGTTGTGGGATTAGACTCTTGATAAAATAGGCCTACAAGAAACTTGTAAAGCTATTCATGAGCTGATAACTTGTTGTACTAGTTCCACATACTCTACCTATATTGAATTAAGTGCCATGGAATTATACTTTGTGCTAAATGAGGATATCAACTCTGATCCAAAATTAAAACAATACCCTTAGGTGCTCTTCCTATATGTTGCACTGCTTGTCCAATTTGAGTATGCATACCCATGCAACTTCACCTCACCACCTCCAAGATATCTCAAACCATTACTCCATAGTTCCCTTAAATTCCCTAGCATATGTTTTTTTGATATCTAGCACTCTTTCCTTGGCTTCAACATGAACTAACTTAAGGTTTTCTTAAAAAACATGTGTCTGATATGGTGTTTACCAAATCCATTAAGTAATTTATTAACTTCCTGTACAACATGAGATCCACCAACGTCAAATCTAAAGTTGGCACATTCTTTAGATTTATTATCATGGGTGTGCTATAGGTTTGCAATCCACCATTTGAAACTTCTTTAGTACTTCAACTATATGCTTACCCTTCGAAAGGAATATTTCCCCCGGTTTCTACCAAAATAATAAACCAAAGAAGTAATTCAACATGCCAATTTCCTTCATCTCAAACTTAGCTACCATATTTTCTTTGCACCCTGCAATGAGTTTCTCTACACTTGTTAGAAATAAATTATATACATATAGCACCAAATAAGCATACCACTCCCGGCAAGAATATAATACAATTAGGATATGCTTCTTGTGGTGAATACCATACTAAAAAAATATCCATTGTCCTCAGAATACCATGATATCGGTGCCTATTTGAGGCCATAAAAGTCTTTCTTAAGCTTTCAAACATGGGACTCCTTCCCATTTACCTCAAAACCCCAAGGTTGCTCTATGTACACTTCTTCCTCAATGATCCCATAAAGAAACACT
This sequence comes from Pinus albicaulis, assembly GCA_034641835.2. Taxonomy (NCBI): domain Eukaryota; kingdom Viridiplantae; phylum Streptophyta; class Pinopsida; order Pinales; family Pinaceae; genus Pinus; species Pinus albicaulis. The sequence continues at coordinate 306,446,579 of CM076574.1, forward strand.
ATCTTCACATCCATATGATGTATCCTCCATCCTACGACTGAAAATATAAACATAATTACTCTAGTAGAAGTGTACTAGCAACTAGAAAAAAAGTATGGGAGAATTATCTAGCTACTAACCCCAATTTGAACTTCCCAATGTTGCTATCTATATCATTCTTAATATTTTAAAACTACAACTAAATTGTAATTGATTTCCAATTTGGTCTTAGTGATATGTCCCAAACATCACTCTTCAAGATGGAGGTGTACTACTCCATTATCGCATCTTGACATACCTAATAGTCTAGTGCCTCCCCAAAACTATAAGGCTAAGAATCAATGATGCTACTCACCAATTCCATATAAGTAGGAAACTTCTTCAAATTCCTACTTTCCCTACATGTGATCATAGGATCCTAAACATGTTTAAGCATCCCTTAAATTCTATGCAAACCATCAAGGTATTTGATCCGAAATTGAAGGGGATAATGTCTCCTCCTCCTCACCTAAAGGTTGAAATCCTAAAATGGAATTTTTTTGTGTCATTCAGTTACCTTGGATTAGGTTTTAGAGCTTCATGCTCTTTATCCTCTATCATTGGAACTGGCTCATGCTATTTCCTAGATGAAAAGTTTCCCTTAAATTTTATATCCCTTATTACTATTGTGTTCCTTTGATTTAAAAATATAGACCCTATAAGCCTTTGACATCAAATAGTAACCGCCACATAAACCCTTCCCACTAGAGGGATCAAACTTGGTCCTCCTTTTTATAGGTACATGGATATAAATTCAAAAACCAAAGATGTAGAAATAAATTTGTTTGAATTTGCACTAGTGAAATTCTCTTTTGGTGTCTTGTTCTCTAAGATTTTGTTAAGACACTAGTTCTAGATGTAGACTATTGTGTTGCATGTCTCTGCCCAAAGAAACATGGACAAGACCTAGTCATGGATCATGGAATTAACATCCCCTATTGATTCTTTTTATTTGTAACCCCATTCTATTATGGGTCGTATGAATTTGTTAGCTCCCTCTTGATTCCTTCCTCCTTGCAAAAACCATCAAACTCCTTATAGGTACACTCTTCCCAATTTTTTGATCTCAATACTTTGATCTTCTTTCTTTTCTAGTTTGCAACTAGAGCTTTGAACTCTTGAAACCATATACAAACCTCATCCTTCATCTTTAAGAAGTATATCCAAGTCTTGCAAAATAAATCATCAATAAAGTAAACATAATACATGATTATTTTTGTTTACGATATTTACATAGGTCCACAAACATCCAAATGCACTAGGTCTGGAATCTCTGTAGACCTATGGTTGCTACTTAGGAAGGCATGTTTGGCATGCTTTCCTAAGTGTGCACCCTTTGCATACTCCCTATTTATCAATGATAAATTATGGAATACTTATGACTATCTCCCTTAAAACAGAGAATGTTCATTATGCAGATGCCCCATCCTCTTATGCCACAACTCACACAAGTTGTTATTGTTATGAACTAGGGCTTAAATGGGTTCACACTATCACTTGCACCAATTTTCTTCCATAACACCTATCACCTATGTTTCTTCTAATGTAGATTCCTTTAGCATAATAAATACTTGTGAGTTCTTGAACTCTACTACATTGTCTTTATCCCCCATAATCAAAACTAAAATACATTTTTTCTTGAGACATTGGGATTATCAAAATATCACTAGAGCCTAAAGAGTTTCCTTACTCAAGATGTAAGGGAATAATATCAATTCTTGTTGTTAAATACTTGGCATCATCACCAAAATCAAACTGTACTCCCGAGTCTTGTTTTATTATATTAGGAAACAACTATCTAGGCGATGCCATTTGACTAGATGCTTCATTGTCCACGTACCATCCATTCCTTGAAACCATGCTAGTAGAAAGGAAATATACCATTGACAACATTTTCTCACACTTGGAAAAAAAATAATTCATCTACATTTTGTAAAGAATACATGCTTGTAAAAGCTACACTTGGAAGAAAACTCGTTCAGCTACTACCCCTTTCTTTTTCGAATAATAATTAAAACAATAAATACATCGAATAAAAATAAAAAACTCAAAACATTAAAAAAATAGGGAAACGAAGTAATAACAATCCTTCCTACTTTAATGTATTAATCACTCCATGGTATATCGTCTAATGTGTAAAGGTTAATTTTGGAATTTTTAGTTTGGAGACATGAATCTTGTTGAGATATCAATGTTTCATGGTTTAAATTGTGTTTTTGAATGCAAAAAAAAAAATCTAACACTCGATTTTTTTTCTAAAACAAGCAGATTGTATAAACACAAGAACTTAAAACTATGACATTTCAAATTTCTAACCTAATTTCAAGAAAAATATATCTACCAAAGAAACCTAAAAAGTAGTCTTATTAGACTACTACAATGTTAATGACCAACTTCAATAACTCTTACAAGAAAAAGGATGGTTTTTTAAAAGGTGGCCAAGACACTGTATATTACTCATCTTCTTTTTTGTGGATGATTTTTTTCTTTTTAGGGAAGGTAGGGTTGTTGAATGGGATACCTTTTCCAAAATTCTCTCTATTTCTACTATGCATCTAGTATGGAGATCAACAACCAAAAAAATAATTTCCTTTAGATAAGGACTCAGATGAGACCATAGCCTCCATTAAATTGTTTTCTCCCTTTAAGTTAGAATCATTAGAGAAAGGATTCACATATCTGAGCTATCACTTGAAATTAAACTGTTACCACTTGGAAGATTAGTCCTGGTTATTTAAGAATGTAGAAATATGAATATGTATCTAGTGTTATAAGTGGCTATCTATGGGAGGTAGAATGATTCTGGTAAAGTTTGTAATGCAAAGTATTCCATTGTATTGGTTAATGCTCATTAAGGTCCTAAAATCAATTACAAGGGATATTAGACAATATAAGTTTAATTTTCTCTAGACTGGTAAAAAGGAAAATGAAGGTATTCATTTGGTAAAATGGGATATTTTATCACAACCTAAGTGACTTCAAGGTTTGGGCTTCAAAAATATACATTGTTTTGGATTAACCCTCTCTATGAAGAGCCTTTGGAGAGCTTTGACAAGTTTTGGTCTCCGGAATCCCAATAACAAGGATAAATATTTTGAAACTGGGTCTATCATTGACTTGTTGAGATACTATGTTAAGTAGGTAAATACCTATTTCTCTATCACCTAGAGGGATATGTTGGAATCATACCCTTGGCTCTCCACCTAGCTTGCCTTGAAGGTGGGTAAGGGTATTTAGACAATCCTAGGAAAGGATCATTTTATAGGAGGTTTTGATTTTTATAAACTATCTCCAAAGTTGATTTATATTTTAAACACATAGGGGTTGAATAGATTGAGCCATGCTAAGAGACATGACTCATACAACTCTCTCTAGATGCTAGAAAAAATCAGATGATTTGGGTCTACATGGTTCCTTCGTTGTTAAGTGGGACCTCTTTGTAAGGGGCCTATATTCTAATGGGATTCTTCTAAATGATGAAGAGGGCTCCATATTCTAGATTTGGAACACCTCTTGATGCTATGTTTTTGCTATATTAGATAATGACCTCTTCCTCACTAGACCACAGAGACATTTGGTGGCATATGAAAGTATGGAAATGGATGCTGCCACAAGAACTTTGGTGTTTTTGCTTACTCTCTTTGGTTAAGCATATCGTTATGTGAGATAATTTCCAAAGAAGGGAATTCATTGGCCCAAATGTATGTTGTCTATGTAATGTTGGGCCTGGTTCTGTGGGCCACCTCTTTATAGATTTCTCCTCAACCAAGAATATTTGGAAATACGCCTTAAATGTTCAACATTTTCAGGACAATGGATCTTGATTTTATTTTGAGTCTTGCCTTTGTTGTTGAGATTTAAAGATGGGCATATATAAAACTCTGCCAATATTTATAGTCTAGGGAATTTGGAAAGCAAGCAACAAATTCATATTTGAAGATCTAACCATCAAACTTGAACATATACTTTTCATATTGTTGGTTTTTTTAAGGAATTATTGAGATTACCAATTACCAAGAATGTCAGAAAATCATGTTATCTATTTTTTTCTTTGTTGGGTTTTTTGATGGTGCATCACAAAGAGGGCTATGTGGTGGGGGTGCCTTCATCAAACTCACTAGAATTATTTCTATTCACATTTGGTTGAATATAGGATTGGGAACAACCATCAAGGCATAGATCATTGCTTGTTGAGCACTTCTTTTTTTTGCAACCTAAAAAATGTTTGCTTCTTTACATGTTTGTAGTGATTCAAAAATTCATAATTAACTAGTTATTCGGCTCTTCAAATTTATAGGTATTAAATTTGTCTTGCTGGAAGGATAGGATTATAGATATGGAAAAAAAAAATTCAATATCTCCCTTTTCAGCACTGAGACAGACTCCTGATTGAAAATGACTTTCTACGGAAAAATTCTATATATTTTTTGAAGAATGACATGGAACCACTTTGAGAGAAAGAGGAATATTTCCCCATTTCTCATACATTTAGTCTCTCATTGAAAACACTAAGTCTACAACTATGAGTCTACAATTATGTTCTCACTAAGAAAACTTGTATAAATAACTTACGTATTTTTTTGTTTTGAATTGTGCTTTTTTAGTATGCTCAAAGCATTCTAGAACAAAAAAATGTTCCTTTGTTTTTTCTTTGCAATTTGTAAATAGACTTAATATTGCATACAATCTCAATCCTTACAGAATTTTTTATTTGTTGAAATTAGTTAGATTCTAGAAATTCATTGTATTTGCATTGCTAGTTATTTGGATATTTTAAATAATTTTGACATTCTACTTATGTAGTCTTTTTAGTGAAGCTTTGCTTTTATTATACAAACATATTTAGGATATGAATATAAAAATACATAAATTTTCAAAAAATATCCAAATAAAATAAAATAAATACAAATACAAATAAATAAATAAATGGAAATCAAATATCCAAGTCCTTTAACTTAAAAATAGTGCAGGACTTGGCACATGAAAATACATGACAACCACTTGTATGCATTTCTCAGAGAGGATGTACGAGTTGAGTAGAACTTCCCTCTTCACACATATCTGTTTGATAGGGTGCGATTAGCATATACTTCATTGTTTGATAGGGTGTGATTAGCGTATATCTCATTGTATGTGATTGTGTTAGTTTTTTTTAATGTTAAGTCAAAATGGATTTGTCTAAAACAGAATAGCGTCTATTGTCATTTCAAATGTAGTAAGTAGTCTCATGGTTTTAGCGTCATTTTGTAAAGTTAAATTATGATTAGAATTTGGTAAAAAATAAAATTAAAAATTTGAAGTAAAAAACATTGAATATTTAACATTATAAAAAACTTTTGAAACACCCTCAGTCTTAAAATTTAAGAATAACCTAAATTTACAAAAGTTTAGGTTTTTTCATTTTGTATTTGTCTAGGTTTTTTCTTTTGTATTTGTACGGGACTCTGGTTTATTGCATGCCAGTATCTGCTGTCTATGTAATGGCCGGCAAGAAAGAGAAATATTCTGAATCTTGATGGGTCTGCTAAAATGGTTTCAGTCGGAGGCTCAGTGGAGTGCAGAATCAGTGTAGGAGGCTCTTCTTCCAAACGTGAAGGCTATGGTCATTATGGTCTCCGTGCATGAGGACATTTTACTTTATATTTTTCATGATCATCCGTTTCTTATCCAGTAATCCCAGGATTGATCTGCCGGTTATGGAAAAGCTTCGATATTCCTTGTTGGAGGAAGGCGTGCATCAGAGTTCCTTTCAGAATTATCACCGGGTTCCTAGATCTGTTTGGTCTTCTTTTTTCTTTTTCTTATTATTACTATGGTATAATTTTCTTGTTTTATATTTAAATATAATGATATTATCGGTTTATAAATTTTTTTTAATTATAATTTAATTATCAAATAAAAAAAATAAGTTAATGAAGACAATCATTATGAAATACAATTCATCACTATTATTCAAAAAATTAAAACCATATTGGTAAATAACATAAAAATAACATCTAACATTAGACCACTAAATGTGATTTAATCACATCAATATTGACAAAGTTATAATATCATTAATCGAGCAATGACCTTATAAACTAAGAACCCGTAACAACATATTAATAACATTTACATAATCTGATTCATTACCATCTAGGGGTTAACGCGTGGGACGCTATAATTCCCTTTCCCTATTAATGCCATCTTTAGTATTTTTCTATTTTCAAACAAAGAGACTTTCTCTCCATTCTTGATTCTTTAGCCACATCCATAAAATTCTATTTTTCTTTGCAATCTTGGTTATTTTGAATAGCAATGTCCAACCATTTATTCCATCAAATTATCATACTAAAAACATGTTAATAATGCCATCAAATATATTGAAAATACAAATTTACATCAAATTATGTAACAAAAATTGATGCAAAATAAGTTTGTCAAAAGAAACTTTGAATATTTGGTCAAGAATTTGTTTGCTATAAAGTTAATCAAGCTTTGTATTTCTCCAATATTTGGTTATTTACAATTGCAATGGTCTAATGAAGTATGACTTGTATTCATGGATTTGGTAGCAGTGCCATAGATTTTATGATATTTGATGTCCTCATACAACCAAATTGTAAATTTTGACCTATAAAATGACCATGATTTTGAATTTGATCATGGACATTTGACACTATCTTAGTCATGGGATAAGAAGAAACTTCTCTTTGAGACACTTAAGTCTAGGGTTATAGTGTCTCTAGATAAATGTGGAGAAAGATATAGAAAATAAAAAATAATTTTATAATTTATAATTTCAAAATTAAAGGCAATGCACCCTATTCTATAGTCTTTCCTCTATTGAGAACATGTTGAGAATATCACTATAACTGGGTAACTAATGTACAAGAATAAGATAAACAACATGGAAGACACTTAAAGGAAAATTCCACCTGAAGTAACAAGTTACTTTAAACCCAGTAAGCCTTGCCCAAGTGATGTGCGAGAATGAAGAAGTGGACCTAAGCGAACAAGAAAATCCCAAGCACTTTAAATCACAAGAAGAAAGCAGAGAACATACCTCTTAATTCTAGATCCTTAAATCTATTTGGCAATGCCAACTTTAGGAAGATCTCCTAGAGATATCTCCTGGATATGCTAGATAACCTACACACAAATAAAGAAACCAATTCAATCTTTCGACAAAAAAATATTAGTGCAAAAAATAATACATCAATCATATAACATATTGAAGATCATCAAAGATGAAAATGGGAAGAATCTTTATTACTATAGTCACTAAATAGAACTAGAGTACATTGTTGATTTCTCCAATCCTATGCCCTTAATATTCTTCCTAACATATATGCTCACTGGTGTGTATGCACAAGTTTATCGCAGTCACAACTCTGGCAGCAGTTCAACATTAGTTGATTTCTTCTCCTTGTGACTAGTGAAGAGATTCTCTCTTTCTCTCTCTCTCTCTCACACACACGCACATATATATATATTACTCATGATTGACCTTCATTTCACTTAGACAATTTATTGACTGTATCATAAGTGATGATTAACGTATACCAAATCAATCATTATTTAAGTCAACAATGATTATTTTAACCAAAGTTGTTAAATTGGATCAAATATAAGCTACCCAATCTAACTTTCGCACTGTTTCGAAACTCTAATGCAAAGAGTGTGTTGATGGAATATTGTTTCGGTCCCCATAATTAGGTAGGAGCATTTCTAGGCCTTTTTGTCTGGTTCCCACAACTAGGCAGGAGCATTGATCCCTCAAAACACCTTTTTTTATTTATTTTATGTCTCGCCAATAACAAATTGATCCTTTGAATTGGAAAAGGATATTATTTTCTTCTTAACCTTAGATGGTATCATTTTGAGTTTTAACAAATGCCCCCTAATTTCTGAGGACAAAAGAGAATCTATTGGTCGAAATGCATTAGAATAAGGAAACCAGTGAGAGAGGTAGGTCAATACCACGAACAAGAGGCTTGTAGAAACTAAAAAGTATAGTTAGATACATAAGGAAGTACATCCCTGAAGTAGGACAACCCATACTCGATATCGAGAGGATATAAGATAGATGCCCACATAAAAAACTGTGGGTTGGTGTCATGAAGTACCAGTTGGTGAGCCCTGGTATTCCACTAAGAGTGCTGCAACTCGCAGGGGCTGCCCTAATTTAATTTATCAACCTAGGGTTCTTACAAACTTGGAGGTAACAGTGCTATATACACATCAGATGCATTCCACTCATGTCATCCTCTTCTGATTTATGAAAGGGTGCAACTTCCAGGGTTTCTCGGAAAATTTTGTCACACTTCAATGAAACTAAAATAAATTGTAGAAAGGAAATGACAGAAATGAAACTAAATTAAATTGTTGAAAAGAAATGATAAGAAAGGAAACTAATTTAACTTTCTAAAAAGGAATGACAGAAAAGAAACTAATTTAAACCACACTTAACTTGGTCAATAAGCTAAACACACCCTACTTATCTTATGCTCTATCTACCATGCTTATATCCATGCAACTAAGCTATCCATGAATTAATTCTAATTGAAAAAAGTGTTGATTTGAAGCTTGGAGAGAAAAGGGTTGAAGTTGCTAATGGAGGGCTAAACACATGAAACCAGGCTTAGAAGTGGGAAGAGGGGGTTTAAACCTTATTAAACTTTACTATAGCGCAAAAAATTCTTTGGAGTGGAATAATTTGAAAAGTGCGATGGCAGAGTTGCGATGCAGGATAGAAGTGCGATATGCGATATCACAATCGTAATATCGCAAAGTTAGAGGGATAGAGGAAGTGTTATCTGGGAGCGGGAGAGAAATGCAAAATGCGATGAGGTAAAAACGGCGAAGTGCAAAGTGTAATGGGATGAAAACTGCGATTTGTGATTTGTGATATGGTAAAAGTTGTGAAGTGAGAAATGTGATATCGCAGTTCGCAATATCGCAAAGTTTGAGAGGTAGCTGAAGTGTTGTCCAAGAAAATTTGTGAAGTGTGAAATGCGTTGGGCGACGTGGCAGTGGGATTGGCAGCAAAGTTCGGAGGATATCACAATCAGCGTCGGGAGTGGTAAGTGTTAGAGGAACCAAATAAAAGCCGTGATTTGTGATTTGATATGGGGATAAAAACTGCAAAATGCGATTGCGATAGGGATGACGTGGAAAAATACTACAGTGATGTCACAATCAGGGTTCAAAGGCAGAAGTATTAACGGAAACCAATAGAAACTACGATTTGCAATTTTGTAATATCGCAATATCGCAAGGTTGGAAAAGAAGCGATATCACAATCGGCAAAAAGGAGTGATAAGTCTTAAAGAAAAAGGGAAAACAATGCGAAGTGCGATGTGCGATGAGACAGAGTTATCAAAATCAGAAAAAAGGAGTGGTAAGTCCTAAAGGGGAAGGGAAAAGATGCGAAAATGTGATTTGTGAAAAGGTGAAGTAGAATAGCGGGAAGTTGGAGAAGAAAAGGGCATAGGTCAACCTATAAGGTTTTGAGGTGTTTTTCATCGAAATGGCTGCGATAGCCGTAAAACGTGCAAACAAAGGAACAGAAGGCAGACTTAGTTGTTTTGAAGTTTGGGAACAAAAGGGGAAGAATGCAAATAAGAGGAAAAGGGGGGAAATGGAGGCGTAAAAGCGAGGTTCATAAATGTAACACAGAGATGGATAGGGACTGCAAAATGAAGAGAAATGACTTAATAATTTTTCTGGGGCTTTTGATGCTTATTCCTGCAAACAAACCTGCAGATTCATGCACGAAAAATAGACAAAATGCGCGATAAAAATAGTGAACGGAAAGCATTTTTTGGCCCGTGGGAAGGTCAGCTCTACTCAACCTCTATTGATAGAGATGAGATGGGAATAATTGACCACATGTTTTGGATTTTCTCCTCCACTCTATTACTCTCCTAAGTAAATGAATAACTACAACAACAAATTGAAAGCAAAAACTAAACAACAATGAAACTATCAGAAGAAAAACTAACTAAATGACAGAAACAAAACTAGCTAAATGACAAAAAGGAAAGAATGAAAATAGCGGAGAAGTTGAGACACATGGGTTGGGCCCTAACCCACGAGCCCAGATCTCTAGAACTAAATCAGTAAAATGAAGTCTGTCTGCTCATTTCAGGAAGAGAATAGCCTTGTTACATTTCTGAAATTTTATCTCTGAGTATAATAAAAATCTTAATAGCTTGCAACAAAAGTTATGAATGGAATTGACTCCTTTCTAGCTCTAGCTCTGCTATATTTATTCTATAGGGAAGCTACCAACAACTCCCTTGAAAATAGTGATTGAGTCCACTTGACTCCTAATAAACATAGATTGAGTGCAATTCGTCTTTTACTTGCTTGGCTGCTTTTGATAGTTAAGGAGGGTGGACAACCCCTTGAATAGCTCTAATATTTCTCAATAATTTCCTGAGATTGTGCTTCATTTATTCTTCAATCTTGATCTTCTAGTGGCAGGGAGCAAGTCCCTAAATCATCTCCTTCTCCAAATCTGCATAATCTGCCCAATATTATCACAATATTCTACAAAAATAACCAATATTAGGCACAAATATGCCATTACCTTTAATCCATCCTTATAACATATTAAAGCATAAAAAGACATTATTAAGTGAAGAAGGAGAGATTTAATATATCTTTTCATGTGCATAAGGAGCGTAGATGGGCCTAATAAAGGTTACATGGGCCTTAATTTATGCCTAATTTAGAGGCCTGTCATCGCCCCCCTACTGAAACTGTTGTTCATCCTTTGAGAAACATATTCATCCTTCTTGCCTTATGGTTCTTCCTCCATATTGGCTTATTTTGTTTGTTGTTTATTGGCCCATGCACTGCTCCTCTTGCTAAAATTCTTGCATTTCTTCTCGTAGGTGCTTCATGGAGGTCCTCAGATACCGTAAGAAAATCAGGTTCTCATGCCAAGAGGTGGTTGATCCACCTTCTATTTTATTTTTTCTTTTCTTTTATTTCCGTTATTTTTTTTTAATTGCATGCCGAATAAACTCATTTATTTTTTTGTTAACTGAGTTCACCCTTGGTTGCCCCTTGGCACTCCTTGTCTTCCATTACAATGAAATACTTACTACCCACTTTCTCAAGTCCTTTTTACTTTTGTCTTGTTCTTCTTCATGGTGGAAAAAGTGAGGCTAGTTGATAGATAAGGCTGAGGTTTCTCTACTACTGATTTTGGCTATATATAAAAAGTTTTCTTCTCACACTTTTTAATGTTTTCTTAAGCTAAAATAGATTCGAAGAAAGGGTTAGATGATTGCATACTTGAGCCTTACCATTTTTTTTTTTTTGCAGGTGATATTGAAGCTGCTGATATGGCTGTTGAAGTTGTCTTCGGTGGTTTTGAAGCTACTATAAAGCTACATGTGATAATATACTTGAGGTCCTTTTGGAGCTTCTGAGCACAGGAGGAGGAAGTCGAAGTTTGATTGCCTTTGACCAGGGTGTTGACCAAATTTTCTTTTTGTGCCAACTTGTTGTTTTTCTTCTTGCAAATATTGGAGAGCACTTGCATTCATTAGAGAGAGATACATGGAGAAATGCATTTTTTTTTTAAGGCCTACTAGCTACCTCAATGAGGTTTTCCACTAGTAGGTCTGCCTAGGCAACTCAAAGGAGGTTTTCACCTAGGATGTTTTATTTTTTCAACCCAATGACCACCAAATGGAGGTTTTCAATTAGTGAGTCAGTCTCAGACACCTCAAAGAGGTTTTCATCTGAGATTGTATTCTTTCCCTTTTTTATTTTTTCACTTTCCTACTCTACTTGAAAAAACAAAACCGTTTTCAAGTATAGGAATACTTCCCATGGAGCCATGTACACATCAAGATGACAGATAAAATCATGTGCACACTTGGAATACATGCTATGATATGTACCTGAATATGAGAGATGAATTTCTTTGACTGGGATTGTATCAAGTACTGTTGGAGAAGAGTGTGTTGCTGCAACTTAATGACTGTTTGGAACCATATGTCAATATAGTTGTGATGTCCTGGTCCACTTGATGATTTGGATCATCTTGGACGTCCTCTTCTATTATGACATTCAAATATTCCTATTTTTGTTTATTTTTCTCTTGAACACATGGAGGAAATGCTGGTAAACATGAGGAAACTTGCTCAACATCTAATTCTGATGTCGACTCTTCATCAAGTGCAACCCTTGATCTTTTGATCTCCTCATTTGGATCTTCTTCTTCTTGATGTTGTCTTTCAATAACATTAAGAAAATATCTTCTTTGCAATATCTTTCTTGAACTAAGATGCAGACCATTTAGATCAAGAGGATATGTTTGGTAATGTTGCACCTCAACATTGTAAGTGGGGTGAGATACTTCATGGCGTGGGTTTGGAAATGGTGGTACAGGTAGTTGAGTAGGGGTGGATATATGAGATGGATTTGGTTGAGGTTGTGGTTGTAGTGGAGGTGGATGGTAGGGATATCATGGAGTTGGGTATGGAGGATATTGAGGGAAATATTGAGGATGTTGAGGATTTCCCAATAAGGACCTTGCCAACCATGTTTCCAAGATTGGTTTTGGGGTTGAGATGGCCAAGGTTACCAAGGAGGGAGTGTATCCTAACTATTTTGAGATGGATGTGGATAAGCTTGAAATTGTGAAGTGGGTCCTTGCATGATATCAAGTTGACTAGGTTGTCAGGGTATCCTTGGACCTACATAAAACAACTTCTTTGGTGATTGCCTTGCTCCATTGTCTTCTTGGTAAAATTCTTTAAAACTGGGGAATGATGAACACAATTTAGTAGCATAAGATTCTACATGGATAAGAAAAATATTAGCATCTTATTTTTTCTCACTTTTCATTCTTAAAATTTCTACTTGTTCACTTAGATTGCTAAGAATTTATTTTTTAAAGTTATCAAGAAAATTTTCAAGTTCATCTTGCCTTACCAATGTTGATGTTGGTTTACTTTTTCCCTTCCTCTTGATATATTCTTGCATGTTTCACAAATTTATTCAAATGAAAATTGGTATACATCTCCTCTACTCATGAGATTAAGGAGATCAATCCACTCTTCCCTAATTGTTCTGAGTAAGAGGGTTTTTAGTGTGTCAAATCCTAGATGATGCTATTTTTCCCTCTTAACATTATACATGAACCTCTCTATTATATCTTCAAGGCTCTCATCCTCTTCTTGGTTCATTGTAAAAATTTATTCTCTAAGATCACGACCTTTATATTTTTCTAGAAAGATATTTTGCATATCATTCCATGATCTTATTGAATTAATACATAGACTCATGAACCATTTAAGAGCTTTATCCTTCGATGTTGCAGGAAACAATATCAGCTTTTTAGTGTGTGATAAGTAGCCATAATATCTACAAAGTATCTCAAATTCAAAGAGAAATGTTTCTGGATTCTCTGTCCTCATACCATGGAAGTTGGGAGGGAAATATTGAGGGATGTTATTGATATGTACACTGATGTCCATATCTTGAATGGGAAACCCAATAAGATATTCTTCATTGTCATCATATCCATCCATCTCTTCTACTTTCAAAAGTTTATGGTGATGTAGTTCTTACTGCACCACGTGGTCAAGTGGGAGGGTTGGTATTGGAGAAGTATTTATAAAAAAAATTAAGTATCCCTACTCCTATGAGGCATGCAAATTAGATTTTTTGTATTTTTAAATATTTCAGAAATAACATGAAAAAGGAAAGAAAAAAAGAATGCTAAAACAGAATCAAAGCATCTACTAGACACCTCCCCAGCAATAGTGCCAAAAAGTGATGAGCCCTGGTATTGCACCAAGAGTACTGCAACTCCTAGGGGTTTCCCTACTTTACTTTATCAACCTAGGGTTTGTACAAACTTGGAGGTGATAGTGCTATATACACAACAGATGTATTCTACTCATGTCATCCTTTTCCACTCTACGAAAGGGTGCTACTTCTAGAGTTTCTCGGTGAAGTCTGTCACACTTCAATGAAACTAAAATAAATTGCAGAAAGGAAACTAAATTAAATTGATGAAAAGAAATGTCAGGAAAGGAAATTAATTTAACTTTCTAAAAATGAATGGCATAAAAGAAACTAATTTAAACCACACTTAACTTGGCCAATCAGCTAAACACACCCTATTTATCTTATGTTCTATCTACCATGCTTCTATCCATGCAGCTAAGCTATTCATGAATTAATTCTAATTGAAAAAAATGTTGATTTGCATCTTGGAGAGAAAAGGGTTGAAGGTGGTAATGGAGGGCTAAAAACATAAAACCAGGCTTAAAAGTGGGAATAGTGGGCTTAAACCTTATTAAAACTTTATTATAGCACAAAAAAATCTTTGGAGAAGAATAATTTGAAAAATGCGATTTCAGAGTTGCGATGGAGGACGGAAGTGCGTTATGCAATATTCCAATCACAATATCGCGAAGTTAGAGGGATAGCTGAAGTGTTGTTTGGGAGCAGGAGTGAAATGAAAAATGTGATGAGGTAAAATAATTGTGATAAATAAAATAATATGCATAAATTGAATAGAAAAAAGAGATTTTACATGAAAATTTAATATAAAAATTACTATGTATACCAAAAAGTGAGTGATCAAAAGAATATTATAAATAAGATATTTACATAAAAATATTTTTTATGCAAATGTAAATATTTTGACAATAATGAATTATACATACATACATACATACATACATACATACATACATACATACATACATACATACATACATATATATATATATATATATATATATATAATCTTTCTTTTTTCTTTTTTGGCATGAATTTGAGTTATTAATTTAGTTGAGCAAAATTATAACTAACCTTTATTCACCTTAATGGATAAAAAAATTTACACCTGAAGAAATTTGATCCTTTCAAAACTTGATTAAACCAAGATAAAAATGGATCTAAGTGGATGCATAGTATGATTGATATGGAAAATAACCTTACATATTGAAAATATTAAAATACATTATATTACATTACATATTAATAGGGAGATATATAAACATGTGTTATTTACATATAAAGTTATCTTTATCAATAAAAATTAATATCTATAATCCTTTATGGATAGAAAATACAAAAGAAACTTTGAATACTCGTTTAAGAATTTATTTTCTACCAAGGTAATCAAGCTTTGTATTTCTCTAAGATTTGATTATTTACAATTGCAATGGTCTAATGAAGTGGTCGAAACCTAACCATATGACTTGTATTCATGGATTTGGTTGCAGCGTCATAGATTTTGTGATATTTGATATCTTCATACAACCAAATTGCAATTTTTGACCCCTAAAATGACCATGATTTAAAATTTGATCATGGACATTTGGCACTAACTTAGTCATGGGATAAGAAGAAATTATCTTTGAGACACAAATCGTTGGTGTTATCATATATGGTTGTTAAGTCTAGGGATATAGTATCTCCAGAGAAATGTGGAGAACTATAAAGAAAATACAAAAGCATTTTATAACTTATGATTTCAAAATTAAAGGCAATACATCACATCCTATAGTTTTCCCCCCATTGAGAACATGTTGAGAACATTGCTATGACTAGGTAACTAATGTACCCGAATAAGATAAGAAACATGGAAGACAATATCTATTTAAAGTAAAGTTTCACATGCAATAATAAGTTACTTAAACCTAACAAGCCTTACCCAAGCAGTGTGCAAGAATGAAGAAGTGGACCTAAGAAAACAAGAAATTCCCAAGCACTGAAAATCGCAAGAAGAAAGTAGAGAAAATATGTCTTAATGCTATATCCTTAAAACTATTTGACAATGATAACTTTATAAGGAAGATATCTTGGAGATATTTTCTCCTAGATATCCTAGATAACCTATACACAAATGAAGAAACCAATTCGATCTTCCCGCAAAACCATATTAGTGAAAACATAATACATCAATCATATAACATATCAAAGATCACAAGAGATGAAAAGGGGGAGAATATGTATTACTATAGTCCTTGAATAGAACTTGAGTACATTGTTGAGTTCTTCAAGCCTTTTCTCTCAATATTATTCCTAACCTCTATGCTCATTGGTGTGTATGCACAAGTTTATTGTAGTCACAACTCTAGGAGAATTTCAACATTAGTTCATTTCTTCTCCCTGTGACTAGTGAAGAGCTTTATTTATATATACATATTCTTCATGATTGCCCTTCATTGCACCTAGACAATTTATTGACCGTATCATAGGTAATGATTAAGGTAGAACAAATCAATCATTACTTTAATCAACAATGTTTATTTTAACCAATGTTGTTAAATTGGATCAAATATAAGCTATCCTGTCTAACCTTCTCACTGTTTCGAAGCTCTAGTGCAAAGAGGGTGTTGATGACCTACTGTTTCTGTCGACCTTTTTGTTTGGTTCCCACAGCTAGGTAGGAACATTGATCCCTCAAAAAAAAAATTTCTTGATGTGTCACCAATCATAAATTGATTCTTTGACTTGGAAAAAGATATGTTTTTATTCTTAAACCTAGGAGGTAGCCTTTTGAGCTATTAAAAATTCCCCCTAATGTCTTAGGTCAATAGAGAATCAGATGGTCAAAATGAATTACAATAAGGAAACCAGTGAGAGAGGCAAGGAAAGACCATGAACAAGAGAGTTTTATAAATTCAAAAGTATAGTTAGATACATAAGAGAAGTACATCCCTGAGGTAGGCATACCGATACTCAATAATGAGAGGATAGATCATAGATTCCCACACAACATATTGTGGGTTGGTGTCATCAAGTACTAGTCATTATGAAATGTATCTCTCTATAATAGTACCTATCAGTAGGGTTGGACACTGATCAAGTGCCCCCAACGATACCCTTAAAAGTACATATTATGTTATCAAATCATAGCTTTGGGGAGGCAATGATCTTGAGTGGAGTAGCCTTAATTCTCGAAGGTCTTCAACACACCTTGATGGTATGAATTGACTACATATGAATGAATGAGTTGATGTCGAGCATGCAACAATACCGTCTGATTACCATGCATTTATGTATCCTATTAACAAATGCGAGGGAGACCACTGATAAAAAAATAGTTCGTGAGGTACCTAGCATAGTCTATATAGTGTAAATAAATGAGCTAAATTTAAGCATTCTGAAAAATCAATCAACATGGGCCAATTATGAAAACCCAATGCAAACCCCAAGGAAACCTACCACTGATGACTACAAGCTCCAAGGTACTAAAATGTTTCTAGATCCATATCCTAGATAAGGTACCGAATTTGATGGGAAGATATTTTTTGAAGGAGGGCCTTAATGTATCCCCCATCGTTGACATGAAATAGACACCAAGGTAAGCTCTCTGATGGTAAAAAATGAAGAAGTGATATAAAACTGACACAAGGATGGCCAAAACAAAAGTTATAATGATATGTTCAAATGGTCGAATCTTGATTAAGACTTCCCTTGAACATATAACGACACAACACAATAGGGAACTTGGCATCATAGGCTGAAGAATACCGATATACATGATTATGACATAAGAGTCATCACCAAATCCCATATACTAGAAGGGTAACCAATTAGGTGAGATACAAACTCAATCAATAGAGTTCCTCAGCTCAAGCTAAAGGTGTGTCTCAACAGTCCAACAAAAACCAACTGTAAGAGTATGACTCAGACAAGCTCCATGTTCAAGGGCGACAAACAACTACCAAGACAAAGATGCAATAGTGAAAAAGACCCCCCCCCCCCCTCGATTTTGTGTGGTGTATCCCCTTCATAGTTTAATGAACATGAAAGAGAAGGAAAGTGAGCTAAATAGGTTCTTTTTTCATGGGTTTATACCGAGGAAAAAAAAGATATAAAAGTGCACTCGTGACCTTCTCATAGATTAACAAGCTTGATAATGTACAAGAGACCGCTCACCGACTTTCATTTAACTAAAAAGTAGGAAAAGATAGAAAGAACTCAACATTTTCATATAAGTTTTACAAGCATGAAAAGATGGTAGCAAAAGAAGCTCGGGATTCTCATGAGTTTAACGAGTCATGAAGAAAATACCAAAATGGACTCAATAATTTTGTATAGATTTAATGAGCATGAAAATATATCAAAATGAGCTCGATATTTTCATTGTTTAATGAGCATGAAAAGAAGACAAAAAGTAAACTTGTTCCATAGAGATGAGTGGTATAATGGTATGCATCTAGTTCCAAGAGGTACTGACAAAAATGACCTAAGAATTTAGCAGAAAGCAGAGGCAAAGTATCTGACAATGGAAATCCACTCATCGCAGTGGTCTCTCTGAAAGGTAATGGAAGGCTGTGAGATAGAGGCAAGGCTAATGAAAAGGCAAGATGTCAAGCATGGATGTAAATCTGGTGAGCGAAATGAAGTTAATCATATGTATGGTAACAAATATCAAGACATCAAGGACCATAAGCATAGTCAACCATAAAGAAACATGATAAAAAGTGAGGGGAACCCATATAGGGTGATAACTAGATATTATAGACAAAGAGAGGCATGAGGCTCAAATTCGATGTCATGGTGGGTACTAAAGAGGATCTGCAAACCTAAAAAAATACTGGAGGATGGATACTAAGATGGTAATCATGTGATATTCTAGGGTGCCCATGGAGGTATGCTCTACCACACAAGTTACGGAGTGAAAAAAAAAGTAGTCAATGTTGTAACCTGATGGGGAGAGATCTAAGGCAAGCTAAAATGGTAACATAAAAGGTCAACAATGCAATGAAATGACGTGTGAATCCTAGTCCTATATGTTATTTTTTGCGATATAACTCATAGCAATAGTGAAAAAAGATGAAAATGTTTTATTATTATTATTATTATTATGTAGTATATACATATGTACAACGCATGACATAGCTAATAGGTTATGCAATGTAGTTCCCATTAGTGGGCACAAGACAAGGATTCCAATGTATGAACTCATGTGTAGTTGTCGGTAACATATGGCACTACATCCTGGGGCCATGCAACATCCAATTGAATTTGCAAATTACTAAAGGTTGATGATTCCAAGGATAGCCTAGAATAATAGAATTATCAGGAATGAACCGAGGAAATAATGGGTGAATGTATCATGGGAAAAGAGAGCTCCTTGATAAGAATCATCAATACATGAAGAGGGTATGAAACATTAATCAATGGTGGAGTTTAGAGTGGATAATTTGGTGGAAATTTCAATGTTAGAAATCCTTGACTTGACTCAGTCTAAGGGTGTGGTACTTCATTAGATGACTTAGGAAATTCCCCCTAGATTGATTCAACATTTTGAGTGACAATCTCCATCATTTCCAAGTTTGAGAGAGTAGAGGCATCATGAGGCATAATCTCCCTTCGCTTATCTTATGAAGTCATGACCTCTAGGATGGCATTATCTGAAGGTAACTCAGTATCAAGACAATCACGCGAAAGTGATGGACTGACAACCCATGTGGTAAGAGTATCCTGGTCATATTCCATATTAGGATGGAGTTTATGACTGGTGTCATTAGATGGTAGTGGGACCACTTAAGATGTGATTACATCCAAAAAAAGGTGGCATTTTTCCCCCATGAAATTCATCTTCTGTAAGCACCACACGAGGATCAAGAAGTCTAAGGAATTCGCAAGTGATAGAAGAGATAATTTTAATTGTGTAAGAAGATGGACACAGGTTTGGTGGAGCAAGGGGAGGTGTGCCCATCAACGGGGATTTTTTGAACATTCTCGCCCTGATACTCTCAGCAAGAGTGACAAAATAACCTATAAAAGAGACCGACTAACTATCATAAAATCGAAAATTAAACTTGCAAAACCCCAAAATAAATAATAAATAAATAACTAACATAATAATAAAAAATCCATTTAAAAAATAGACGAAATAAATTTCAACACCTATTACCATAACAATCCTTCTTACTTTAATATACTAATCACTTAATAATACATCATTAACACTACATAAATTACTACTTTAATACTTTAAAGTACTAATCACTTAATGGTACATCATTTACACTACACAAATTATTTTTGGTTTTTAGTTAAAATTGGGTGATATAAGATTTGTTGAAATAACCATGTTTAAAGGTTTAAATCGTGCTTTTTGCGGGGCATTAAATGCGGCATATCCAGAGACATGCCACCGGCTCAGTAAAACTGTCCTTTTGAAAAGCGTTAATATAAGTGAACTATTGAATGACTCATGGCAAAAACTCAGAAAGAAATAAGTTACTAATAGAGCTGCTACTGTATTTGCTGATCTATTTTTACTGTATTTACTGAAAGGTTTGGTTTATGAAAAGTTATTTTAAGTTGACACTTTAATATTATGAAAAACTTTCTCAAAATATTTATGAAGAGGTATATATATTTGAGATGTTTTAGAATTTTTTTTGGGAGGAAAATCTTTCTCAAAATATTTATGAAGAGGTATATATTTCAGATGTTTTAGAATTTTTTTTAAGAGGAAATACATATTCTTAATTATCTGTACAGTTATAAAAATATACATATTTTAGATTTCTTAAAATTTTTAAAGAGGAAAAACATACTCTTAACTATTAACCCCAATCAAATATGTTTTTGAAAGCCATATTTTTATATAAAAATTAAATATTTAAAAAACAAATAAATAAGTTTATTACTAAAATCTAAGTCCCTTATCTTACAAACAAATTAGAATCCCCTATCTTCCACACAAGTTTCTAGCCTAGAAGCTTTGTTGGGCATTTTCAGTTTACAGGGAAATCAGTTTTCCACTTAGTCCAGCTTTTTATATACTTTTTAGTATCCATGCAATGTCGTTTCCCATGGAAATTGTGTACAATAACTTTGAAATAACTTTGAAATTGTGTACAACTTTCTATTTAGGATATGTTTTGAAATTGTGTACAATTTTTTATTAGGTTTGTTTTACTAGGGAGCATAACATCTTTCTAAATATAATTATATAACCTATATATTTTTTTATGAAAGTGATTTTTTTTAAAAACTCATGGTTTGTGATGCATAGTAGAATTGATAAAATAAACTATGTGATTATGATTTGTAAACTCGAAGATAAATATAAATATATGTAAGGTATGCATTTATCAGAAATATTTTAATATATATGGTATGTATTTATAAGAAATATTTTCATGATCTTTTTAAGTTAAGATTTTTCAATTAAAAATTTGAATAAATATTAAATTATAGTATTTAAAGTTTTGTACCATATCGATAACAAATAAAAAATATTGTCATTAATTTAGAATTTAGTTTATTTTGATTGAATTAATCATTTTGACAATAATAAATGTTTATTTTTTAATTATGACAAAGTAAAATTTAATTTGTTTTATTTTATGAGTAACTAATAATTAAGGGTATAAATATATATTTAAAAAAATGTTTGTATATAATTCTATATCCAATATAAATATAACTCCAATAAATATATATTTTAAAAATGTTTGTATATAACTTTATTTCCAACATAAATATAATTCCATTGTTAAATAAATATGGTTTGTAATGTAGAATTTATATGGTTTATTTAATATTGAACTTGATTTGAATGAAAGTTCAATCTATATTATACATCATAATAAGTGTAACATAATGTGGTTTGTATTGTAAAATTTATATGGTTTATTGGGGTTTATTTTAATATAAAATTTTATTTGAATGTAAATTTAATGTATATTGTACATCATAATAAGTGTAATTGTGTATATGAATGAACACAAAATTTCTAGCAATGTGTTATTAGTGTAAAACTATACATTTTATTTAGTATATGATAATCATTTAATATATATTTTTGAGATTTTACTTGTTATATTTGTATATTTCAACTTTTTAAAATATTGAAAAAA
Organism: Pinus albicaulis; assembly: GCA_034641835.2. NCBI lineage: Eukaryota > Viridiplantae > Streptophyta > Pinopsida > Pinales > Pinaceae > Pinus > Pinus albicaulis. The sequence continues at coordinate 306,468,457 of CM076574.1, forward strand.
ATAATATATTTAGATATTGGTAAGATTTATATTCCAGAATTTTTTCAATATTAAATTTTAAAAATCTAAATTTTTAGAATATAAAATCAAACTCAAATTCAAATTTAATAACTATAGTTTCTAGTCATTTCCTCTAACTGAATCTGTTTGTTTCCACTATTGTCTATATCCAATACTGTCAACAAAAATTATTTCTCTCAAACATCTATATGTTTGATAAGTTGTGATTAGCATATACCTTACCTTGGGTGGAATTGGCATATACCTCATTGTTTGATAGGGTGTGATTAGAATATACATATAGCTCATTGTATGTGATTGTGTTAAAATAGATCCGTCTGAACAGAATAGCGTTCATCGGCATCTCGCATGCTGTACGTAGCCACTACGTAGCCAGTATGCATGCAGGGCATTTTTCTTTATATTTTTTTTTATTTTTCACAGTTTTTTCTTTATCTGGTAATATATAATATTGATCATTTGGTTTCTGATAATCTAGAAAAAAAAAAATATGAAGTGATAGGAACTTTTCGTTGGATATTGAATTTAATGTGGACATTAAGGTTAACTGTGTTTAATTACATGAACTAACCGTCTCTCGTAGATCTTAACTCTAACGAATATAACAGAACTAAATTTCACCCTAGGCCCTAAACCTTTTGGCTTTCTTTTTGCAAAAACCTTTTTTTAACTGAATCTAATAATGATGCAATCATCCATAATTAAATACGTGAATTGCCAATCTCAATTGATTTAGAGGTTTTAAAAATATTTTAAAATGTTAAGAACAAGAGCGAATTCAATTGTTTAATCTAATTTTAATGTGCTGAACTCCTAAAATCAATTATTTGATTTAGCTCCAGTTGGATTCTAAAATATTGGGAATATTTCGTAATTTGATATATATATATATATATATATATATAAATTTCTTTTATTTTTATAAATCTCAACGCCACAGATTTAACCAGTGCATAAAGTTTCTTAGTTAGCTACTTTGCACCTCGCCTTTTCAATCTTAAAACGGCGTTGAGATTTATAAAAAGAAAATATTATTATAATATTTGAAATAAATATATATTTATATAAATAATTACTCAATTCCCTTGTATTAATTTATTTTTCAATATTAATTCCCTTGTTTTAATTTATCAAAATTTATTTTGTATTGGATAATGGTAAAGTGTTTTGTTTTATGAGTAAAGACTTTGGTAAAGTGTGACTCATCATTAAAACAATAATGATGAGAAATCGGCTCAAAACCAACCTACTAATGAAAAGAGATTTAAATGAGAAAATAAAAAACTAAAATTAAGTGAATAAAATTTAAAAATCTAAAATAAATTAATATCAATAATAATTATCAAATTAGTAATATATATATGATAAAGTTATGATTAATTGAAAGTATTAAGTTAAAAAGAAAATTAAAGAAGGAAACCCAAAAACAATATCAATGGATTGAATTCAAATATTCTATCATTAATTCAAGACATGAAACAAAACAATAAAAAACAGATAAAATTCCAAAAAAAGAAAGGAAGAGGAAAAACAAATACAGAAAGAAAATATAATCACTCAATTAGAAAACCAATTGAAAGTACAGAACACTAACAAAAAATGGAGAACAAGAAATGAAAGAATCAAGGAAAGAGAGTGGGAATCCATAGATGTCTTAGGAAGAAGAAAATAAGAAGTAAGAGCGTGAATCTAGTTCTTACCAATTTTCCAACCATTATCTTTGTTAAGATTTCCCATTCCCCTCTCAATCTCAATGGCGAATCTGAATTTCCTATGATGATAATGACCAAGTTTGACAACGACTCTGGAAATCTCAATGCAAATGTGGTGCTTAGTTTTCACCAAGTCCTTCACTAGAGCTTAAGAATGGGACCGATTATGCTTGAGGTCAATAACATGTTCTTAAATTCTCAGCTTAATGGAACGACCCATCTCACCCATGTAGGGGGGCCCACACGAGCATGGGATTAAGTACACACCCTTCATTCTTGAGGTGTTGACAGGATTTTTGACCAAATTAAGAGCACTACAAATAGTGTTTAGAGGTTTGAAGGTAGCAAAAACTTGATTCCTTCTTAAAATGTGCATAATCTTATCAATTGTTCCCTAGATAAAAGGAATTTGAACATAAAAAACATGATCATTAGCGTTGCACTTAGACCTAGGACCTTTGATAGCTTTTTGGAAGGCCCTTAGGCCTTGGTGACTCCTATAACCATTATTCACAAAAACTTCAAAGAGGTGGGACTTTTCCTCATTAGGGTTGTTATCATTAGAAATCCTTAATGCACGAGTGGCTAAGGTGCTTAAACCTAAATTTCTAAGCCAGATGATGATGGGAATCAATGTGAAGGTATTGTTCCATGTGAGTCATTTTACGAAAAACTCGGTGATAAATGGAGGCATTTTCATTCTTGGAGATAAGGACATCTAGAAATGGTAGACTGTTGTTAACCTTGACTTCCATAATAAACTTGATGTAGTTATATTGATCATTAAGATGTTAATATGTTGCATGAATAAATCTAACTTATCATTCCAATGAGGCTAAACAATAAAGGTGTTGTCAGTGAACCTTCCTAGAGCTTTGGATGGAAATGTGAAGAAGCCAAAGCTATGGTCTCAAAGTCTTCAATAATTTTTTTTCCACCACTAGGGAGAGAGGTGAGTCCATGGAAACACTACAATTTTTCTCATAGAATTCACTTTGAAATTTGAAGAACATGGAATTCAAGAAAATTCTCATTTTAATTCCTCTCTTATTTATCGTGTTGGTCTTGATCGTACTTCTCATAATTGTCCTAATGATGAGCCACACTCGTTGACTAGAAATTTCGACTCAAAAAACACAATGTGATGGATCTGATAGAATTTAATCAAATTTACTCACTTCACGAAAGCCTTAATTCAAAAATGGTGAAGTGTTCACTTTAAAATTAAAATACAATTTATTTCTAAAAAATATAATGGTAATTTTTTTTACATATTTTTACAATAATTTTAGTATTGATTATGAATAAATTACGTTAATATCCATACATAAAAATAAATGTTTAAGTATTCCCCAAAGTTTACTTTTCCTTGGCTAAGAGTTTTCCTTCCTTAGACGTAAGGAAATAGGTTAATGACCCAAGACCTAGAGGCATCTGGTAGGAGTGAAATCCTACCCCCTTATGGATCACCAACAAGTAATTCCAAGTGGTGTGGATTTCCTTGAATAACAGCGATGAGTCAACTTGCATTCAGGGATAAAAACCCATGATGGTTTTTCTCACTGCTAGTTTGGAAACTGAGTTATAATAAGTTTCCCATTGTAAAAAAGGCTGTCTAGGTTGGCTTCCAAGAGTTAAAAATTCAAGTGAGCCAAATCCAGGCGAGCATGATTCAAGAGAGCTAGACCAGTGCGACTGTTAGCAATGCACAACCTTTGGATGTAGCATTACCATCATTCAAGGAGGGGATATTTGTCCATATCCCCCTACCAGCCTTTCAAATGGATGTGAGCTAGCGCACTTAGTTTACTGGCACAGTTGATGTTCATATTAATATTGTTGTTTTGCATATAGGAAAGCTCCATCTATTACATTCTGTCTAATGACCGAAGTGTCCTCAGACACGTAATCTTATTAATCAGAAAAACAATTACATTTGGAATTATGCAAGAGTTTACACCCAAACGACAAAACACTCTTGCAATGAGCTATTTATAAGCTCAATGTCCTAACTACCACTAATTATGGATCACTTATTAAATAAAAAGTGTCCACTTACATTAAATGCTATCCCGAATAACTAGCTAACAAAAAGCCTAAGATACGACACATTTGGAGAGTCATATCTTGTTACAACAATATGCTAATTCTAAAACTGTCTCCATTAAATAATTAAATATTCTAGAATAATAATTATTAATTTAATATCTTAAATTAATAATTATTTTATTCCAACTTTATAACCTATGATAATATTTTATTTTTGGATCATCTAACATTCCCCCCTATGATCTAAAGATACATTACAATAGATACCGAGTTCATCCCTGAAGTTAGTAAATTTTATTCTGCCAAGAGGTTTCGTGAAAATGTCGAAGATCTGATCTTCTGAAGGACAAAAAATTGGCTTGATGACATCCTTTGCAATGAGTGATATGATATGATGATACTTGGTGTCCACAAGCTTTTTCTTTGAATGAAAAATTGGATTCTTGGCAAGTTTTATTGCTGACTGATTGTCGATGAATAACGAGGTAGCTTCTGCTGGAGGAATTCCCAAGTCCTGTAAAACTCGACGCAACCAAACAATCTTACATGTTGCTTCCCATGCTGAAATGTACTCTGCTTCTGCTGAAGAAGTGGCCATTGTAGCTTGCTTCTTTCAACTTCAGGAAACTGCAGCTGACCCCATGTTCATTAAGTAACCTGAGGTTGATGCCCCGTCATCAATACTGCCAGCAAAGTCGGCATCTAAAAATCCACCAAGTACAAAATTTTTAGTCTTTTTTTAAAGAAGACCAAAATATTTTGTTCCTTGGATATAACGAAGAACTCTTTTAGCTGCATTCCAATGGCTATCTTGTGGTTCCTGCATAAACCGGGAAAGAATACTGACGGCACAAGAAAGATCTAGTCGAGTAGTTTTTAGATAAATCAAGCTACCAATCAACTGTCGATAAGAAGTGCTATTCACCATTTCCCCCCCTTCAAATTTTGAAAGTTTCAAGTTTTGTTCCATAGGGGTAAGGACAGGTTTGCAATCCTGCATTCCAAATCACTAAATAATTTCTGCTACATACTTACTCTAAGAAATGAATATCTGATGTGGATGTTGGAATACTTCAACTCTAAGATAGTAGTGAAGTAGTCCCAAATCTGTCATCTTAAAACTTGCATGTAACTGCTTTTTCACCTATTCGATGTGATCATCATTGTTGCCTGTGATGATCAAATCATCGACATACATAACCAAAATCACTAGATTTTTACCTTGTTGGCGTACATACAAGGTATCACCAGAGTCACTATGATGAAAACCAACTTTGCGAAGGTATTCATCCATTCTGGCATACCAAGCTCGGGGAGCTTGTTTTAACCCATATAAAGCCTTTATTAGTTTGCAGACTTTATGTTCTTGTCCCTCAATTTCAAAACCCGGTGGTTGTGTCATGTACACTTCTTCCTGTAAATCTCTATTGAGAAAAGCACTTTTTACATCCATTTGATGAACTTTCCATCCTTGTTGAGTTGCTAAGTCAAGTGTGAGGCGGATGGTGTTCCATTTAGCCACAGGAGCAAATGTTTCCTCATAATCTATCCCTTACTGTTGCGCAAAACCTTTAGCAACAAGTCTTGCTTTATACTTGTCAATATCACCATTTTTCTTGTACTTAATTCGATAAACCCATTTGCATCCAATAGGTTTAACATGCTGAGGACAATCAACAAGTTGCCAAGTGTTGTTGTCTTGAACTTCCTGATATTCATCAACCATAGCCTGTTGCCATTCTTTATGTTTTACTGCCTCTTGATAAGAAGAAGGTTCAGTAAAATCATTTGCTATCAAAGCAAAATTGCCTTCATTTTGTTTTGATCCCCTTGTTCCTGTTTTATTTTGTTCATTAGGCCTTACATCTTTCAACAGTTGAACTGCCCATTTTGGCAATTGATGTTCACTGGTTTGAGCTTGTGAAAAATCACCATCACTAAAAAGAGGGTTGATGTAAACTGATGTTTGTTGATTAACCGCAGGTTCTGGGGGCAGAGAGTCATTGTCAGAAGAACTGCTGCTGCTAGGGGAGTTGGATGAACTGATAGAAGACCTAGATGGCACTGATGAAGAAGATGGACTGGATGAATCATTGTTGGATAAAGGAAATTCAAGTTCATACCAACTTGGTGAATTTGGTTGACTTTGTAATTTCCATTTCTTTTATCAGTTTTTGTTTCTAAATTTTGAAGAAGACTTTCAACTTCTTCAGCACACTTACTCTCATTTTCATCAAAAATCACATCTCTGCTTACAATAAATTTCTCATTCAATAAAATTCGGTACCCTTTCTTCTCATCAGAATACCTGATCATTGTGCACTTCAAGCTTCGTGCATCAAGCTTAGTTCATTTTTCCTTTGGAACTAAGGCATAACAGACTGATCCGAAAAATCTGAGATTCTTAACTCTAGGTTTGAATCCAAAATATGCTTCATAGGCTATGATTCCATCTAAAGAGGCTGTGGGAGATCTGTTTCTCAAGTAGACAACGATATGAACAGCTTCAGCCCAATATGAAGGACTTCAATTTTTTAAAGTTAACATATATCGCGCCATTCCTAACAAGGTACGATTCATTCTTTCTACTACCCCATTTTGCTGCGGAGTGTAGACATTAGTAAGATGTCGTTTTATGCCATTATCCATGCAATACTTTTTGAATTCATTTGATGTGAATTCTCCACTGTTGTCAGTTCAAAGAGTGCCAATCTTCTCCTTTACTTCATTTTCAATAAGCTGATGAAAAGTTTTGAACTTTTCAAATGCTTCTGACTTTTGCTTCAATATATATACCCAATTCATCCTACTAAAATCGTCAATAAAATGTAAGAGATATCTGCAACTTCCAATTGAAGTTGGTAAGGGTCCACAAATATCACTGTGAACCAACTGCGAATGCCTGTTTGCACGCCATGAACTTGTAGGAAAAGTCTCTCGATGTTGTTTTCCAAAAATGCAAGATTCACACTTTGAATTTTCCCTTTTGAAGGTTGGAAGATATTTAACCATGCCCTGTTTTTGTAACTGAGATGGCCATATCTGACATGCCATAATCTAATCGGTGAAATATTTGTACTTGTTGTGCCTGCAAAGTCATAATTTCTTGGAATAACTGTCTCTTTCATCCTTAACAATTTTCCATCTTCATAAATTGTCATTACTATTTGCATGTTTAGTTTGAATGAGTTGATGTTAACTAAGCCATCTTCCATAATCACCATATGCCCTGCTTGTCGAATTGTGACTAAGGACAACAAATTTTGCTTGAATGTTGGGACATACCAGACATTTGAAATCATTCTTTCTCTGATGCCTGGTAAAAAAAATTTAACTACACCTTTTCCTAAAGGAGGATGTTTGCTTTTGTCAGCAAGATATATTGAATTCAGATGAAATTATTTGAAACTCCAGAAGAAGTCACGTCGAAATGTCATGTGTTGAGTTGCGCCTGTATCAAGAATCCATGCATCTTCATAATCACTTCGGAGAAAGCTTGAAACTTTTAACGTTGTTGCTTCTGTGTTGGTGAAGACATATTCGAAACTATCAGGATCATCTTCATCATTTACAAACTATGCTGAGTTTGTATGAAACTTAGAAATTTTCTCAATAGAAGTTCTACAATTTGCTGCATAATGACCAACTTTGTTACATCGCCTGCAAATAATTTGACTCAAATCGGTGCCTCTTCCTTGAGACTGTCCTCTGCCTTGAGACTGTCCTCAGCCTCTTCTTTGGCCTTTGTTTTGAGTTTTTCCTCTCCCTGGACTTTGTCCTGTGCCTTGATGATATCCTCTATTTTGATTGTTGCCTCTGCCTTGAAAATTGTTTCTGCCTGAATTGGAGCCTCTGTTGGAATTGTTTCCTCTGTGTTGACTGTGACCATGACTTTGGGCTAATTCATTTGGATTGAAATTACCTCTTCCTGTATTTCTGGAACTGTCAGCGAAGGATTTTCTTGAACTGGCTTCGGTGAAGAAGACATCTTTCCCAATCTACTTATTCTTCCCGAAATTTTTATCATGTTGTGCTAACATGTCACTCATTTCATCAAATTTGATCTTCTCTAACTTTCTAGTGACTTGAAAAGTTCCCAAAAAATGAGTATATGATGATGGAAATCCAACACTTAAAATTGTAGTTAAGAAGCTTTCATCAATAGCTTGAAAGCCAGCATTGATGATTTCTTGCTTAATGTTTTTAAGCCATGAAATGTACTCAAGGACATCACCACCTTCATTTAATTTCTGTTGAAGCAATTTTAATTGAAGATCAACCTTCTTTGATTCAAGTTGTGTATCAAAGAGATCTTTGAATGTATGTAAAGTAGCCCATGCATCTAAATAATTCTCAATGTGTATGTATATTTCATTACAAACTGAAGCTTTTATAAGAGCTAATGCCTTGGCATCTTTTATTTCCCATTTTGCAAGTGAAGCTGGATCAGTTGGTTTAATTGGCTTAACGTTGCCATCACAAATGTCATGCCATAATTCATTAAAAATAAGAGTTCTTTCAATTAGACGTCTCCATGTCTTATAAGATTTCACTCTTTCTACCTTATCAGTTTCAGAGAACAGATTAATTAATTTCAACATTGGAGTGTTGAAGCAGTGCACCAAAAGAATCAAGCACAAAAAATTGGGCAACTCATCATACGAAACACACCACACAAAAATGACACACGACACAAAAAACGATCTATCGGGGCTTGGCCTTGACCCTTGTATAGTCATTGAAACATGAGAAAAATGACTAAGCTTTGCACTTGGCTCTAGTAAATTTCTCAAGTATTTACAAGGTAAATTTCAAAATTTGACTTTTACAATGATGCTCTTGCAAAATCTGGTAAAAAAAAAGTTACCCCCCCTGAAAGTAAAATTACTTTGAGTCACACTTATCTCTCCAGAAACAAATTACAAAAAATCGCCTTATTACTCCAAAAAATTACAAATAGCATTATTACTCCACAAATATTACAAAATCCTTATTACTCCAATAAAATTACATAAAAAATATATGCCTTATCACTCCAAAATAAAATATGCCTTATCTCTCTGAAATTTACAAAATTAAAAAAATATTCCTTATCTCTCCAGCAAAAACTTTTCAGATTCACCTTAAAAAAAAAAAAAAACACTGTCAAACGCTGGATTTTTTTTTACGTGTCCTTCAGGCTAGTTCTTGACTGGTGGATGCTGGATTTTTTGGCTGGATTCTAATTCCACGCCATTGCAAATCGCAGAATGCTTCACCACCACTCCTCTACTCTAGAAATTTTGGTTCAGCGAATGAAGATTAGAACGCGAATCGAACTGGGCAACTCCAAGCCCTGGAGGAGGCAAGGAATTTGTTCGAATCCAAATAAATTTGAGTCATAGTCTCCGTGGGTGTAGGATACATGCCTTCTGCATGGCACTTCAATACCTTTCAAATAATTTCATCGCTATTTACTAACGATGAAGTCCGAAAACTTTCATAACCACAATGCTTTATTGATCTGTGGTGAAAATACGTAGCTGAGAGCTCCAAATACACAGAGCCAATGCTCTGCTGATATGTGGTGCAAACACATAGCCAATACCACAATATAACATTGCTTACAAGCTAAGCCAAGCCATAAAAGCTAGTTTTTTTATAATCTATCAGTCATTTCGACTTTAATAATACGTAGATATCCAATCACTCGTGGAAGGATCTTGGCTTCCAAGCCAGATAAATCTACACTATTGACGATGGTCAAGTTAAATAATAATACTGGGAATAAATAATGGCCTTAGACAGTCTTGAACGTGATGGGTGTGGGGACGTGAAACTGACTCCACTCGCGTAAAAATTACTTTATGTTTATATGATTTAATGCGGTTGATTCTACTTGCACGCCACTTTGAGTGCGATGGATCACTTCTTGCTCTGCAACTAATAATTTTGCAGCAACCGCCCAAACACTGTTCCCTCACGACTTAAATTCTTTAAACGGAACGTATGGTTTTTCCTTTGGGGGAGACCATGCCGATTGCGTGACTGTATGATAAAGAAGTTTTTTTTTATTTTTTTTATTTCAAGGTTCAGATCAAGATATGTTGGGGATCTACATACGAGCCTTCAAACACAATACTGCTCCAAAATTGTGTGTCTCATTGTAAACTCAAAATAAGAATGCCAGAAACAAAAATGCACATAGACACATGGATTTTGCATTTGTTCTTGATAATAAAATTGATTTTAGAATTTACAAATCTAAAATCAATAATAAAATTTATGTTTCTTTTAAACAAAAAAACTTGACAAATTCCATACCAATCATTTGCTGATCAATTCCATGGAGTTTTCCAAGAACTTTTAGAGCTGGAATCTCCTCCTCACATCTACTGCAGCGTTATCGTAGCTCTAATACCATAATAATGGCCGAAGTGTCCTCAGACACGTAATCTTATTAATAAAAAAAAAATTACATTTGGAATTATGCAAAAGTTTACACCCGAACAACAAAATACTCTTGCAATGAGCTATTTATAAGCTCAATGTCCTAACTACCACTAATTATGGATCACTTATTAAATAAAAAGTATTCACTTACATTAAATGCTATCCCAAATAACTAGCTAACAAAAAGCCTAAGATATGACACATTTGGAGAGTCATATCTTGTTACAACAATATGCTAATTATAAAAATGTCTCCATTAAATAATTAAATATTCTAGAATAATAATTATTAATTTAATATCTTAAATTAATAATTATTTTATTCCAACTTTATAACCTATGATAGTATTTTATTTTTGGATCATCTAACACTGTCATTGCTGATGAGATGCAGTTCTGAGAAGAAATCGTGCAGAGCAAGGTCCCCTGAAGCACAAGTTTCAATGCTCCTTTTTATATGTTTTTATGTGTGCGCTACGTAGGGGTAGTTAAAGGTGTTTTTTCTTAAATGTGAACTATGGGTCTCAAACCATGGTTTGAGACCATAATATCTGTGTGCTAGGTGTATTTTAAATAGATAGAAGTTGTATAAGTTTAGTAAAGTGATAGATGTGACATGTGATATTGATATTCAGATAATATCTGCATCTGTAAGGGTTTTGGGGTTGGGTAAAAGGCTCCTGCTAGCTGTGTGAGCAGAGACCTAGTTCTGGCTCTATGCGAAATCCACTGGTTGTGTGCGCGGAAGGGATTGTAAGGGTTTTTGAAGGAAAAGTTGATGTATTGATAGATTTGAAGGATTAATAGAAGGAACAGTTTTGGAAAATTCTCTGTGTTATGTGTGTAATTTCTGTTTATGCTTCTTGTTATTCTTTGTTGAGATCGCACTATTTGCTTTCTTATTAATAATTGCACAGAGCTAAGTGATATACTTATGCATGTATATTGAATTTTGTTAGGTAAGATCGAGATCTGGTCTAATCTGTTGTCCGCGTTGAAGTGAAACCTATTTATGTGATATTATCCATGTGTTTCTGTTATAAGCTATTGCACACATACGATTATAGTGATTAGGTCAAGATCGAGTTCTAGTTTATTATCTAAGACAAGTATTTCTGTGTATTCTATTAATGTTTCCACAAGATATGTGATTCTGTTATAAATTCAATGTGCACATCTATGGAAGATCAATTAGGGTTTTGTCGAGGACCAATTCATTAAATTCTCTCTCAAGGTGTAGAAATTTGGTTCCACCACCCCCCATACTGCATCAAGTGAGACTTTGGTCTGTGCAAGTAGATCATTGCCGAAAGGGCCAGTAGTTTGAGGGTTTGTTGGTTTATCTATAAGCTCCAAATCTGGGTCAGGACCCCTCAATCCAACAAAACCCATTTGGATGACACCAATTATGCGAATTGGAAGGTTAAAATGTAGACATTTATGGAAGCATACAATGTTTAGTTGATAGCAAGTGGTGATGAAGTGAAGCCAAAGGAAGCTACCACTATGCGAATTTTGAGGTTAAAAAATGGGCTTCAAAACAAAAAATGTACTAACAAAAATTAACTTCGAAAGAACCAATAGGCCGAAAACAAAAAATGTACTAAAAATTTTAACTTCAAAAGAACCAATAGGATTCAAGATGATGATTTCATCCCTCGTGGTAGATATTTTGGAGGGAAAATAAGAAAACTACATTTTTTTTAATTGTATTTTCAACTTATCTCCTTATAAGTTTACTTAAATGTCAAGCGCATATACACATTGTATGTAGAATTAAATTCCCCATCGAAGATTACTTAGTTTGCATATTTATGAGTGGACCCACATCAAGAAATTGAAAATACATGAAAAAAATGTGTTGAACACACTTTTTTCATGTTTTTTCATTTCTTTTTTTAATTGGGTCTACTCAGAAGTATGCAAAGTGAGTACTTGTTGGATGGATAATAATATTGCACATCCAAGAGGTGTCTGCACTTGATATTTAAGTAAACCTTTAAGGAGATAAGCCAAAAATAAAATAAAAAATTATTATTATTTTTAATCCATACCTCTTATTTATTATTTTAACTATTATTTTGTTATTTTCCTTAGGAGGCCTATTTTAGACCTCAAAATTACCCTAATGAGAAGCTACAACTACATCAATTCAGGATTGGTAGAGGAGAGAGACTAAGGCGAAAGTGTCACTAAGAATATATGTAAAAGACAACATTATATTTAATAGAGATTGTAAGACATTAAACGAGCCTATACAACACTCAAATATTTGTATGAGTCAAAGAATACAATTGACTCATTCATATAAAGAGTAATATTCTTTATATTGAAATGGAATAAAATTAAAGCATCAATAATTTTATTTTAATAATTAAGGACATTAAAGATAAACTTGGAGATATAGGTGAAACACTATCTAGTACTAAACTAGTAACTATAACCTTATATGGAATGCTATATGAGTATCAGGCATTCATCATAGGCCTTGCAACAAGGGATAAGGCTCCCATTTTTGATGAGTTGGAAGGTATACTCACGTAGAAGGAATAAAGGAAAAAAACCCTTAAACCTCAAAGTTTTGATTTGACATTAATGAAAAAAGTGAACCACTTTTAAAAGGAATCATTGGGAAGGTAATAAAGGAGGAATCTACCACATGGAAAGTCATAATTTGGTAAGCCACCATTTTCAAAACCACAACTTGGTATGAAATTTCCAAATATTAACTTTAAATGTCATTAACGTGGCATGTTTGGAAATTACTCTAGATCAGATTGCATGAAAGGGAAGTATCATGAGTCCAAACATAGGAATAAAAGTCACACTAGTCATTTTTTTGATAGAGGAGAACAATCATTGATGTCATAAAAATTTTTAGACTATCTGTTACAAATGCTACATTGACTGCTGAAATAGACAATCCAAATACATGGTTTGTTGTTTTTGGAGCCTCCATATTCAACAATAGAATGGAGTAGTTTAAAGGAAAAATAGAACCCTCATAGAATGTGCATGAAGCATGTTGAAAGGTAAAAAAAGTATCATTACTCTTTGGGATGACATTGTGAACACTGATGTATACTTGAAATTATAATTCCAACTAAACATTGAGACCATAATATTCCCTGTGAAGATCCTTATGGTTATAAATGAACAATAATCCATTTAAGAATATTTTGAAGCAATGCACTCTCTCATGTTGCAAAGGAAGATAGGAGAAAACTTGATGCAAAAGCTATCAAGTGTATTTTCATTGGTTATTGTTTTGATCATAAAACACATAAGTTGTTCAATCCCTACACACATAAATTTTTTGCAAGCAGAGATGTATTACTTCATGAGCATATAGATGAAGGCCATGAGGAGGAGAGGTATGATGCATGGAATATTCCTTATGATTAGGATGATGTCAAAGACGAAGCATATGCACTACAACGAAAAGACCCTCTAGCGGGGTTACTAGAGGAGGTTGGCGGGTGGAGTTTTTTGCAGATGTTTTTTTCCCGATGCGTTTATCATCCTAAACCGCACGGGTGCATTCCACTAGAGAAAGTACTGGTGCGTACAAAAAATTAGCGCACCAGGACACCGTGCGCTTGGTACAAACCCGCCCGATGGGTCTCATTACTATAGCGCACCAGTGCTCTACAAAGATTTCGCACCGATGCATCCTAAAAACCCACACCAAAACTGAAACAACCCGGTGTGGTTGTAAGAAACCGCCCAGTGCACCTATAAAACCCACGCACTAGAACAAGGTTAAATAAATAATAAATTACGGCCAAAAATTGACATTTTTCACTTTTCAGTGCTCCATGGATCTCAAGCACCGGTGCAAATTTACCTTGTGTGAGGCGCCCTGCCATCGGTGCTACCATTGCATGCACTGTTGCTGTCCATTTCCCATCATCTCCATTTTGAATTCTGAAAAAAGGTGGGAAAATTTGGTTTTTCAAATTCTATAGCCAATATCCCTCCTCGAAAGCCAAATGTACATGTATTTTACTTGTTTTTCCATAATTAAAACTTTTAGTGGATTATTTTTCTAAAATAACTTAATATTCACCTTATTAAAAAAAAAATCACGCGCGGTGTGCTCAAGCCGTTCGGCTCACATCAGTTCGCGGTTGTTGCCTATAAATTTACAAGCCGCACCACGACCAGTGGTGAGCCTTGGTATTGCACCAAGAGTGTTGCAACTCCCATGGGTCGTGATACTTTACTTTATCAACTTGAGGTTCATACAAACTTGAAGGTGACAGTGCTATATACACAACAGATGCATTCTACTCATGTCATCCTCTTCTGCTCTACAAAAGGGTGCTGCTTCTAGGGGTTATTAGTGAAGTATATCACACTTCAATGAAACTAAACTAAATTACAGAAAGGAAATGATAGAAGGAATCTAAATTAAATTGCTGAAAAGAAATGATAGAAGAAACTAAAATAAATTGCTAAAAGGAAATAACAAAAAGGAAACTAATTTAACTTGTTGAAAAGAAATGGCAGAAAGAAAACTAATTTCAACCACACTTAACTTGGCCAATCAGCTAAACACACCCTACTTATCTTATGCTTTATCTACCATGCTTCTATCCATGAAGCTAAGCTAACCATGACTTAATTCTAATTAAGAAAGTGTTGATTTGCATCTTCGAGAAGAAAGGGGTAAAGGTGCTAATGAAGGGATAAACACATGAAACAAGGCTTTGAAGTGAAAATATGGATTTGAACCTTATTAAAACTTTATTATAGCACAAAAATTCTTTCGATTGGAATAATTTTAAAAGTGAGATGGTAGAGTTGCGATGGAGGATGGAAGTGTGTTATGCGATATGTGACATCGCAATCACAATATCAAAAAGTTAGAGGAGTAGTGGAAGTGATGTTCGGGCGTGGGAGCGAAATGCGAAATGCGATGGGATAGAAATTGCGAAGTGCAAAATGCGATTGGGTAGAATTTGTGAAGTGAGAAATTTGATGGGGTAAAAGTTGTGGAATGAAAAATGCGACTGATGATGTGGCGGTAGGACTTGTGGCAGAGTGTGATGACAATATCGCAATCGGCATCAGGAGCAGTAAATCTTAAAGGAAAAATGGAAAAGTTTGCAAAGTGAGAAATGCGATTTGTGATGTGGTGGAGTATGGAGAATTATTACGATCAGTGGATGGAGCGATAACTATTAACGTAAACCAAATAAAAGATGTGATTTGCGATGTGCGATGTGGTGGACTTATCACAATCGGTGTTTGGAGTGATAAGTATTAAAAGAAAAAGGGAAAAGGTCGCGAAGTGCGATTTGTGATTTGCAAAGTATGGTAGCGGGAGTTTAGATGAGGAAAGGCGGAGGTCAAATTTCAAAGGTTTTCAAGTGCTTTGTGAATAAAAAGGTGCAGAAGATGCAAATAAGAGGAAAATGAGGGAAATGGAGGCGTAAAATAAAGGTTCAGAAGCGTTACACAGAGATGGATAGGGACTAGAAAATAAAGCGGAATGACTTAATAATTTCTCCGGGGCTTTTGATGCTTATTCCTGCAAACAAACCTGCGGATTCATGCACAAAAAACAGACAAAATGTGTGATAAAAATAATGAACAAAAATAATTTTTTGGCCTATGGGAAGGTCAACCTTGCTCGAACTTTATTGACAGAGATGAGAGGGGAAGGCTTCACTGCAAATTTTGGATTTTTCCTCTAATCTATTACTCTTGTAAGCAAATGAAGAAATACAACAGAAACTGAAAGAAAAAACTAAACAACAATGAAACTATTAGAAGTAGAACTAAATAAATGACATAAACAAAACTAGCTAAATGACAGAAAGGAAAGAATGAAAATAACAGAGAAGCTAAGACACATGGGTTGAGCCCTACCCCAAGATCCCAATGCTCTGGAACTAAATCAATAAAATGGATTCTTTCTGCTCATTTCAGGAAGAGAATAGCCTCGTTTACATTTCTGAAAGTTTTATCACTGAGTACAATAATAAAAATCTTAATAGCTTGCGACAAAAGTTCTGAATGGAATCAAATCCTTCCTATCTCTAGCTCTGCTCTATTTATTCTAAAGGGAAAATACCAATAACTCCCTTGAAAATAGTGATTGAGTCCACTTGACTCCAAGTAAACATAGATTAAGTGCACCTCGTCTTCAGTTTGCTTGGTTGTCTTTGATAGTTAAGGAGGGTGGACAACCCCCTTTAATCTCTCCAATATTTCTTAATAATTTCCTAATATTGTGCTGATTTATTCTTCAATATTGATCTTCTAGTGGCAGGGAGCAAGTCCCTAAATTATCTCCTTCTCCAAATCTGCATAATCCGCCAAATATTCTCACAATATTCTACAAAAATAACCAATATTAGGCACAAATATGAAACAACCTTTAAACCTTCCTAAGAAAATATTAAAGCATAAGAAAACATTATTAAGTGTAGAAGGAGAGATTTAATATATCTTTTTATGTGCATAAGAAAGGGAGATGGGCCTAAGAAAGGTTAGATGAGCCTTAATTTATGTCTAGTTTAGAGGCCTTTCATCACCCCCCTACTGAAACTATTGCTCATCCTATAAGAAACCTATTCATTCTCGCTTCCTTATGGTTCATCTTCCTACATATTGGCTTATTTCATTTTCTGTCTATTGGCCCATGCGCTACTCCTTCTTCTAATCTTCTTGCTATTCTTCTTACATTTATTCTCGTAGGTGCTTCATGGAGGTCCTTAGATGCCTGAAGCAAATCTGTTTTGCATGCCAAGAGATGGTGGATCCACCTTTTATTTTATTATTATTATTATTATTGTTGTTATTTTAATTCCATGTAGAAAAAACTCACAGTTCTTTTTTCTGTGAACTGAGTTCACCCTTGGTTACCCCTTGGCACTTGTTGTCTTCCATTACAATGAACTGATTACTATCCACTTTCTCAATTCCATTTTACTTTTGTCTTGTTCCTCTTCTTGGTGGAAAAATTGAGGCTAGTCGCTAGATAAGGCTGATATTGTTCTGCTACTGATTTTGGCTATATAAAAACTTTCCTTCTCACACTGTTTAACTTTTTATTAAGCTAAAATAGATTCGAACAAAGGGTTAGATGATTGCATACCTGAGCCTTACCATTGATTTGTTTTTGTAGGTGATATTGAAGTTGTTGCTGAAGCTGCTACTAAAGTTGTCTTCGGTGGTTCTGAAGTTGCATGTAACAATCTGCTTGAGGTCCTTTTGGAGCTTCTGAGCATAGGAGGAGGAAATCCAAGTTTGACTACCTTCGACTAAAGTGTTTTCCAAATTTTATTTTTGTGCCAACTTGTTTTTTTCCTTCTTGCAAAAGTTGGAGAGCACTTGCATTCATTAGAGAGAGATACATGGAGAAGTGCATTTTTTTTAAGGCCTACTAGCTGCCTTAATGAGGTTTTCAACTGGTAGGTCTGCCTAGGCACCTCAAAGGAGGTTTTCACCTAGAATATTTTAGTTTTCTCTTTTTTATTTTTCTTTTTTTCAACTCAATGACCACCTCATGGAGGTTTTCAATCAGTGAGCCAATCTCAAATGCCTCAAAAAAGAGTTTTTCACCTGAGATTTTATTCTTTTGCCCTTTTTTATTTTTTATTTTATTTTTCACTTTCCTACTCTACTTAAAAAAATAAAAAATAAAAATAAATAAATAAATAAATATTTCGAGTATAGGAATACTTCCAATGGAGCCATGTACACATCAAGATGACAGATAAAATTAGGTGCACACTTCGAATACATGCTTTGACATGTACCTGCATATAAGAGATGAATTGCTTTGATTGGGATTGTATCAAGTACTATTGGAGAAGAGTGTGTTGGTGCAAATTAATGAATGTTTGGAACTATATGTCAATATAGTTGTGATGCCCTTGGTCCACTTGTTAATTTGGATTACCTTGGATTTCCTCTTCTATTATGACATTCAAATCTTCCTCTTTTTGTTGATTGTTCTCTTGAACACATGGAGGAAATGCTGGTAAACATGAGGAAACTTTCTCAACATCTGATTCTGATGCCTGCTCTTCATCAAGTGCAGCCCTTGATATTTTGATCTCCTCATTTGGATCTTATTCTTCTTGATGTTGTCCTTCAATGACATTAAGAAAATATCTTATTTTCAATACATTTCTTGAACCAAGATGAATACCATCTAGATCAAGAGGAGATTTTTGGAAGTGTTGTACCTCAACATTGTAAGTGAGATGAGATACTGCATTGTATGGGTTTGGAAATGGTGGTACAGGTAGTTGAGTGGGGGCGGAAATATGAGATGGATGTGGTTGAGGTTGTGGTTGTGGTGGAGGTGGATGGTAGGGATAGAATGGAGTTGGGTGTGGAGGATATGAAGGTAAATATTGAGGATATTGTGGATTTTCCCAATAAGGTCCTTTCCAACCATGTTGCCAAGATTGGTTTTGGGGTTGAGATGGCCAAGGTTGCCAAGGAGGGAGTGTGTCCCAATTAGTTTGAGATGGATGTGAATAAGCTTGAAATTGTGAAGTGGGTCCTTCCATCATATCAAGTTGACTAGTCTTCCAAGGTCTCCTTGGAGATACATAGCATAACTTCTTTGGTTATTGCCTTGCTCCATTGTCTTCATGGCAAACTTATTTAAAACTGGGGAATGATAAACAACATTTAGTAGCATATGATTTTTCATGGATAAAAAAAATATCAACATCTTCTTTTTGCTCATTTTGCATTCTTAACATTTCTACTTGTTCACTTAAATTGCTATGAATTTCTCTTTTAAAGTTGCTAAGAAAATTTCCAAGTTCATCTTGCCTTACCAATGTTGATGTTGATTTACTTACTCTTTCCCTTCCTCTTGATATACGCTTGCATGTTTCACAAATTTATTCAAATGATAGTTGCTATACATCTCCTCTACTCATGAGATTAAGGATATCAATCCACTTATCCCTAATTGTTCTAAGTAAGAGGGTTTTTAGTGTGTCAAATCCTAAATGATGCAATTTTTTCCTCTTAACATTATACACGAACCTCTCTATTAGATCCTCAAGGTTCTCATCTTCCTCTTGGTTCATTCTAAAAATTTCTTCACTAAGACCACGATCTTTATATTTTTACAAAAATATATTTTTCATATCATTCCATGATCTTATTGAATTAGTACCTAGACTCATGAACCATTTAAGAGATTTATCCTTCAATGTTGCAGGAAAAAATCTCAATTTTTGAATGTGTGATAAGTAGCCATAAGATCTACAAAGTATCTCAAATTCAAAGAGAAATGTTTTCGGATCCTCTGTCCTCATACCATGGAATTTGGGAAGGAAAGATGGAGGGTTGTTCTTCATATGTACACTTATGTCCATATCTTGAATCGGAAACCCAATAAGATATTATTCATTGTCATCATATCCATCTATCTCTTCTACCTTCAAAAGTGTATGGTGATGTGGTTCTTACTGCACCACATGGTCAAGTGGGGGGGTTGGTATTGGAGAAGTATTTAAAAAAAAAAAAATTGAGTATCCCTACTCCTATGAGGCATGAAAATCATATTTTTTGTATTTTTCAATATTTCAGAAATGACATAAAAAGGGAAAGCAAAAAATAATGCTAAAACAGAATCAAAGAATCTACTAAAAACCTCCCTAGAAACAGTGCCAAAAAGTGTTGAGCCCTGGTATTGCACCAAGAGTGCTGCAACTCCCAGGGGCTGTGCTACTTCGCTTTATCAACCCGGGGTTCGTACACACTTAGAGGTGAAAATTCTATGTACATAAAAAATGCATTCTACTCATGTCATCCTCTTCCACTCTATAAAAGGGTGCTACTTCTAGGGGTTCTCAGTGAAGTCTGTCACACTTCAATGAAACTAAACTAAATTGTAGAAAGGAAATGATAGAAGGAAAATAAATTAAATTGCTGAAAAGAAGTGACAGGAAGGAAACTAAACGAAATTGATAAAAGGAAATGACAGAAAGGAACCTAATTTAACTTGCTAAAAATAAATGGCAGAAATGAAACTAATTTAAATTGTAGAAAGGAAAATAATTTAAATTACACTTAAGTTGGCCAATCAGCTAAACACACCCTACTTATCTTATGTTTTATCTACCATGCTTCTATCCATGCAGCTAAGCTAACCATGACTTAATTCTAATTGAGAAAGTGTTGATTTACAGCTTGGAGAAGAAATGGGTAAAGGTGCTAATGGAGGGATAAACACATGAAACAAGGCTTAGAAGTGAAAATATGGTTTTGAACCTTATTCAATTTATTATACCGCAAAAATTATTTATAGTGGAATAATTTGAAAAGTGCGATGATGGAGTTGCAATGGAGGATGGAAGTGTGATATGTGATATTGCAATCGCAATATCGCAAAGCTAGAGGAGTAGAGGAAGTGATGTTTAGGAGTGGGAGCGAAGTGCGAAATGCGATGGGGTAAATTTTTTGAAATGAAAAATGCGACAAGACAACGTGGAGGTAGGACCGGTGGCAGAGTGCGATGAAAATATCACAATCAACGTCGGGAGCGGTAAGTCTTAAAGGAAAAAGGGAAAAAGGTTGCGAAGGGAAAAATGTGATTTGCGATGTGGCGGAGTATGGAGAGTTATCGTGATCGGCGATTACATCGGTAAGTGTTAATGGAAACCAAATAAAAGATGTGATTTGCGATGTGTGATGCGGAAAAGTTATTACAATTTGCATTTGGAGTGGTAAGTCTTGAAAGAAAAAAGGAAAAGGTTGCGAATTTCAATTTGTGATTTTCAAAGTACGGTAGCGGGAGTTTTGATGAGGAAAGGAAAATGTCGAATTTCAAAGGTTTTCAAGAATTTTGTGAATAAAAAGGCGTGGAAGATGCAAATAAGAGGAAAAGGAGGGAAATGGAGGCATACAAGCAAGGTTCAGAAGCGTAACATAGAGATGGATAGGGACTGGAAAATGATGCGGAACGGCTTAATAATTTCTTTGGGTCTTTTGATGCTTATTCCTGCAAACAAACATGTGGATTCATGCATGAAAAATAGGAAAAATGCATGATAAAAATAGTGAATAGAAAGCATTTTTTTCCTATGGGAAGGTCAACCCTGCTTGAACTCTATTGATAGAGATGAGAGGGGAAGGCTTGACCACAACTTTTAGATTTTTCATCTACTCTATTACTCTTGTAAGAAAATTAATAATTACAATAGAAAAATGAAAGCAAAAACTAAACATCAATGAAACTATTAGAAGCAGAACTAACTTAATGACAAAAAAAAACTAGCTAAATGACAGAAAGGAAAGAATGAAAACAACAGAGAAGCTGAGGCACATGGGTTTTTCCCTACCCCACAAGCCTAACTCTCTAGAACTAAATCAGTAAAATGGATTCTGTCTGCTCATTTCAGGAAGAGAATAGCCTCGTTACATTTCTGAAAGTTTTATCACTGAGTAAAATGATAAAAATCTTAGTAGCTTGCAACAAAATTTCTAAATGGAATCGAATCCTTCCTAGCTCTAGCTCTAATCTATTTATTCTATAGGGCAGCTACCAATAACTCCCTTGAAAATAGTGATTGAGTCCACTTGAATCCAAGTAAACATCGATTAAGTGTAATTCGTCTTCAGTTTTCTTGGTTGCCTTTGATAGTTAAGGAGAGTGGACAACCCCCTTGAATATCTTCAATATTTCTCAATAATTTTATGATATTATGCTCATTTATTCTTTAATCTTGACCTTCCAGTGGCAGGGAGAAAGTCCCTAAATTATCTCCTTCTCCAAATCTGCATAATCTGCCAAATATTCTCACAATATTCTACAAAAATAACCAATTGTTAGGTCCCTATATTACTAGTATATTCCCTTATTGTTGTTAGTGTAACCCTCTTATTGTTATTGTTGTACCCTTGTAACCCCAATATTGTTATTATTGTGCCCTTACATTATTATTGTTAGGTCGGCTAGGATTATATTATGATCCCATGGACTCCTATATATAGAAGGAGGTTTTGTCATTTGTATCATCGAAGAATTGTTCATTTATGTAATGTATTGGAGGTTTCCCCCTCAAATTGGTTGATTTATAAGTCGTTGATTTCTATTTTCTTCTATTTTTGGAGTTGGTTTCATAACATTTGGTATCAGAGTTTTGGATTATAGGGTTTCGCTGCTCCAAACAGGTCATCGTGGAATTTTCACTATAACTTTTTTTCTACGAAGTTTCAAAAGCTGAAATTTTTACAAAGAGAACATTAGGGGAATTCTGAGGTCTAAAATGGGCCTCTTAAAAAAATAATAAAATAATAGCTAAACCAATAAAATAATATTTATGAATTTTAAATTCACTTTTTGCACCACAATCCATGTAACCATAGTTAAATTCAATTCAAAAGTTGTACCAAAATAAAATTAATAAAAAAATTGTATTGATGTGACTATAAATAAGAATAAGCTTTTCAAGAAAAAGTCATTATCATTGAACAACTAATGCATTTGTCCTTTGTACTTAAATAACTTAAAATAAAATATAAATATAAATTTATAAATTCTTAATTATATTATATGCTATTAATTAAAATTTATATTATTTAAATTGTATAATGACATGTAATTAATATACTATATAAAAATAATATAATATAATATAATATAATAAATGCATATGGATATGCATTATTTCTTTCAAGAAATATGAAATGACAATGATATATTTTTATTCAAAAAGTGTAAAATGACATTTATTATGAGTACTTTACTTTGACTTTAAAAGTACTTAGAGCACTACCATGGTTAACCATGAGTTTTTATCCACCATTTAGAATGTGACAAGTAAGTACCTTTAAGTCAAGCAATGCCACCTCAACTGTTAGGGATGATGTCATCCCCTAAATTGTGATTGGTTCTTATAAAGTGAATTTTGATTGTACATTTTCCTTAGGAGGCCCATTTTAGACCTCAAAATTCCCCTAATGGCTGATATCCTGCGAAAAGTCATGTAGAAATTTTAGATATTGGTTCGCAATATTTTCATAGATATGATCTATGGAAATCGGGGGTTTTCAGGCTCCTGAATTTCACCTAAAACAAGTCATCGTGGAAGTTTTGCTATAACTCTTTTTTTGCTAAGGTTCAAAATATGAAATTTTTATAGAGAAAAGCCGAACTCCTAAGGAACATCGTGTATAAATTTTAGATCTTGGTTCGCAATAGTTTTATAGATATGATCTATCGAATTTAGGGTCTTTTTAGGCTCCCAAATTTCATATCAAAGACACGACCGTGGGAAAATCATCATAACTCTCTCTTTGAACATTGGATTGGAATTCTATAAAAAGTGGCCGCAAGCACACGAACTGTAGTTTCTTGTGTATCAATTTCAGAGCCGAAGGAGGAAACAATGACACGTGGCACGTCATACAAGTTCACTCTATTAAACTATTCCATAGTTAGGTCATTGTGGGATATTGGGCATAACTTCGTTTGAATCCAAATCATGTCAGACCTGTGGAATTTTAAAGAAGATTTAGAGGGATACTACAGGGCCAAATTTCAGATATTAAAGATCTGCAATTACAGAGATAATTCAGTTTCATTATCGAGCTCCCTAAAAGAAAGAAAAAGGTGTGTATTTTGTTTTCGAATTGTGTAAGTCTTGTGTGAAAAATCAGTTTGAATTGATTCCAAGGGCATATTTTAGAATATATATCATTATTGGATTCTAAAATTCCCCACAAAAATAAATCAACACCCATTAATCCCTTAGAAGAGTCTACTATGACTCATGAAGACGAAGAGCTACAACATGACATGTCAAAATTACAAGAGCAAGTGCACCAAATTTCACTTTCGTAAAGAGAAACAAAAAACTAAATGGAAGTTTTGAAGAAAGGTGTGGAATCTAAGATGGATGGTTTCAAGAAAGGCATGGAAGCTAAGATGGATGGAATGGAAGCTAAGACGGATGGCATGTAAGATGGCATGGAAGCTAAGATGGATGACATGGAAGAAAAAATGAAAGACAACATGGAAACATGAAGAATTATATAAAAGCAGACATGGAAGGCTTGACAAATATGATACAAGAAATGTTTCCTAATGGCGAAAATATAGTAGAGGAAACTCATGATGAGAACAAAATAAATGTTAATTGTGATTTTATAAACTCAATGTTGGATGGAAGAACCACCATATTCCAAAGATGGATATGAGGAAGTTTGATGGCAAGGATCCCATAACATAGATACTACATATGGAGCAATATTTTGATCTCAATAATGCGAAAAACACACAAAAAATACACATTAAAACTTTACATTTAGAACAAAATACATTTGTATGGTATCGATGGCTTTTCTCCTGTAAAAAAATTGTCAATTTTTATGGAGGAAATGATAGCACATTATGAGGATACAAAGAGAAACACCTTCTTTAGCCAATTGATAAATCTCAAACAAAAGGGTTCAGTGGTGGAGAACATTGAGGACTTCCAAAAATTTAATATAAGGGTAACTGATATTCCAGAGAAACACGTGATTGATGTCTTCATAGGGACTTTAAAGGATAACATACAACATGAAGTTCATGTATGGGAACCTGATTCATTGGAGAAGGAATTCAGATTGGCAAGAAAAATTGAATGTAAAATTATGGCAACAAGGAAGCCTACCACTCACATCTATAAATATGGAAGTGTTGCTACACCTAAACTTCCACAACCTACAAGGTTGACACCACAAAAATTGGAAGAAAAATGATCTAAAGGGCTTTGCTATAGTTGTGATAGCAAATACACTGAAGGTCATAAGTATGCCGAGAATAAATTATTTTACATAGATTGTGAAGAGGAGGAAGAAAATGAACAAGAAACTTCAAAAGAAGAGGATATACACCAGGAACCAACCCTAGAAGAAGAAGAAACGAGTCTGACCATATCGTGTAATGCATTAGAAGGTATTACCACTCCTTTAAACTCTCAAGATAGAAGGACATATTAAGAAGAAAAAGGTAATAGTGTTAATTGATTCGGGTAGTACCCATAATTTTATTCATTGTAAGGTAGCCAAGGAATTGAATTCTTTCCTATACCTAGCACTAGAATGTCAAGTGATGGTTGCAAATGGAGGAACTATAAATTTCTCTAGAAAATTTCATAATATCAAGCTAACCATGGGGGAATATGTATTGAATAGTCCAATGCTTTCCATTCCAATGGGAGGTGTTGATGTTGTACTAGGAGTACAATGGTTACAATATTTTGGGACGATAGCTTTTAATTTTCAATAAATTTTCTTGAAATTTTTTTCGGAAGGAAATGATGTCGAATTACGGGGTATCGCAGGGAAGTGGGGAAAGATAAGATCTAATGTCATGACAAAGCTTCTGAAGAAAGAAAAACGAGGCGTAATTGCACAATTATGCTCACTAGAAGTTCTAACATCAAAATCATCTATTTCTCCATATCTCCAAAAAGTCTTGGACAATCATTCCAAGGTATATAAAACTCCTAAAGGACTCCCACCTATTCGTGATCATGATCATGCTATTCAGTTGATTCCAAGAAGTGTTCCTCCAAACATCAGGCCTTACAAATATGCTTATGTCTAAAAGAGAAAAATTGAATGTATGATTGCATAAATGTTAGAGGCTGGTATAATTCAACCTAGTCCAAGTTATTTCTCTACTCTAGTATTATTGGTGCACAAGAAGGATGGATCATGGCACATGTGTTCGGATTATAGGGAGCTCAATAAGCTCACCATTAAAGATAAATTTCCCATTCCTGTGTTTGATGAATTATTGGATGAGTTACATGGAGCAATTTATTTTACCAAGTTAGATCTTCGTTCAGGATATCATCAAATTAGAATGAAGAAAGAAGATATTTCAAAAACAAAATTTTGAACTCATGAGGGTCATTATGAATTTTCGGTCATGCATTTTGGCATTACCAATGCACCTTCTACATTTCAAGAGTTTATGAATTCCATTTTCAAACCCTTCCTTAGAAAATTTGTGCTAGTATTTTTTGATGATATACTAATCTACAACAGGTTTTGGAAGGATCATTTTCAACATGTTGATAGGGTGCTCAAACTATTGGAGGAGAAACAATTATATGCAAGACCATCGAAATGTTTCTTTGGAGTATAAGACATGGAATAACTGGGTCATATTGTATATCATGAGGGTGTTAAGGTAGACCCTAACAAAATTAAAGCCATTAAGGAATGGAAAGTCCCCACAACCATAAAGCAGTTGCGAGGATTTCTCGGGTTAACAGGGTATTATCACAAGTTTGTTAAGAATTATGGGAGAATAGCAGCACCTCTAACAACATTATTGAAGAAAGATGCACTACTTGGAATTTAAAACAGCACAAGGCCTTTGAACATCATGAAGGCAATGTTACTTTAGCACAAGTCTTAACTGCGGACTTCACCAAAAACATTTTACGTGACAGAATGTGATGCTTCAGGAAATGGAATTGGTGTTGTTTTAATGGAAGAAGGAAGGCCCATTGCTATTGAAAGTCATCCAATCAAGGGAAAGTATTTACAAAAAGCTATTTATGAGAAGTAAATGTTGGAAATACTACATGCACTAAAGAAATGGCAACCTTAACAAAGGGGAAGACACTTCAAGGTAAAAATTGATCATGATAGTCTTAAACTCTTTTTGGAACAAAGAATATCTTCAGAAGAGCAGCAAAAATGGGTCACAAAGATGTTGGGTTATGACTTTGAAATCATCTACAAAAAAGGGAAGCTAAATTTTGTCGCAAATTCACTCTAAAGAAAGGATGAAGAGGTGGAAGCATTTCTTTGTTCCATTTCTATTATCCAACCAGATTGGATAACCGAAGCAAGGGATGAATGGAAGAAGGATGAATAAGTGTGGACACTCATTCAAAAGTTGCAGCAAGATCCTAGTACATATGATACATTTAGTTGGAAAAATGATTCCTTATGGTGCAAATATCGCTTATATATTTGTAAGAATTCCCATCTAAAACAAAATATTATTTTTTGAATTGCACATTTCTCCTTTAGGAGGACACTCGGGGTTCTTAAAAATTTACCACAGGGTGCAGAAAGAATTTTTTTGGGATGGCCTTAAATCTGATATTCAAAAGTTTTTGGTGGGTAAATTTGAGACAATTAAGACCTTGAGTCTTCTATAACCTTTATCCATTCCAAGTCAATGTTGGGGGGAGATTTCAATGGATTTTATCATAGGTTTACCTAAGTCCAAAGGAAAGAGTGTCATCATGGTGGTAGTTGATAGACATACCAAGTATGCACACTTTTGTGCATTATCTCATCCATTTAAAGAAATTACAGTTGCTACTGCATTTATGGAAAGAATTCAAAAGCTACATGGAAACCCAAAGATTATTGTAAGTGAAAGAGATCCCATTTTTATTGGAAATTTTTGGACGTGATTATTTTCTTGTTTGGGTACTAAACTAGCTCATAGATCATCTTATAATCCTCAATCTGATGGTCAAACTGAGATAGTGAATAAATGTTTGGAAGGAATTCTTCGTTATTTTGTATTTGATAAACAAACACAATGGGTTAAGTGGTTACCTCTGGTTGAATGGTGGTATAACACTTCCTTTCATACTGCAGAAAAAATGACCCCATTTATGGCACTTTATGGATATCATCCACCATCCATCACATCATATTTAAGAGAAAATTCTGAGGTTCAAGCAGTGGAAGATCATATTGAGCATCAACAAGAAGTTATCCAACTCTTAAATGATAACCTAAATTTGGCACAAAATCGAAGGAAACAACATGCATATCAACATCGTAGCGCGAGAAATTTTGATGTAGGAGACTGGGTATTTTTATGGCTACAACCATACAAAAAAATGTCCCTCAAGCAAGGTAAGAAGGATAATAAATTATCACCAAAGTACTATGGTCCTCCGACTCCTTACAAGGTGTTTCTAAATATTGGTACTATGGCATACAAATTGGAGCTTCCCGCTTCTTCGTGAGTGCTTCTAGTTTTCCATGTTTCATGCTTAAATAAGGTTATAGGCGACAATTCAAACAATATTTCCAGAACTTGAGGAGGAAGGAAAATCATATTGGAACCTGAAGCAGTCACGGAAACAAGAACTCGACACCTACGAAATCGATCAATTTCAGAGTATGTCATCAAGTGGAAGAACTTACCCACTAAATATTATACATGGGAGGATGATAGGTTGATACAGAAACATCTGTAGCTACTCAAGCATCGAGGACAACAATTTTTTGAAGGAGAGGGGCATGTTAGGTCCCTATATTACTAGTATAGTCCTTTATTGTTGTTAGTGTAACCCCATTATTATTATTGTTGTACCCATGTAACCTGAATATTGTTATTGTTGTGCCCTTACATTATTATTGTTAGGGTGGCTAGGATTATATTGTGATCCCATGGACTCCTATATATAGAACAAAGTTTTTTCATTTGTATCATCGAATAATTGTTCATTTATGTAATGTATTGGAGGTTTCTGCTTCAAAGTGGTTGATTCCTAAGGTGTTGATATCTCGTTTCTTCTATATTTGGAGCTAGTTTCATAACACCAATATTAGGCCCAAATATACAATTACCTTTAAACCTTCCTAAGAAAATATTAAAGCATAAGAAAACTTTATTAAGTATAGAAGGAGAGATTTAATATCTTTTTATGAGAATAAAAAAAGTAGATGGACCTAAGAAAGGTTAGATGGGCCTTAATTTTTATCTAATTTAGATTCCTATCAACCAGTGCTAATAGTATCTGCACTGGTTTCGAGGTGGTACCAAAACGATGAACCATGTTTTTTTTAAATTAAAAAAATTGTGGTAATGACCATGTCGAATTGCGAGAATGCAATGTGTTGACGGAAATATCCACCCCGAGACAGGTATTTTTTTCAGTTCAACGCCCTCCTGAACTGGACATAGTCAATGGTGCGGTCATGTAAGAAACCACACCGTTCACTATGTAGTGATGTTAGGAGGGCGGTGCACTTCCTAAACTATATGCCCCGGGGCGTATAGTTTGGTCAATGCACCGCCCTCCCGACATTGGTACATAGTCAATGGTGTGGTCTATTATACCACCGCACTGTTGACCTTGTAATAATTCCAGGAGGGTGGTGCGTTGAAAATTTCTAGGAGCACTACCTCCGGTGCACGACAAAAAAGGATGCACCATTACTAATGCATGCCTATTTTTTGTGGCGCATTGGTTTTTTTTTTTTTTCAAAAAAATTTATATATGTATATTCCTAAATACATGTCTCATTTAATAAAAAAATTGTATTTAATATATCAATCATTTAGCGACGTCAAAGGAGAGAAGCGAGGGAACAACATCAACAACAGGCAGACTAGTATAACGTGGTTCACCCTTGGGAGGCATGAGAGAGGGAGAGAGATACGTACCCTCGCCCTATTACATCAGCCACCCAATGGCTCCTAAGGGAGATAGGCATCCTCAAGTTATATTAGGAGGCTACATCCCTAAAGGGCCATGGTGGGTTTTTATGACAACTTATCCATAGGTGGAATGCCCACCGACAGGCTTTCTAATTTGTTCCTAATCAGTGGTACGTGCCCACTGAGGAGGACATCTATTTCATTACTGGCCTATCGAGGAGAAGGGTGGATTTTCCCTCGTTTCCAAAAGTTCCTGTTGGATATGAAGCATAGAGTTAGTTGGTGTACTCCCAGAGAAACATTAGCATGGATATATTGTCTCCTACATATTTTCAGGTCTCCAGAGGTTAGTTACATATTGCTTCATTTGGTGGAGAGGAGGTGAGGTTCCTCTCACTACTGATTTCTACCATTGCACACCATACCAGGAACAGGAAACACATTAGTTTCCCGCTTCTATTTTATGTAGATTATTTATTACATGTGCCATGACTTGTGAGGTGGTTTGCCATTTTTTTGTAGCAATTTTGTACAAATTTATATAGATGTCGTGCTCAGGCACAAGGGAGGGTGAACTTCCCTTTTGCTTCAGAGATATTTTGTTTATTTTTTGAGAGGTTTCTAGAGACGAGGCCTACTTTTTTTCGACAACCTCGTAGGTCGATGCTCCATGTATGGATGGAAATGTGGGGACAGATGATGCCTAAGAGGGGTAAGTCAGAATTTTCCGTGAGGATATCGCATGATGCATTGGAGTTGCCGACCAGTGTTGATGAGCATCCCTTTGTTCTGGTCCCCTATCCGTATGTTGGTTTGGATTGGTGAGGGTGTGCCAACATCCTCTTCATACATGATGAGATGTCAGATGATAGAGGTAATATTACTGTTTTATTTAAATTTATTCTAACATGTTCTTTAACTTGTTTTTGTTAAAATATTTAATGAAATTGTCTAATTATTTTTGTGTACTTATTATATATTTTCTAGAAATTGGGTCATTTGATGGTGATGAGATGCCACTGCCACCAAATGATCCATGTGTAGATCCTGATGACGTTGAGGAGATGGCAGATGCCGAGGATCAGGCCAGTGTAGATAGACTTGGTCCTCATGTTGTGGCGATACCGGCTATTGCGAGGCGTAGGCCTAACACTAGATTTAGGATGGAGTTGGGCGACCAAATCTGTGCACTACTTGTGGAGGGGGGATTCAGGCCCGCCACTATGAGAGAGATACAGGTTGATGTTAGTCTGGTATAGATGTGGAGAGGCATGCCATGTGACATGTTCACCCTAATGTGGCATGTCGTAGGAGCTACCAGCTTAGTGATGCGATTGAGGAGGGCCCTTCGACGTAGGCATAGTCGAGATGTAGTACATCGACAGTTGAGCAATGACGCATCATCTGATGATCACGATCAGGGGAGTGATCATCATTCACCTTGTACTGCAGATAATCAACAGCCTGCAGCATCAACCAACAATCATGATCATGAGCAAGCTGGACTATCCATGTTGAGTTAGCCTTCTCACCCTACATCATCAAGCATTCATGATCATGAGCAGGCCGGACCATCCACGTTGAGTCATCATCATCAACAGGTTGCAACATCCAGTAGTACTCATGGTCATGAGCAGGTTGGACCATCCATGTGAAGTCATCATGAGAATTCGACAGTTGATATTGATCAGCATGAGGCACCACCAAATAAGCAGGCACGTGATGTTCGACATATGTTTGAGCTTGCCGAGGCTGCACCATTGACTGAGTAGGCCTCGACTAGTACTACTATTGATGATGTACCACCAACTGATACTTGACATTTATATTACAGTTGTATATTTTTGACATTATATATATATATATATATATATAATGTCAAAAATATACAACTGTAATATAAATGTCAAGTATCAGTTGGTGGTACATCATCACTTGTGGAGGGGGGAAGTCAGGTCCGCCACTATGAGAGAGATACAGGCCAATGTTAGGCTGGTACAGATGTGGAGAGGCATGCCACGTGACATGTTCACCCTGATGCGGCATGTTGTAGGAGCTACCAACTTAGTGATGCGATTGAGGAGGGCCCTTCAACGTAGGTGTGGTCGAGATTCGACAATTGAGCAACAAAACATCATCTGATGATCACTATCAGGGGAGTGATCATCATTCACCTCGTGTTGCAGATGATAAATAGCCTGCACCATCGACCAACAGTCATGATCATGAGTAGGTTGGACCATCCACGTTGAGTCAGTCGTCTCAGCCTACAACATCCAACATTCATGATCATGAGCAGGTTGGCTCATCCACGTCGAGTCATCATCATCAGCAGCCTACAACATCCGGTAGTACTCATGATCATGAGCAGGTTGGACCATCCATGTCGAGTCATCATGAGAAGCTGACAGTTGATCCTGATCAAAATGAAGCACCACCAAATCAAAAAGCACATGATGGTCGACATCTATCTGAGGTTGTCGAGGCTACACCATTGACTGAGAAGGCCTCGACTAGTACTACTATTGATGATGTACCACCAACTGATATTTGACATTTATATTACAGTTGTATATTTTTGACATTATATATATATATAGTCCATGTATTTTATGTTCATGTTGCAGTTATACTTAATTTACATGTTGGTGATCATCATGATGGGTGTATTGTTACGTCATGTTAGATATGTTCATTATTGTGCAGCTTGCACATAGATGTGTATGTGATAGAAATTATTTGACATGAGATGTATATTTGATGTTTGTGTTGTGATGATGTTATACAATGCTAATTGTGTTTTGTTATATGATCATGATCACGACGATTAGATGATGTTAGCGAATTTGATTGTGTTTTTTAGTTGAATATGATATTTGTACGATGATTATCATGATCATGATGTTTATTTAATTTAATATTAAATCATGGTATTTATTAAATATTATGTCGTGATTGTAATTGAAATTTTAATTTTAATTGTATGTAAAATTTTAATTGTAATTGTAATTGTATGTGAAATTGTAAAATTGTAATTGTAATTGTATGTAAATTTTTTGTAAAATTTTAATTTTATTAATGTGAAATGATTGTAATTGTAATTGTAATTTTATGTAATATTATAAAATTATAATTGTAAATATTGTAATTTTAATTTTAATTGTATGTGAAATTGTAAAATTGTAATTGTAATTGTAATTCTAATTGTATGTAAAATATTTGTAAAATTTTAACTGTATTAATGTGAAAATTTTAATTGTATTAATGTGAAATGATTTTTATTAAATTTTGTAAATTTGTAAATTTGTTAAATTGTAAATAATTTTAAAATAATAAATCTAGAATAATATGAATTTTTGTAACATAATAAAGTTTAGAAAATAATGCAAATAAATTCATGTACTTTAGA
This sequence comes from Pinus albicaulis, assembly GCA_034641835.2. Classification (NCBI taxonomy): domain Eukaryota; kingdom Viridiplantae; phylum Streptophyta; class Pinopsida; order Pinales; family Pinaceae; genus Pinus; species Pinus albicaulis. Next base: position 306,501,487 of record CM076574.1, read on the forward strand.
ATTATGATTATTTTATTATGATCTTACATACCAAAAAAAAGAACTCTATATAGTACGCCATTGTTTTTGAGATCAACATAATTCCAAATTATCAAGTGAAATATTGATTTTAACATTAACACAATGCGAATTACCAATTAATTCAAAATATATATTATAATGTTTCGAAAAAAAGAGTCTTATAAGTTACAAGGTAATTAAGTCCTCTTCTTTACAAAAACCCATCTTAAAAAGTATAAATATTGATGAAATAACACATGTACCATGTCACTCTTGGTTCTCATGATCACCCTCATTATCTTCTATCTCGTTTGGCATGATAACACTATTGCTCTCAAAAATATGTTTTTATCTAGGGTCATGTCTCAATAAAAACTACCAATCCCTATCCAACCGATTTGGGTAAAAAACACCTGGTTGCAGTGTTTGGGGAAAACATAGGGCTCCTTAGCTTCATCCCACATATTTCTAGATTTGATACATATCAGCTTACTATCGCGATCTTCCTTTACATTATTCCGATCAAAGGTGTCCCACCACTTGCAACTAAAAATAACACATTGGAAAGAAGAGAAATCCACTTCAATGATCTCTTGTATCTTTCCGACGTAGCCTGACGTCCCTCGTACTAGGTTTTGATCACAGTGGCTAGATCAACTAGATTGATCGAACTTGACTTCCACTCCACAGTCTTGTGTCATGTGTCCATCAACGACATTTTCTGTGCAAAAATGGTGTCCATATGCCCACATAGATAGGAAAAAAAAGCACCTATAAAAAAGTTAAAAAATAATAGTGTCATGTGTCTTATAATAACCCAACAGTTAAAATATGAAATATAGATGTAATTACATTTTAAAGGTGCATTATTAAGTTTCAAATGTACATATAAATTAAATAGAATATTACCAATTTGGTGCACCCAATCCCTATGTTTAGCGCATCCTCTTCAGTACGCCGGTAACGATCGGTTGCACTGTATTTCTCTTTGACTTGGTCAACAACCCAATTGCCGGGGCATATTTTTGGCATATTTTCTATTAAATTATTGGGATAAGGTACACTTCTACCATTCAACTATCTGAATTATTTCATGTCACTATACCATTTCATCCTCTTTTGTTCGTATAATGCAACCCATGGTTGTGCCGCTTCGGAATTATAAAGAATGAATTTATTGATTGCTTCAATTTATGTATTCGCTGATGAAATCAAACCGACATTATATAGTACATAGAGATCAAAATATACATTATATCTAAGTTCAACATGAATATTTACTTTGTGTAAATTTGAAAAATTATAAGTCACTTACTCTTTATCAATCGCTTTTTTCCATTCATTTGGAGCAACTCCCCTTCTCTTTTGCCTTCATCCCTTTCATCATCCCAAATCACCGCACTTGGTCTGTTGTTGATCTACTTGATGTACTCACTGGCATAATAGAAAGACTCATATGATATGTACCCCTCTACCATAGACCCCTCGGGTTTTGTCCTTTTTTGAACAAAACCTTTCAATTTATTCATGTAATTCTCTAAAAAGAACATCCAATGACAAAAAACCACCCCAACTATTTCAACCTCATCTACTAGGTGTATTAGAAGATGAACCTGCAAGTCCATGAAACTTGTCGGGAGTTCCTTCTCAAACATACAAACTATTAGGTTCCTATAATAATATGGTTCGTAATTTTTGAATTGACTATGATTAGTCTTGTAAATGTGTACATACCTTGCTTTCTGCAAGTTGTTTTCCCATATTTTGAAAATAATAAAAAATGAAAAGAGGGTAAAAGCCCTAAACTAAAGATCAAAGGACATGAAAAGAAAACATAAAAAAGAATAAAAAATGGACCCCAAAACAAAAAAGAGATAAGAATAAGACATGAAAGTGAGCAAGTCAAAATGCCACTACTATTTATTTTAACTACAAAAATAATGATTATGTGCAGCTTGTCCAAATTGCCATAATCCATGATGAGTTAAATAGTTTAATCTTAACATTTTCATGCTTTGAATTTCATATTTTAGATATAGAATAAAGATATTTCAAACAGTTTAAACTTGAAAAATCAATAGATATCTAGAGAATAAATGAGGAGCTCAACAGTTTAATCTGAGCCCTCAGATGAAATAAGGTTAGAATTAGATAGTTTTATGCTTTAAAAAAAAAAGGATTTGGGGTTGCAATCTTAAATGCACCCATGCAAATGAAGTAAAAACATGTTAGAATAATGATGGGTAGGTAGAAAGTAGTTTTTCAAGGCATGTAATAAAACATCATCTGGAAAATTACTAATTTCCCTCCCCCCGCAATGTTCCAGTATTCAAAACCTTTAGTTAAACAGGCTCAGAGGATTTCTCTGACTTCTGTTGGGATCAGACCCAAGGCTTCATGGTTGATTGGAAAAAGTACTGGATTCCCTTCATAAAAACCCATTTCCTCAACATATTCACCCTTTTCCAAAAATATAATCCCTTTTCCTAAGTTAAAACATTTTTCTTAGGGAAAGTAAAAAATCCCCTTTAACTAATTTCATTTCATACAAAAACATTCAAAAACCCACAAAATACAGATTATCCTAAGTATTATGTGTAAATATTTAAAATGGGACCATTATTGTGCTCAAATGCCTATTTCTACACTTTCCTTAGTTTAATTATATGCATTTTCCATTCATTATATTCATCTCATATTAACTCTAACATAATGTATTAAATCCTTTATAACTACCTCTTCCCGTAGGTATATTAATTCCTTTATTTTTAATATTCCAAACCCACTTTTATAAACGTTAGCCTATGGTTCTAAAAAACACATGTGTTAAATATTACCCTACCTTCCCATAGGTTAAAAACATATTATATGTAAATAACCCACCCATTGCAATACACATGAAAATCATTCATTTACTGTGTAAACCATATTACACATATCCTGCTTATTACATTGAATTTTACACTAAAAACATATGTTGTAAACGTATTGTTTAAACCTCGACACATAAGATTTATCGGGCCCCATGCCCCAACTGCCGAGCTAATCCATAAATCAATCTATGTCATTCACACACCTCCCTTCAGATCCAACGAACCAGATGCCATATCGCAGTTCTAAAAGCGTGATCGCTAATCATTTTTTATTTTTCAAAATGGGCAACTTTGTTCTATTATATCTCCTCCACACGACATTTTATAAATGGATCGTATCTAATCCAAATAAACCATTTACCGCTCTGAGCCCATGCGATAACCACCAATCATTTTCTCCTCCCAGCGCTAAAGCCACCCTTCCTCTGATTTGACTTCCATTCAATGTTGATAATGTTTAAACCTAAATTCACTATAAGGCTTCATATGCATGAACTTAAACCTTTTTTTGCATTTTAAACCATCTCCGACTAAAGAAAAAGCGCCATAGCCATGTTTTCATGTCGAAGAACTAGAAAATCCATTGAAATCATCGTAGTGACCTTCTAAAGCTTCCAATTTACTTCCAAATATTTTAAAAGCCATTATAAAGCCTCTCCGACACTTCAAAAACCTTTTTGAAAGATCAAATAAATGCAAAAAACAAGTATTCCTTGAAGAAAATAACCTTCCCTTCATTTGAAAGAAGCAATTTTTTGATAAATTGAGCCTTATAAAGCTATTTTCCCATAGGAATTTCCTTATTTTAGCCTACAAAGAATCTATTTGTTGCTAAAACCTGATAAAATCACAGCATTCATACTCTAATCTATTTTAATCGAAATTCGAGTAGTTTTGTCTCTTACAGACTTTAAAGACTCTTTAATTGATTAAAGAAACCCTTTATAAACACTCAGAATCTTTATATGCCTGAATCGAACCATTTTAGTCCAGTTTATCCAAGAAGAGCAGAAAACCCTGGTTATACCTTTTCTTGAACCTATGAAGAGTTTGAAGATCAATCTTAGAGCTAAATTTGAAGGTTTAAACAAAAAATAAAGCTATTTTGTGTCTATTACTATTCAAGAAACCTCTATTAAAGACAAAATACCTTCTGTAAATAGTTTAAGCTTACAGAAGAGCATAAAAATCCTAAATACAAATTTTTATGCATCCAGAAGGCTAAAAGTATCAAAATCAAACCCAACAATGGCTTCCAAAACCACTATTGTTATAAATCCCCTACAACCTCCTATTGTAGATGTGGAGCATAAACCTCTAGCTGATATAGATTACAAAATAGTTGATCCAGTGATAGAATTTAATCTTCTAGAACTCCACTATTGGAGTCTAGGAAAATCATTAGATCAGGGAGATGAAATTCAAATTTGGGAGTCAAATCTACCCAAGTATGTAGTTCCACATACTCATCAATGTCCAGAAGTCATTAGGCTGTGTCAATCCTATTATTCACATGAACAAAGAGCCATGGTTAATGCTAACAAAGAAGTATTGTTTACAATTACTGCAGAGTCTATTAACCTAATGCTTCAGCGCAAACTAGATCCCAATGCAGTTCCATTATCCATAGAAGCACTCACAAAGCTCTATATTTAGTTATATTTTCCTAAGAGGTTTCAAATTTTCCAAAATTTCATACCTGCCTATGTTGAAATCCAAAAGATAAACCCTCCTTATTCTACTTCCAAATTTCCTAAAGGGTTAAGGCATGTCATCTCTATATTATCCTTTATCCTAGGTTATTTTATTGATGAGCATATAGATGAGTCAATTCTAGGTTTTCTATCCACGTTTGTGCCTGGTCAACCTCCTTCTATCATCTACAATTATGTTGAATACATATTTGATAATATCCATGAACAGCTTGTGAAATTTCCCACTGAAGGAGTTTTTAGATATTCATCTTTCCTCTTTCACATGTTTTTTTTACTTTCAAGTAGATATGTTACCTATAAACCTTCATAAATTGGATGTAGAAGGGAATCCTATATCAGTCATCTTTTGGACATATTTGATCAAAAAAGAATCAACATAATTCACTTATGTGGATTTTATAGACTGTTTTGTTCATCCATTGATAAACATGTTGACAAACACTGTACAACCAAGAATCAATGATGAGATAAAGAAAGTATTACAGTTTTCATAACAAAGTAAAACTGGAGATTGGTACCTTTACCAAAATCATACAGAGATCAGAGTTTTTAGGTCAAATATTTTACCCTATAAACTACCAAAATAATTTCCCATGAGATTTTTTGCCTTAGAATACATTAGGAAAATGCTAAATTTAGATTCTATCAACTTATTGATTGCAAAAAAAGAAGATTCAATTTAGGTTGAAGAATCGGGTAGGACCTTTCATTTACAATCACAAGGATGCAGGTACAGAGGCAGCAAAACAATTGCTGGAATTCAGATTTGAAGAAAGTTTCTTATGGAATTATGATCCTCAGGGAATTCTAAGTAAAATGAGGGTAAAATGAAAATTGACCCCTTATATACATGATAAAAATCCAGAGATTGAACAGTTTTCTAATTAAGTGAAGTGGCTGGAAAATACCTTGATAGAAGCAGTTAAACAGGGTGATACTAGTCACACCTTGAAAACTGTAAATCAAGGAGATAAAGCTACTCAAAGAGTCAGAGAAGAAGGTACCTACATTTCTGAACAACAGAGACTAGGTTTAAACTCAGATATAATAAAAAGCCTAAGCTCAATCCATTGAATAAGGAAAAAGAGACAACTGAGATTTTAGAAGAAGAAAACACAGAGAAGAACACAAATGCTGCTACAGTCATTATAAATGAGTAGGAAAAAGATACTCCGAATACTCAGATGGTTGAAAGGCAAAAAAACATGGACGCATCATCATCACAGCAAGAAGAAAGTACAGGTTTTGATATTAAAGAGAAATACAAGGAAATCAAAGCTAAGAATGAAGAGTTAAAGAATGAAATCTATTCAAAGTATCTAAAGAAAAATCCAGGAAGTCAGAACAGATTATTATTAGCTTTTTATTAAACCAACAATAAATTTCTTATGAAAATTCTACAACCAACAATGCCTAAGCCCGCAACACTAGCATACTACAAAAAATATGACTTTGAAGTAGTTGTTGATAGCATTCATCCTTTAGATCAAATTGAGTTTCATAAGCAGAGTTCTAAAATGATTTATTTTACTATGACTAACAAGGCAATGAGTGCCCAAAATCTTCAAAACTCTATAACCCATTTGAGAAATCAAATCAGGATTGAGAAAGCTTCTTCTCTTATCACGGACACTAGAATCAAGTCCTTAGAAGAATTGGTAATTGAAGTGGGCTATGACCCAAAATATATAAAGGCTACAGAAGAGGTGATAAAGAAGAAAAATACTGACATAGTAGCACTTAGAAAACAATTGAAGCTTCCTCCAAAAAAACATCCACAAACTAAAGAGATTCTCCAAGAAGCTAATCAGAAAGATGAGATGATGAGTCTCATTCTCCAAATGACAACACAGTTTAAGGAAATGGAGATAGAAATAGGAAATCTTGTCCAAGAGAAAGAAACAACAAAAACTCAGAGTGCTCCTTCCACAGTTATCCCTATGGTAACTACAATAGTTCCATCAACCTTAGTAGAGGAATTGGCACCACAAGCCCCATTGGCAACAACTGTGCTAGTGAAATATTCTACTACCTCAGCTACAAAATCATCTACATCAGCAGTACAAAAATCATATGAAGCCAACAAGCTCACCAAATCTATGGAAGATATATCCATACAAAGTAATGATATCAATAGGTTGAAGAAAATGATTGAAAATCTGGAAGACACTAATAAGCTAGCCCAAATTAATGCCAAAACTCAGGAACAAAGGGCTAACATGTTGAATGTTGAGTTCAAGAACTTACAAAAGGATTTAACCCTTAAAGAACCTATGTCCTACCTGAGGGATCAACTATGGACCAAAATCATTGAATCCATCAATGATGTTTGGCCATCAATACATGTAATTTATGAGCAAAAGGATTTACTACAGGTAGCTCAAGAGGAGATTCAGAAACAAAGGATGAAATAGGTGCCAAACCTGAAGAAGCCTTAGAAATAATAAAATAGTAAAAACAAATGAGAATTGGAGGAGATAGAAATTACTAACAGAACAGAGACAATTCTTGAAATAAGAAAATTAATTTCAAAGAAAAACTTGATGACGCAACTAGAAGAAAAGTGTGGAAACATGAACATATCCATAGCTTAATTTATGGTTAAATTTGAGATCTCAAGGAAAAAATGTTTGCTAAATATTCTTGTTCTTAGTGATAAACTTATGCCATAAGAAGACTACAACAAGAAGATAAGAGATTATGCAAAAGAGCAGGTAAATAAAATAGAAGGACAAGGAATTCCTACAGGAAAGGTTCTACATAAAAGCTTTGAAGACCTGTTTTATCTACAACATGAGATAAAACACCTCTTTGTGATTAAACCAACATTTGCTAGATACACAAAGGAAAATGAGAAATTTAGTAAGTTTAAAAAGATCAAAATCCCTGATGAAGAATTTTGGGAAAAAATCGCCGACTTATTGTAAAAGTCAAAATTGCAGTGAAGAGGATAAATTGCAGATTGTTGTTTTTGCACAGTAAAAATAGAATTTACAGCAGTGAGGCAGTTAAAAAAATCCTCAAACAGATGAAAGAGTATTAGAGGTAAAGTGTATCAGATGAAAGAGTATCAGATGCAAAGATAACACTTCAAAACAGATTAAAAGATATTTGTCAGCGTTAGAGACAACAAGGTAGCCAGTTGCACCCAATCCAAAATAACATTTCTATTTTATTTGGATAAATAGGACAACTTCCTAGTTGTTGAGCAGCTGTCACTATAGTTTTGTAAAATATATTTCTATTTCCTTAGAAAAATCCTATGAGTTTTCTAGGATATTTTGTAAACATTTTTGTATAAATGCTTCATCCTTTGAAGTATTATTGTGGAATAAATTGCTGAAGATTTCTATAGTAAATATTTTTGTACCTGAAGGCTTTTTGTAGCAAGTTCAAGCAACAGAATGGATCAAATCATAAAGCATCATATTTCAGGATTCATGTGATGAGCCATTGAAGTGAAGTACTTTCTACTGTCATTGTTTATCTTCTTATGTTTTACATGCATCCATATATGTGTTCTAAATTTGAATGATAAACCAGGAATATTATTATAGGATTTGTTAAAAGCACCCTGTCTTTAACTATTTATCATTTCTATGTTTTCTACCGATTTCCAAAGTAGGGAACCCTTAATTTCTCCCTCTTTCGAATGACCTATGTCTTCGCCTTCCTTATCCAGATCAAAGAATCCTTGATTGCTCTTTATCCCGATTAAACCACTTCACCAATAATCCTTCCAAGATCTTCAATGACTTGTCTATCTTGCCCTAAAAATATTTTACTTTTGACCTTGATCCTAGTCCTGTCTACTTGACATTTGAATCCTTTTCCCAATGGACAAACATATCTATCACTATCCATCTCATTAAGTGATTTTTCTCACCAAACCAAACCAAATTTCAAAACCAATTTGCACATCATAACTAGCCTAATATCAAATAATTAAAAAAAAGTTAAATCTTATAGAGAGAGCCCTCTCTGAACCCTAGGAAGGCTAGATCCTAGAGTTTAAAAGTAGGTTTTTGGTTACCTCTAATGTTCTTTAAACTATAATTCAAAATCTCACAACTTGGAGAATTATTAGAGTGACAACATACTGGCGACCATACTGGTGACTAACCAATCCTCAGTTTTAAAAGGTCTTAAAGGAAATATTTTTCATTATCCTTTCCCTTTGAGATTTTTTTAAAAGTTGTGAGTATCATTTCATAAAAACTGTAATTATGGCTTCTAGAAAAATGTATTGTACCAGGTCAGATCTAGATCCTAAACCTATTGTTATAGTAGACAATCCGGATAGAATTGGAAAAAAGAATAAACAAGTAGAAGACTTAGGCAATAAAGTTTCCTTAGTTAGAGAAAATTCATTGCCAAAACAGTTAGTGAGTATAGAAGACATAGATTTTGACTTAAATTTTGAACATTATTTTTTTAGAAACAAATCAGAGAGTGATTTAGACAACACTATTATAGATCCTAATTTTATTTCATCTCTTGAAATTAAAAGGAATCTGTTCAGTAGATTCTGAATCAATTTTTTTTGAGATTTATGATAAACTTGATGAATTGAATGCTACTCTACTTAAGGAAATTGATGAAGCTCTTTTTTAGCATTCAGTTGAATTAGTTGCCTTATCAGCATATACACCTAAGCCCTCTACTTCTCAGTTAGATACCAACCTTTTAGAATCTGTAGGTTCATCTCTTTTTACCACTACATCCTCCATAATATCTACTACACTCCATTCCACAGATCCCTTTATACCAAAGCAACCATTCCAACCTAGAGTATTATTTCCATCTTCACCCACCTCAACACCACCCACTAGTTTTCCTTCTACATTTCACAATACATCATTCTCATTTCAAGGTACATCTTCATATATCCCAATTTCGTCTTCTGCCATCCAAACTTCACCATTTTGTTCTTCAAAAACATTTTGTAGTACATCATCTTACATTCCAATATCATCAGCCGCTTATTTAACTGCATCAGCTAGTACTTCTAGTTTTTCCCCAAGCACTTCCTACTTACCTCCTATCCAAGTTAGAAATCAAGCTATGGCTACTAGGTATGCTCCCTTGGTCCTTCCAGGATATTTACATGATATCCCTTAGTATTATCAGAGTAAAATACCTCAATTTGATGCTACCACACATTACACTTCCCAACAGCACATTAATAAGATGATAGATTATTTTGAGCTTCATAAAATAGATGATTCTGATGTACAAATGAGAATCTTTTCTCAGAAATTAATAAGGGAAGTTAAAAAATGGTTTAAAGGTCTTAATCCTAGTAGTATAGCTGATTTAGTATTATTTCATAGATTATTTTTGAATAAATGGGAAAAGAAGAAAAATCCACTTCAAATATTATCTGAATTTGATGCAATGAAAAGAGCTCCTAATGAAATAGTCCAAGATTACTGCACTAGATACAATAGTGTTACAATTCAATCCCTGCCAATCTCAAACCCACTTCAGACTCTATCCTACTCAAATTCCCTGATGTATTTTATATCGACATGGCCTATCAATTAAGAGAGAGGAGTGTTGATACTTTAGAAAGAATGAAAACATATGTTGTTAGTGTAGAAGAAAATATTTTGGCTAGAAAAGATAGATTGAGGAATGAGAGGAGAGTAACCATAAAAGAAGAGACATATAGTTTAGATGGAAAAATAGATCAATTAGCTAAAACTTTAGATATAATGATAGATATATTAGACAATATATAAATTTGACCACAATGGGATAACCAACAGCAAATCAGAAATCCCAACTTCAGGAAAAATACAAACACAGGAAAATCCAAAGAATCGGCTCCTTATCAGACAATAAGACCCCCATTTCAAGACAACTATGTTGAAAGTTCTCATCAAGATGAAGATGATGAAGACACCATAAATCTAATGGGTAAAAATTATGATAACACTATCTTTCTCACACAAGAAGATCAAGAGTTATTTGAAATGAAACAACTTAAATTAGATTCAGGTGAATCATTTGGCTACAAACAAGGTTATGATTTTGCTATAAATGAAGTACATAAGAGATATAATCTTAGAAGTAAGAAAAAAATTGAGCCTTCTACTAAGAAATCTGCATAAACAAAAACAAATAAAATAGTAGAAGCTCCCACTACCAAAGTTCTGCAAATTCTCCCTAGGGAAACAGGAAAAACTCTAATTCATCGCAGAAAATTTCCAGCCCTAAAATTTCAACCAGTCCCAAGATTCTAGATATAACAGAAGAGGCTATCCAAAAATCAACAGATTCAGAAAAATCTGCTGCTGTTAAAACAATTAATTCTGCTAAAATAACAATTTTAGATCCCAAAACATCCACTGTTGATCCAAAATCAGTAGATCCAAAAGCTGCCACTGCCAAAACAGCTTCTGATAATTCAAAATCTGAAAAAACATCTACTGCTTATCAAACCATTCCTGAAAAGAAAAATAAGAGTAGTAAGACACAAGAAACACAAACTGAAAATGAGAAGATAACTGTAGGAAAAGAATATAAAGCTACTCAAACTACATTTACTAAAGAAGAGTTAATTCAACTTAGTAAATCTCAACCTTCATTTAATATACAAGCTGAAATTGCAAAATTAAAAATACCATTTCTATTGACAGAATTGGTAAAACATGATTTTTACAAAACAACTATTAATGAAACCTTAAACATGAATGATGGAGAAGACTCAGTAAACTTAAGTGATGATCAACCAGAGTTAATTTTTGGTCCTGATATTACTGGAAAACACCAAGATGAAGCAGTTCCACCATTTTATATTAGCTTAACTGTTCATGACCAAATATTACACAATGCAATGTTAGATTCAGGAGCTTCACACAATCTAATGCCAAAAGAAATAATGGAAACCTTAAATTTAGATATCACTAGGCCTTACAAAGATCTCTTTTTATTTGATTCAAGAAAAGTGAAATATTTAGGATTAATTAAATATTCTTGTGTCACATTAGTTCAATATCCTGGTAAACTTCATACTCATGGACATTGTAGTAGCTGATATCCCTCCCAAGTATGGAATGCTCTTATCTCGCTCATGGGGAGCCAAATTACAAGAATCTCCAAAATAGGACATGACTTATGCTACTATATCAGTTTTTGGCCAACCAAAGAAACTCTATAGGGAAACATTGATGAAATACATGGTGAGTAGTGTAGAAAGACCAAGAAATTACCCAATTTACACTACACCTACTGACCTAGATTCAGTCATCTTATGTAACTCTGAAACTGATACTGAAATTAAAACTAAACTAAAAGACAAAAAAAAAAAAACACTAGATAGTGAAAATATATTTCATGAATCATTATGGAATTTAGATTTTGATGGTTCAGTCAATAAAATCGGAGCATGAGTATGAGTTTGGATAACTAATATGGAAAATAATCATGCAGAGGGCCATGCTTTCAGACTTAATTTTAAATGTACCATTAACATGGCTGAATATGAAGCTCTCATTTTAGGATTGTAGATTATCATAAATTTAGGAGGTAAGAGAGTATCAATTATGGGAGACTCAGAGTTGATTGTAAAACAAATAAATGGAGAATCTTATGTTTCTAATCCAAGATTAAGCCGATATAGAGAAACTGTGTTAGATTTGATAGATGAACTATTGGAATGTAATTTCTCTGCAATACCAAGAAAATAGAACAGATAGGCTCACTCCCTAGCCACTTTTGCTAATACCTGTAATTTCTCATTTCAGCCAAATCATATGTATACTGCAGAAGTTAAACACAGACCAATAATTCCAGATATTCTTAAATATTGGCAAATTTTCTCACAAGATCAACAGATTTACCATTTTATGAACAATGAAGGTGAATTTCAAAATTGTAAAATAGACAAAGACTATACAGTAGATCATCATTTAGATAGTGAAATTGATTTGAATAACATAGATCTAAATAAAGTAAAGTTTGCAAAACCTACCAAATTTAGTCAATGAGACATAGATAACTTAGAGAAAGTAGAAATTGAAGAGATAGCTGATGATGAATCTAATATTTTGAACTTAAAAGATAACTTTTTTACCAAAAGGCTTAACTCCTTTAAAAGATTTATTTGACTCAAATGATGTTGCAAGAAAACCCAAAATGGAGCCACTTAGATCTGATATTGAGGAATGCAATATTGGTACAGAGTTAAAACCTAAGATGATTAAACTTTCCAAAGATTTACCTAAGGAAGAAAAATAAAAATACATCGTATTTTTTAACGAATTTCACGGTGTTTTTTCTTGGAGTTATGAGGACCTAAAATCCTATGACACCAACATAATACAACATAAAATCCCTATGAAAGAAGATCAAAAGCCTTTTAAACAAAATTTAAGAAGGATCAATCCTATTTTTATGAATTTAATTGAGAAAGAGGTAAAAAGGATGTATGAGGCCCAAATAGTTGCACCAATTAGATATTCTGATTAGGTTTCTAATCTAGTTCCCACTAGGAAAAAGACAGGAGAAATTAGATTATGTGTTGACTTTAGAAATTTAAATAAGTTATCCTTAAAAGACAATTACCCTTTACCAAAGATGGATCACATTTTACAGAGGGTAGTTGATTCTTCTAGGATTTCACTTTTAGCTAGATTTTCAAGGTACAACCAAATTTTAGTCCAACTAGAGGACCAAGCTAAAACTGCTTTTACTACTCCATGGGGCACTTTTATGAATGTAAAAATGCCTTTTGGGTTAATGAATGCAAGAGCCACTTTTAAAAGAGCTATGGATATAGCCTTTGTAAAGGAAATTCATGAATTCTTAGTAATTTATTTAGATGACATTACTGCTTTCACAAAGACTGATTATGAACACTTGGATCATCTCAAACAAGTCTTTCTTAAATGCAGAAATTTTGGCATCTCTCTAAACCCTAAGAAAACTTTATTTGGATTAGAAGAAGGTAAGCTACTTGTACACATAATATATAAAGAATGAATTAGAATAGGCCCTGCCAAAATAGAGGCCATTCTTAACATTATTCCTCCTAGAAACATTAAAGTGTTACTGCTTTTCTAGGTAAAATTAATTTCCTTAGAAGATTCATCTCAAATTTATCTGAAATCATCAGAGAGCTTAACAATATGCTTAAAAAGGACTTAGTACTTAAATGGACTATTGAATCTAAACAATCTTTTGAATCAATTAAACAAGCTTTAACAAAAACTCCAGTCCTTATAAGTCCTGATTTTAAGAAATATCTTATTATCTTCTCCTTTGCTTCAGAACATACTATTGCTACAGTCTTAATGCAGAAAAATGACCAGGGCTATGAGCAGCCCATTTCTTTCTTTAGCAAGACACTTAGATATGCCACTTTAAAGTACAATATAATGGAGAAACAGACCTTAGCTTTAGTAAAGGACATTAAAGACTTTATAGTGTATATTCTTTATTCTCACATCATTGCCTATGTTCCAAATGTAGTTGTAAAGGACATTCTAACTCAAAATGGTCCTGATGGTAAAAGAGGCAAGTGGATTGCCACAATTTTGGAATATGACATAGAAATAAAACCCACTAAACTTATAAAAGGTCAAGGTTTAGCCAAACTCATGGCTGAACCAAATTGTCATGCTTTAGACATTAATTTTATTGCCCAAGTAGATGATCAGGAAGAGATGGAAACTCCAGAGATCAGTGAAGTCTTTACAGACTCACCATGGTATGCAGATATCATATTTGTATTACTAAAATTTACAAGCTCCTCCTGGATTATCAAGAACAAAATCTAGACTCTTAAAATTAAAGGCAATAAGACTTTGTATCTTAGACAATGTACTTTTTTGGTAAGATCATAGTGGAATTTTACTAAATTTTTTGCTTAAAGAAGAAGCTGACAAAGTTTTAGAAGAATTTTATGCAGGTGACTATGGAGGACATCTTTACTAGAAGACTACTGCAGACAAAATCATGAGAGCTTATTTTTACTGGCCTACTTTGTTTGCAGATGTAAAAATGTATGTGACCTCCTGTTACAAGTGTCAAATAGTTGAGGGAAAGAAAAAGCTATTACCCTTTCCCTTAAAACCCATCTCAACAGAAATTCTATTTCAATGATGGGGTCTTGACTTCATTGGTGAAATTCACCCTCCATCATCAGCCCAACATAAGTGGATTCTAATAGCCATTAATTATTTAACTAAGTGGATAGAAGCCATACCTTCTAGGCAAGCCACTGACATTGTCATTATATCCTTTTTAGAAACCAACATACTTTCAAGATTTGGATGTCCTCAAAATATTATCACTGACAATGTAGCTGCATTCAAATCTAAAATATGATTGAATTTTTCCATAAATATCACATTACCCTAGGCCATTCTACTGCATATTACCCTCAAGGTAATGGCCTTGTTGAATCTTCCAATAAGAGCCTTGTAAACATCATCAAGAAATTACTAGAAGATAACAAGAAGACTTGCAATAATAGGATAGTTAATACCTTATGGGCAGATAGACTTACCACCAAAAAATCTATTGGTGCATCCCCTTACCGTCTTGTTTATGGAATGGATGTTGTTTTTCCATCTTCCTCAGGAGTACCAGTAATGAAGATAATCCAAGAATTACAAGTTTGGACTAATGAAATTCAACGAAGGATTAATCAAACCATTCACTTGCAGCAAACAAGAGAAGAGGTTTATCTTAAGTCTCAAGTTATCCAAGATAAGATAAAGAAATTTTTTGACAGAAAGAGTTAAGAAGATGATTTCTACATTGGTGACAAAGTTCTAAAATGGGATTCAAGGAGAGAAGAGAAAGGTAAACATGGGAAATTTGATTTCCTATGGAAAGGGCCTTATATTATTTATGGTTACATAGGTAACAATGCTTTATTTTTGAAAGAAATGGATGGATCAGATCTGCTAGGTGGACCTGTCAATGGCAGAATGCTGAAGCACCACTACTCTTCATAAATAACCAATAGTTAATTTTGTTTACTTTATCCATTGTACATAACATTCCAGATTTTAGATTGGATTGGATGTTTTCCTAACAAATTTGAAGCCCGAAGAGAATGCCCTAAGCTTTGAAAAGTAAAATATCATAAGTATGAACAATTGCAGAGATCATTATACATCTATAAGGTTAGCACAGTCAAAATTCAATGGCTACTAATCTTAAAGTTCTTGACATTTCACTAGGAAATCACATCCCCATGTGGAGCCACTGTTAGGGTCCTATAATAATAGGGTTCATCATTTTTTAATTGACTATCATTAGTCTTGTAAATATGTACATACCTTGCTTTCTGCAAGTTGTTTTCTCATATTTTGAAAATAATTAAAAAATGAAAAGAGGTTAAAAGTTCTAAAAGAAAGATCAAAGGACCTGAAAAGGAAAGACCAAAAAGAATAAAAATGGACCCCAAAAGCAAAAAAGAGATAAAAATAAGACATGAAAGTGATGCAATTCAAAATGCCAATACTTCTACTTTTACTGCAAAAATAATGATTATGTGCAGCTTGTTCAAAATGCCATAATCCATGATGAGTCAAATAGTTTAATCTTAACTTTTTCATGCTTTGAATTTCATGTTTATAGATAAGGAATAAAGATCTGTCAAACCGTTTAAACTTGACAAATTAGTAGATAGTTAGAAAATAAATGAGGAGCTCAACAATTTAATCTGAACCCTCGGATGAAATAAGGTTAGAACTAGATAGTTTATGCTTTAAAAGAAAATTGGATTTAGGGTTACAAGCTTAAATGCACCCGTGCAAATAATGAAAAAATGTTAGAATAAAGATGGGTATGTAGAAAGAAGTTGTGAAAGGCATGTAATAAAACATCATATGGCAAATTACTAATTTCCCCTCCCCCACAATGTTCCAGTATTCAAAACCTTCAGTTAAAAAGGCTCAGAGAATTTCTCTGACTTTTGTTGGGAGCAGACCCAAGGCTTGATAATTGATGGGTAATAAGTATTGAATTCCCTTCATAATCACCCTTTTCCTTAAAAATTATTCCCTTTTCCTAAGTTAAAACACTTTTGCTTAGGGAAAGTAAAAAATCCCCTTTAAATAATTTCATTTCATGCAAAAAACACCCAAAAGGCCCACAAAATACAATTTATCCCAAGTATTATGTGTAAATATTTTAAATGGGACCATTATTGTGCTCAAATTCCTATTTTTACAATTTGCTTAGTTTATTTTATGTATTTCCATTTATTACGCTCATTTCGTATTAACTTTAATTTAATATATTAATTCATATATAAAAACCCCTTCCCGTAGAGATATTAACTCATTTATTAAAATATCCCAAACCCACTTTATAAATGTTAACCTATAGTTCTAAAAAATCCACGTGATATATACCTTGCCTCCCCATAGGCTAAAAACACATTATATATAATAAAACCCACCCTATGGTTATAAAACATATGCAAATCCCATATTTGCTGTGTAAAATCACATGCCCACCTATCATATTAAATACCTTGGGTTTTACGTTTAAAACTAAGTTTTAAACATTTAAACTTAACCCTGCCACAGATGAAGTTCTCAGGCCCCACGCCCCATATGCCGAGCTAATCTATAAATCAATCTACGTCGTTCGCACACCTCCCTCCAGATCCAATGAACCAGATTCCATATCACATTTTAACTAGCGCGGTCGGTAATCATTTTAAGATTTGCTAAATAAGTAGTTTTGTTCCCTTCTCTCTCCTCCACACGGCAATAATAGATTGGATCGCATTTGATCCAAATAAACCATTTACCACTCTTTGCCCATGCGATAACCACTGATGGTTTTCTCCTCTCGGCGCTAAACCACCTTACCTCTGATTTGAACGCCATTCAATGCTGATACTATTTAAACCTAAATTCGCTATAAAGCTTCATATGCATGAATTTAAACCCTTTTTCTGCATTTCAAACCATCTTCAATTGAAGAAAAGCTAGCATTGCTCCTGTTTTCACACTCAAAGAACCAGAAATCCACTTCAACTATTGTTGAGACCGCCAAAAGATTCAAATCTACTTCCAAAATATTTCAACAATCTCAAAAAGCTCCCCGACGCCTCGGAAACCTTTTTCAAAGATCAAATACCTAGAAAAACAGGTATTCTTCGAAGAAAATAACCTTCCCTTCATTTGAAAGAACCAATTTTCTGAGAAATTGAGCCTTGTAAAGCTATTTTCCCACAGAAAGACCCTTATTTTTTCCTACAAAGAATCTGTTCACTACTAAACCCTGATAAAATTACGATTTTGATACTGCAATCTGTTTTAAAAATCAAAATTGATGTAATTTTAACCTTTTATAGAATTTAAAGACTCTTTAATTGATTAAAGAAACCCTTTGTAAACACTCAAAATCCTTATGTGCTTGATTTGAACCATTTTTAGTCCAGGTTATCCAAAAAAAGAAGCAAAACCCTTGTTCTACCTTTTCCTGAATCTGTGAAGAGTTTGAAGATTAGTTTTAGAGCTAAATTTGAAGGTTTATACAAAAATGAAAGCATGATTGTACCTTTTGTTATTCAAGAAACCTCTGTAAAACTAGAAATACCTTCTGTAAACATTTTAAGCTTACAGAAGAGTATAAAAAACCTAAATACAAAGTTTTAAGCATCCAAAAGGCTAAAAGTGTCAAAATCAAACTCAACAATGGCTTCCAAAACCACCATTGTTATAAATCCCCTACAACTTCCTGTTGTAGATGTGGAACATACACCCCTAGCTAATATAGAGTACAAAATAGTTGATCCATTGATAGAATTAAATCTTTTAGAAATCCACTGCTGGAGTCTAGAAAAATCATTAGATCAGGGAGATAAAGTTTAGATTTGGGAGTCAAATCTACCCAAATACGTAGTCCCGCATACTCATCAGTTTCCAGATTCATTAGGCTGTGTCAATCCTATTATTCACCTGAACAAAGATCCATGGCTAATGCTAACAAAGAAGTATTTTTTACCATTACTGCAGAGTCTATTAACTGAATGCTTCAGCTCAAACCAGATCCCAATGCAGTTCCATTATCCATAGAAGCTCTCACAAAGCTCTATATTCAGTTAGATTTTCCTAAAAGATTTTAGATTTTCCAAAATTTCATGCTTGCATATGTTGAACTCCCAAAGATAAACCCTCCTTATTCTACTTCCAAATTTCCTAAAGGGTCAAGGCATGTCATTTCCATGCTATCCTTTATCCTAGGTTATTTTACTAATGAGTCAATTCTAGGTTTTCTATCAACTTTTGTGCCAGGTCAACCTTCTTCTTTTATCTACAATTATGTTGAATACATAGCTGATAATATCCATGATCAGCTTGTGAAATTTCCCACTAAAGGAGTTTTCAGATATTCATCCTTCCTCTTTCACATGTTCCTTTATTTCCAAGCAGATAAGTTCCCAATAAACCTTCAGAAATTGGATGTAGAAGGGAATCCTCTATCAATCATATTTTGGACATCTCTAATAAGAAAATAATCAACAGAATTCACTTATGTGGATTTTATAGATTGTTTTTTTCATCCATTGATAAACATGTTGACAAACGGTGTACAACCAAGAGTCAGTAATGAGATAAATAAAGTGTTACAGCTGTCAGAGCAAAGTAGAAATAGAGATTGGTACCTTTACTAACATGGCATACAGAGATCAGAGTTTTTGGGAGAAACATTTTACTCTATAAACCACCAAAATACTTGCTAATGAAAGTTTTTGCCTTAGAGTACGTAAGACAAATACTAAACTCAGATTCTATCAACTTCTTGGCTACCAAAAAGAAGACTCAATTCAAGTTAAAGAACCAGGTGGGACCTTTCATTTGCAATCACAGGGATGAAGGTACAAAGACAACAAAACAGTTGCTGGAATACAAATTTGAAGAAATTTTCTTATGGAATTATGATCCTCAGAAAATTCTCAGTAAAATAAGGGTAAAATGAAAATTGACCCCTTATATCCATGATAAAAGGCCAGATATCGAACAGTTTTCTAATCAAGTAGAGTGGCTAGAAAATACCTTGGTAGAAACAGTTAAACATGGTGATACTAGTCACGTCTTGAAAATTGTAAATCAAGAAGATAAAGCTACTAAGAGAATTAGGGAAGAAGGTTCCTACACTGTTGAAACAACAACAAAGACTAGGTTTAAACTCAGATATAATAAGAAGCCTAAGCTCAATCCAATGAACAAGGAAAAAGAAATAATTGAGATTTTAGAAGAAGAAAACACAGATAAAAACACATATGTTGCTATAGTAATTGTGAATGAGCAGGAAAAGGATACTCCCGAAACTCAAATGATTGAAAGACAACAAAACATGGAGGCATCCTCATCACAACAAGAAGAAAGTACAGGTTTGGATATCAAAGAGAAATACAAGGAAATCAAGGCTAAGAATGAAGAATTAAAGAATGAAATTTATTCACAGTATCTAAAGCAAACTCCAGGAAGTCAAAACAGATTATTATCAGCCTTTGATTACACCAACAAGAAATTTCTTATGACAATGCTAAAACCAACAGTGCCTAAGCCCACAACATTAGCAGACTACAAGAAAGTTGACTTGGAAGTACCATTTGATAGCATTCATCCTTTAGATAAAATTGAGTTCCATAAGTAGAGCTCTGAAATGATTTATTCTACTATGACTAACAAGGCAATGAGTGCCCAAAAGCTTCAGAACACTATAACCAATCTGAGAGATCAAATTCGGATTGAAAATGCTTCTTCTCTTATTAAGGACACTAGAATCAAGTCCTTAGAATAATTGGTAATTGAAGTAGGGTATGACCCAGCAAATATAAAGGTTGCAGAAGAGATGATAAAGAAGAAAAATGATGACATAGCAGCACTTAGAAAACAATTGAAGCTTTCTCCAACAGAACATCCACAGACTAAAGAGATTCTATAGGAAGAAAATTAGAAAGAAGAGATAATGAGTCTCATTCTTCAAATGACAGCACAAATTAAGGAAATGGAGATAGAAATGGACAAGCTTGTCCAAGAGAAAGAAGCAACAAAAACTCAGAGTGCTTCTCCCACAGTTATCCATATGGTAACTATAGCAATTCCATCAACCTTAGCAGAGGAATTGGCACCAAAAGCCCCATTGGAAACAACTATGCCAGTGTGTTGTAGCAGCTACAACACCACCCAAAATTTTGGGTATATTCAAAATTTTGGGTCCCCTGCCTCGCTTAGCCGTTAAGGTTGGCCTTTAGAAAATAACTTCCTCGTAACCTGTCCCAAGCCCCTCGTGAGCCTTCTCACCATCATGACGAGATACTCTTACTGTAGCCGCGCCATGTGTCAAGCGATCACCATGCATACATTCGAATGGAAACCTTTTTTTGTATTTACATTAAAATCTCTTGCACCATGGATTGTTTAGGCACTCGGTTTGGGTGCTTCACCAAGCTCATAATTTGATGTTAATTATTTTGGTATATCGTTCTCTAAAGGGTAACTGTAAAAATTGACAATCTAAATGTTTCATGCAGGTCAATCCCACGGATGATACACCAAACAATTTCATCACCACACCGATGAAAAGGATAAGAGCAGTGCGAGCTGAAACAGGAGAAGTGGAAGACATGTATCGCATGTACACACGGAACAAGACCGTGCCAGTCAAGGGAGCTTTCCGTCATAGTGGAAGCTGTTGGTCTGCGCAATGAGCTAAATTTTTTTCCCAGCAAGCAAGAGGACCCCTTTCAAATCAAATGAGGCAGGATAAGGAATATTGCTATGAAATCCAAAGATCGCCAAAATAAGGCCGCAAGTCGTAGATCTGCTTGAGGTCGCAAGTGATCGTAGATCTGCTAAAGGTCGCAAATTGTAAATTCGCTTAAGGTCGCAGGTTGCAAATTTCCTCAAGTCACAGGTCGCAGATTCCCTCAGGTCACAAAATCATGGCAGGTCGCAGGTCACAGATTGTTGAAGGTTGCAAGTCACAAATTCGCTTAAGGTCGTAGGTTGCAAATTTCCTCAAGTCATAGGTCGCAGATTCCCTCAGGTCACAAAATCATGGCAGGTCACAGGTCGCAGATTGTTGAAGGTCGCAAGTCACAAATTCGCTTAAGGTCGTAGGTCACAAATATCCTCAAGTCGTAGGTCGCAAATTCTCTTAGGTCGCCAGGTCACATAGTCGCACTGCCTATTAAAAGCTCGACGACGTGACCCAGCGACACAGCGACTAGGTCGCGAGGTCGCAAAATCATGGTAGGTCACAGGTCACATATTGTTGGGGGTCGCAAGTCGCAAGGTCCGCTTGGGTCGAAGGTCGTAAATTTCCTCAAGTTGCAAGTCACAGATTCTCTCAGGTTGCCACGTTGCATAGTCACTCTCCCTATTAAAAGCTCGACGACGCAACCCAGCGACCCAACGACTAGGTCGCGAGGTCGCAAAATCATGGCAGGTCACAGGTCGCAAATTTTTGGGGGTCACAAGTCGCAAAACCAGCCAGGTCACAGGTCGCAGGTCATGGAATGCTCGGGGTCGCAAGTCACAAAATCCAGTCAGGTTGCAGGTCCCAGAACAGACTGGGTCGCAAGGCAGCCCAACAGTCGGGAAGGCGAAAAGTCATGGAGCCTAAAAGGGCGAGTTTTTCTCTATAAATACCTCCTTCAAGAACTTGTAATGGATCTTTTGTTGGGGACTCGAGCTGAGTACATTGTATTACCAAGATTATACAATTTTGAGCATGATGAAAGCATTTGGAAAAATCCCTTTGCAAATCTGGTGTTGTCATATGTATGAGCGTTATTGAGTATTACATTTTCAGTTTCTGAACATCTTTAGATTAAGGGAACTGTATCTTCAATTCATATCAGAATTGCATGATAGTTTGTTGAGTATGTTAATGGTGGTTGAGTTCATTTCACTTTCTTAACGAATGTTGATGACTTTTTTTATTAGCATTTGTGTTATCATTTAAAACTTTTGGGAAGTGAAGGGTGTTCTTGCCATAAGGAATTGTTTCTTTTTTGTTTAGAATAGTTTACAAGCATGACCCTAATGATGTGTTGTTAACAACACTTCCTTCGGCGCTTATGCTTTATTATTTCCTCTTGCTACTCATAGTGTTATATGTACATTTAATGCATCAATCATATGTCTTGTATCATTTGATTAAGTGTGTATCCAATGGTTTATAGAGTTTAAGCGAGACCCAAAGAAAGGAGAAATCAGCGGTAGCCGGAACCACACCCCGAACGGGATCCCTATTCCAAAAAGTTCAAGGTCTAATTGGGACTTTTAACCGAGGAGATCCCCTACTGATGGCCGGACAAATTTTCCCGTCAACAGAATTGGCACTAGAAGGAGGGCTAGATGACAAGTTGAGCCTTTAGAGCCTGCAGTTAATCTCATACCTGTAATGGCTCGTTCCCAAATAATTCTCCTGAGATGTTTGTCGGTGTTTTATGAGCCTCGATGTCTCATTCCCGATGAACTTATGTATCACTTGTCCCAGTTAAAATTCGATGGTGAAAACGGAGTGTCCATAACCCAACACCTTTCAGATTTCTGTGACTTTGGTGAGTGCTGTGAAATTAACAATGAAGGTTTGATTTGTTTGCTTTTACTCCTCACTCTCGAAGGTCGCGCTAAGAAATGGTGCCGCACATTGCCGGAAGCTTCCATCCATTCGTTTGAACAACTTGCCAGTGAATTACAACAAGCTTTTCATAGGTATGATTTTTCGAACGTATTAATAAAGTTAAATGACATCAGAATGGAACCTCAGGAACCTCTAGATGAATTCTCTATCAGATTTGTTCATTATTGTTTTGAGTTTCCTGAAAAGGATGTTGATTGGAAATTGTTATGTGAATAGTTCAGGTATGTGATCCTCGTTTCCCTTGAACAATTTCAAGTAGCAACCCAGCCTGATCCTAGTATTCTCTATGTCGACCCGCCAGTTACCAGCTATTCAGACTGTGTCCCCAATGTTTCGTTGTCCATCTCCCCAAGTCCAGACCACATTCCGGCCTCCCAGGAGAGTATTTCTATTTGTGATATTCTTGCTCCTCCTCCTGAGTTGTTGGGTAGTGGAGTTGTGACCTCAAAAGTTCTGGGCAAAAATAGAAACTTGCAAGAGGATAAAGCCTATTATACTACCTTTGAATCTTTCATGCACCCTATCGAATCAAGGCTTGAAAACTAGATGGGCCCAACATCCCTCTAGGTTCATGAAACCTACCTCGAGCCCACTCGATGTCTCCTTGGACACAGTCCTAAATCTGATTCGCATACTGATTATGAATCGACTCCTATCCCAGATGAATTTGACTCCCTTACACGACCTGCCAGATCATTGTTTTCTCTAAATGACATGGATGCGCGTGTTGAAAATCCTTGTATGCTTAACGCCCCTGCGGCTCAATATTTTCGTCCATTATTCCATGATTTATTTCATGAGTCCGCCACACCAGTAATTTCCTCGAGACATTCAAAATTTCCTTATACTGGTATTGGCGAAAATCATAAGCATGCAGATGGCGTTTCACAATCACAATTCAAAATTGATGAATCTTTTAGATCTGATCTTTCTCACTCGGAATCTTTAGACAGTCATAGGAGCGATTTCCTGTCTAAGCAACCTCAATATGTCCTCTTCACTGATCCATCCTGGTTGGTAACTCCCACGAAGCCTAACATGTCAGATACCCGACTTGATCAAATCGATGGTTCCAGCGATCACTGCTTATCCGAAAACATGTTCGCTCATACCGCGGAGGACTGTCACTCGTATCTCTCTGCAGACTATAATCCGCTTTATGAATATCTAAGTACCTATCAGGGAATTAAAGCACTTTCGCTTCTGCCATCCGTTACCCCTATTCCTTCTGATCCTGACGAGACCCCTCAAATAACTCCAACTAGGGTTTCTTAGCTTGCGGTTTCTGAAATAATGATTCCCAATTACCATGCTCCTCCCAACATAACCACGTCGGATATAATTTCATCTGGGTGGATTTTTCATTCTAGTGAGGTTTCCCTGAGCACATATTCC
The DNA here is from genome assembly GCA_034641835.2 of Pinus albicaulis. NCBI lineage: Eukaryota > Viridiplantae > Streptophyta > Pinopsida > Pinales > Pinaceae > Pinus > Pinus albicaulis. The sequence goes on from CM076574.1 coordinate 306,526,109, forward strand.
TGTCCCCCAGTAGCTGGTGTGCAACAACCGACATACCCAAATTTATTCACTGGTAAGGAAACAATGGCCATTGTCTCTAATCTTTCCAGTTGCTGCCCAGCCAGTACCAGTTGTAATCAGGCACAAACATGTGATTTTGGGAAAATCCCCCAACTGCCCGAAAACCTTCCGGTAAATTCACCCCATCCTGGAAAATATAAAGAATCTAATACATCGGATTATCAATCTGTCAGTGCGCAAACATTTGGCCGAATTGATATAAATCCCATTGACGTCTTTCCAATTACTACAATTGATGATCACATCCATTTGCCAGTTGATCTCACGAACCCATTAAAAAATTGGGAGCCCCCCGCTCAAAGGCCCAGAATTGGTCTAGGATGGTAAGCCATTTCATCCTTCACTAACGGTTAATCCGGATCCTCACATCCTCGGTGAAACCCAAGAGCAACTCCGAAGTAAGGTTTTCAAAATTAGGGTTTCTGCTCTTGGATTCACAAGTATCCATAATTCGCCTAGCACATGCTTGTTGTTTCCATCCCATAAAATCAATCATCCTCACCACTACAATGAGGTTGCTGGTTGGCTCGAACAACCCTATCCGGTGGATGTGCTTGCAAATAGGCAATGGCTTACCCAACGCCCATTAGACCTAGGATTGTGCATGAATGGATGTGTGTCATTTATAAATAGTTTTTAGTTTCGAGAATATATTGATGTGTATCAGGATAAGAGTGAAATTCAGCTTGCACAATCCACTCTGGCACGTTCTTTGGTAATTAGCCATGGCCTTCTTACTATTGCACATGCTCTTCAGGTAAGTCTTGCTATTGGTGCACGATTTTGTATGCTGGCTCTGATTACGAATATTGTTGTTCTTGCAGGGTGGGAACTAATGTAGTGGCTGCACTGGAAAGATGATTTCACGTAACCTGATCGCATCATTGGTTAAACTAGGAATAGGCTAGCTAGGATCTGCTAATAAAGTTTTGTTTGTCAAGTTATTGATTAGTTTTACTTGCTAAGGTTTTACTTCATGGTTTAGAATTATGCTTGCTGTATTTTCTTGCGTTCTGTATTTTTATGCATTTAAAAGTTCCATTTATTTTTGCATGCATGCTTTTTCATTTTCCCTATTGCTGCATAATGTTCGGATAATCACTGTATGTGCTTTGCCTTGTCTTTCCACCTCCAACTAGTGGATTGTTCCCGCACATGGCATTGCATTTCATCTTGAGCCTCATGATTACATTGCATCGTACACTTTCTTCCCCACATCATTTCCATAGGTTGTTGATATAGCGTTGAAAATATTCCACATATCGCCTATCACTACATGATCCCTCATTGAAACTTTACCACCTTGCGGACTTGTTCTGCCTCGATTGCTGAAACAGTAACCCCATTGTTTGTGTGAGGTTACTGTGGCTATCTCAAGAGGCATCTCTCTCTCAGGACAGATCATTGAAGTTGCATTCTCAACAAGATGCCTATGAGTCTAAAATTATTAGCTGGGGAGATACGAGCCAGTTTTTTGTGGGAGACCTAATGAGTTTGAATGGCCCAATACCCATAAGCCTAAGCCTTGTGCCCAGCAAAGTCTTGGACATCTTAATGATCTGTTTTGCACGCTTCGCCTATTGTGGTAGATGGGATGTGAAGGTTTGGCACAAGGGAAAACCCAAATCAGGATATCTTTTAGTTTCTGTAAAACAAGAAACAACCTCTCTTGCTCGTAAAATAAGACGGGATCCCTCATCCACCCATGAAAAATAAGTGCCATGAGCACATGAAAATAAGTGCCATGAGCACATGAAAATAAGTGCTACAAGCACATGAAACAAATAAGGGTAAAGGATCGAGAAAGGCTTCCTGCGCAGAGAGGTGATGCAAGGACTCTACCGGGGTACTGACCAGGCTCGCTGGCAGTGGAGCAACGCTTGTGATTTCTTGAAGTGACTCTGCCAGGGTACTGTCCAGGCCTGCTGGCAGTGGAGAAACACCGGAAACTTACTTTAAAAATACTAAGAATAATAAACCCGTTGCCTAGTTATTCACATCATCAACAAGATACTGGCGTCTGTGAGCTTCCGCTTTGATGTGTTCTGATTAGCGAGACCTAGTTGAGGCACAAGGACTGGGCATACCTGTAAAGGCCAAAGTAATACAAAGGGTACCCACAGAACCTGTTCAATATTCCCTTGCATCACTATCTTGGCTCAGACTATTGTTGTGATATTGACAGATATGCTGAATTCTACCAGTGGTTTGCCATTTTTTGTAGCCGCTACAACACCACCCAAAATTTTGGGTATATTCGAAATTTCGGGTCCCCCTCCTCGCTTAGTCGTTAAGGCTGGCCTTTAGAAAATGACATCCTCGTAACCTGTCCCAAGCCCCTCGTGAGCCTTCTCACCATCATGACGAGATACTCTTACCGCAGCTGCACCATGTGTGAAGGGATCACCATGCATACATTCGAATGGAAACCTTTTTTTGTATTTACATTAAAATCTCTTGCACCATGGATTGTTTAGGCACTCGGTTTGGGTGCTTCACCAAGCTCATAATCTGATGTTAATTATTTGGGGATATCGTTCTCTAAAGGGTAACTATAAAAATTGATAATCTAAATGTTTCATGCAGGTCAATCCCACGGATGATACACCAAACAATTTTATCACCACACCGATGAAAAGGATAAGAGTAGTGCGAGCTGAAACAGGCTAAGTGGAAGACATGTATCGCATGTACACACGGAACAAGACCGTGCCAGTCAAGGGAGCTTTCGGTCACAGTGGAAGCTGCCGCTCTGCACAACGAGCTAAATTTTTTTCCTAGCAAGCAAGAGGACCCCTTTCAAAGCAAAGGAGGTGGGATAAGGAATATTGCTATGAAATCCAAAGATCGCCAAAAGAAGGCCGCAAGTCGCAGATCTTCTTGAGGTCGCAAGTCGCAGATCTGCTAAAGGTCGCAAGTCGCAAATTTGCTTAAGGTCATAGGTTGCAAATTTCCTCAAGTCCCAGATCGCAAATTCTCTTAGGTCGCAAAATCATGGCGGGTCACAGGTCGCAGATTTTTGAAGGTCGCAAGTCGCAAATTCACTTAAGGTCGCAGGTCGCAAATTTCCTCAAGTCGTAGGTCGTAGATTCCCTCAGGTCGCAAAATCATGGTAGGTTGCAGGTCGCAGATTTTTGAAGGTCGCAAGTCGCAAATTCACTTAAGGTCGCAGGTCACAAATTTCCTCAAGTCACAGGTCACAGATTCTCTCAGGTCGCCAGGTCGCATAGTCGCACTCCTTATTAAAATCTCGACGATGCGACCTAGCGACTAGGTCGCGAGGTCGCAAAATCATGGCAAGTCGCAGGTCACAGATTGTTGGGGGTCGCAAGTCTCAAAGTCTAGCCGGGTCGCAGGTCGTAAATTTCCTCAAGTCACAGGTCGCAGATTCTCTCAGGTTGCTAGGTCGCATAGTCGCACTCCCTATTAAAAGCTCAACAACGCGACCCAGCGACCCAGCGACTAGGTCGCGAGGTCGCAGGTCGCAAATTGTTGGGGGTCGCAAGTTGCAAAACCAACCAGGTCGCAGGTCGTAGGTCGCGGAATGCTCGGGGTCGCAAGTCACAAAATCCAGTCAGGTCGCAGGTCCCAGAACAGAATGGGTCACAAGGCAGCCCAACAGTTGGGAAGGCGAAAAGTCAGGGAGCCCAAAAGGGCGAGTTTTGCTCTATAAATACCTCCTTCAATAACTTGTAATGGATCTTTTGTTTGGGACTTGAGCTGAGTACATTGTATTACCAGGATTATACAATTTTGAGCATGATACAAGCATTTTGAAAAATCCCTTTGCGGATCTGGTGTTGTCATATGTATGAGCGCTATTGAGTATTACATTTTTAGTTTCTGAACATCTTTAGATTAGGGGAACTGTATCTTCAATTCATATCACAATTGCATGACAATTTGCTGAGTATGTTAATGGTGGTTGAGTTCATTTCACTTTCTTAACGAATGTTGATGACTTTGTTTATTAGCATTTGTGTTATCATTTAAAAATTTTGGGAAATGAAGGGTGTTCTTGCCATAAGGAATTGTTTCTTTTATGGTTAGAACAGTTTACAAGAATGACCCTAATGATGTGTTGTTAACAACACTTCCTTCGGTGCTTATGATTTATTATTTCCTCTTGCTATTTATAGTGTTATAAGTACATTTAATGCATCAATCATATGTCCTGTATCATTTTATTAAGTGTTTATCCAATGGGTTATTGTTAGGTCCCTATATCACTAGTATAGCCCCTTATTATTGTTAGTGTAAACCCATTATTGTTATTATTGTACCCTTGTAACCCCCATTTTGTTATTATTGTGCCCTTAAATTATTATTGTTAGGTCGGCTAGGATTACATTGTGGCTCACTAGGATTACATTATGGCCCCATGGACTCCTATATATAGAAAGGAGGTTTTGTGAATTGTATCATCCAAGAATTGTTCATTTATGTAATGTATTGGAGGTTGCCCCCTCTAAGTGGCTTATTTCTAAGGCGTGGATATCTCTTTTCTTCTATTTTTGGAGCTGGTTACACAACATTTGGTATCAGAGCTTTGGATTCTAGGGTTTCGCTGCTCCAAACAGGTCATCGTGGCATTTTCGCTATAACGTTTTTTCTACGAAGTTTCAGAAGCTGAAATTTTTAGGGTGCGAAGAAAAAATCCTGAGAAAGCTTGTATAAAAATTTCAGAGCTTGGTTCGCAATATTTTTGGAGATATGATCTGTGGAATGTAGTGCTTTTTCAGGCTCCTGAATTTCATCTCAAAGAGGTGATCGTGGAAAAAGTTCAATAACTCTCTCTCTGAAGATTGGATTGGAGTGCCATCAAAAGTAGTCACAATTACACGGCCTGTAGTTTCTTTGCTATCAATTTCAGAAACAAAGGACAAAACAGTGACACGTGGAAAGTCGTACAAGTTCGCTCTACTGAACCATTCTAGAATTAGGTCATTGTGGGAGATTGGACACAACTTTGTCTTGGAGAATCAAAATCAGGTCATACCTGTGGCATTTGAAAGAAGCTTCAGAGGGCTACTACAGGGCTGAATTTCAAATATCGAAGATTTTCAATTACAAAGATAATTCAATTTCAATATCGATCTCCTAAAAGCTAGTAAAAGGTGTGTATTTTTTTTCCGAATTGCATAAGTCTTGTTTGAAGAATCAAGTTGAATTGATTCCAAGGGCATAGTGTAGAATATATATCAGTATTGTATTCTAAAATGGCCCCTAAAAAGAATTCAACACCCATTAAGCCTTCAGAAGGCTCTACTGTGACTCATGAATATGAAGAATGGCAACATGACATATCAAAATTACAAGAGCAAATTCCGCTCTCGCAAAGAACAACAAAAAATGAAATGGAAGTTTTGAAGAAAGGCGTGGAAACTAAGATGGATGGTTTGAAGAAAGGCGTGGAAGCTAATATGGTTGGTTTGGAAGCTAAGATGGATGGCATGGAAGTGGGCATGGAAGCTAAGATTGATGACATGGAAGCTAAGATCGAGTTTAAGCGAGACCCAAAGAAAGGAGAAATCGGGGGTAGCCAGACCCACACCCCAAACGGGATCCCTATTCCAAATGGTTTAAGGTCTAATTGGGATTTTTTACCGGGGAGATCCCCTGCTATTGGCCGGACACATTTTCCCGTCAACAGAATTGGCGCTAGAAAGAGGGCCAGATGACAAGCTGAGCCCTTAGAGCCTGCAGTTAATCTCATACCTGTAATGGCTCGTTCCCGAATCATTCTCCCGAGATGTTTGTCGGAGTTTGATGAGCCTCGATGTCTCATCCCCGATGAACTTATGTATCACTTGTCCCAGTTAAAATTCGATGGTGAAAATGGAGTGTCCATAACCCAACACCTTTCAGATTTCTGTGACTTTGGTGAGTGCTGTGAAATTGACAATGAAGGTTTGATTTTTTTTCTTTTCTTCCTCACTCTCGAAGGTCGCACTAAGCAATGGTGCCACACATTTCCGGAAGATTCCATCCATTCGTTTGAACAACTCGCTAGTGAATTACAACAAGCTTTTCATAGGTATGATTTTCAGAACGTATTAATAAAGTTAAATAACATCAGAATGGAACCTCAGGAACCTCTAGATGAATTCTCTATCAGATTTGTTCATTATTGTTTTGAGTTCCCTGAAAAGGATGTTGATTGGAAATTGTTATGTGAACAGTTCAGGTATGTGATCCTCGTTTCCCTTGAACAATTTCAAGTAGCAACCCAGTCTTATCCTAGTATTCTCTATGACGACCTGCCATTTGCCAACTGTTCAGACTACGTCCCCAATGTTTCCTTGTCCATCTCCTCGAGTCCAGACCACATTTCAGCCTCCCAGGAGAGTATTGATATTTGTGATATTATTTCTCCTCCTCCTGAGTTGTCGGGTAGTGGATTTGTGACCTTGAAAGTTATGGGCAAGGATAGACACTTGCAAGAGGATAAAGCCTATTATACTACCTTTGAATCTTTCAAACACCCTATCGAATCAAGGCTTTAAAACCAGATGGGCCCAACATCCCTCCAGGTTCATGAAACCTACCTCGAGCCCACTCGATGTCTCCCTGGACACAATCCTAAATCTGATTCGCATACCGATTATGAATCGACTCCTATCCCGGATTAAGTTGATTCCCTTACAGGGCCTACCATATCATTGTTTTTTTCTAAATGACATGGATGCGCGTGTTGAAAAGCCTTGTATGGTTAAGGCCCATGCGGCTCAATATTTTCGTCCATTATTCCATGGTTTATTTCACGAGTCCGCCACACCAGTAATTTCTTCGAGATATTCAAAATTTCCTTATACTGGTATTGGCGAAAATCATAAGCACGCAGATGGCATTTCACAATCACAATTCAAAATTGGAGTCTTTTAGATATGATCTTTCTCACTCAGAATCTTTAGACAGTCATAGGAGTGATTTCCTGTCTAGGCAACCTCAAGATGTCCTCTTCATTGATCCATCCCATTTGGTAACTCCTGAGAAGCCTAACATGCCAAATACCCAACCTGATCAAATCAATGGTTCTAGCGATCATTGCTTATCTGAAAACATGTTCACTCATACCACGGAGGACTGTCACTCGTATCTCTCTGCAGACTATAATCCGCTTTATGAATATCTGAGTACCTATCAGGGAATTAAAGCACTTCCGCTTTTGCCGGCCATTACCCCTAGTCCTTCTGATCCTGACGAGACCCCTCAAACAACTCCAACTAGGGTTTCTCAGCTTAGGGTTTCTAAAATAATGATTCCCAAGTACCATGCTCCTCCCAACATAACCACGTCGGATATAATTTCATTTGGGAGGATTTTTCATTCTAGTGAGGTTTCCCTGAGCACATATTCCTGTACCCCAGCAGCTGGTGTGCAACAACTGATATACCCTAATTTATTCACTGGTAAGGAAAAAACAGCTATTGTCTCTAATATTTCCAGTTGCTGCCCGGCCAGTACCAGTTGCAATCAGGCACAAACATGTGATTTTGCGCAAATCCCCCAACTGCCCGAAAATCTTCCGGTAAATTCACCCCATCCTGGAAAATCTAAAGAATATAATACATCGGATTATCAATCTTTTAGTGCGCAAACATTTGGATGAATTGATATAAAGCCCACTAACATCTTTCCAATTATACAATTGATGATCACATCAATTTGCCAGTTGATCTCACAAACCCATCAAAGGTTGGGATCCCCCCGCTCGAAGGCCCAGAATTGGTCCAGGACGGTAAGGCATTTCAACCTTCACTAACGGTTAATCCGGATCCTCACATCCTCGGTGAAACCTAGGAGCAACTCCGAACTAAGATTTTCAAAATTAGGGTTTCCGCTCTTGGATTCACAAGTATCCATAATTCGCCTGGCACATGCTTGTTGTTTCCATCCTATAAAATAAATCATCCTCACCACCACAATGAGGTTGCTAGTTGGCTCGACCAACCCTATCTGGTGGATGTGCCTGCAAATAGGCAATCGCTTACCAAATAGCCATCAGACCTAGGATTGTGCATGAATGGATGTGTGTCATTTATAAATAGTTTTTAGTTTCGAGAATATATTGTTGTGTGTCAGGATAAGAGTGAAATTCAGCTTGCACAATCCACTCTAGCATGTTCTTTGGTAATTATCCATGGCCTTCTTACTATTGCACATGCTCTTCAGGTAAGTCTTGCTATTGGTGCATGATTTTGTATGTTGGATCTGATTGCGAACATTGTTGTTATTGCAGGGCGGGAACTAATGCGGTGGCTGCACTAGAAAGCTAATTTCACATAACCCGACCGCATCATTGGTTAAACTAGGAATAGGCTAGCTAGGATCTGCTAATAAAGTTTTGTTTGTCAAGTTATTGATTAGGTTTACTTGCTAAGGTTTTACTTCATGGTTTAGAATTATGCTTGCTATATTTTCTTGTGTTCTGTAGTTTTATGCATTTAAAAGTTCCATTTATTTTTGCATGCATGTTTTTTCAGTTTACCTATTGCTGCATAATGTTCGGATAATCACTGCATGTGCTTTGCCTTGTCTCTCCACCTCCAACTAGTGGATCGTTCCCACACATGGCGTTGCATTGCATCTTTAGCCTCATGATTACATTGCGTCGTACACTTTCTTTCCCACATCATTTCCGCAGGTTGTTGATATAGCGTTGAAAATATTCCACATATCGCCTATCACTACATGAGCCCTCATTGAAACTTTACCACCTAGCAAACTTGTTCTGCCTCGATTGCTGAAACAGTAACCCCATTGTTTGTGTGAGGTTGCGTTGGCTATCTCAAGAGGAAACTTTCTCTCAGGACAGGTCATCGAAGTCGCATTCTCAACAAGATGCCTATGAGTCTAAACTTATTAGCTGGGGAGATACGAGCCAGTTGTTTGTGGGAGACCTAATGAGTTTGAATGGCCCAATACCCATAAGCCTAAACCTTATGCCCAGCAAAGTCTTGGACATCTTAATGATATGTTTTGCACGCTTCGCCTATTGCAGTAGATGGGATGTGAAGGTTTGGCACAAGGGCAAACCCAAATCAGGATATCTTTCAGTTTCTGTAAAACAAGAAACAACCTCTCTTGCTCGTAAAATAATATGGGATCCCTCATCTTCCCATGAAAAATAAGTGCCACGAGCACATGAAAATAAGTGCTACAAGCACATGAAACAAATAAGGTTAAAGGATCGAGAAAGGCTTCCTGCACAGAGAGGTGATGCAACGACTCTGTCGGGGTACTGACCAGGCTCGCTAGCAGTGTGTTGTGGCCAGCAACGACCCCCCTTCTTATTTATTATTAGTGATAATACTAAATAAGTGGGGACCCTTAGTTAAAAAATCTAAAAATCAAGTAGTGCTTGTTTTTCCTTTTTTCAGTAAAACTTACTATCATAAACTTAGAAGAATGTACCTTGAAAAAAACAAAAAACTTAAGTTTTATGATAGCATAGAATAAAATCGTTCTTTGAGGAAGATCGCATCGCCAAAAGGTAATGAATTCCTTTTTACAAACGAAATTCTAAAAATTGCGATGTGAAATTACGCGCTAAAAGAACCTTCATCGCATCGCATATCATATCTTACGATTGAAAAACTTCAGATCACCGATGTGCGATAGCATATATCGCAAATCGCATTTCGCATAAAATACTTTAACGGATATTTTTTATATGTTATATCTTGCGATCTGCGATATTGCGATTGTGCGATATTGCGATATAGCGATTTCACGATATTACGATATTGTGATATTATGATATTGCAGTTTCACAATATTGCGATTTTGCGATATTGCGATTTTGCGATCTGTGATATTGCAATTTTACGATATTGTGAAGAAAATCGCAGATTGCCTTATCGCATATCCTTGAGGCTCATTGTACGAAGAATATTTCTCCATAAATCGAGACTCCATTATGCGCTTTAATGTTAATCAATGAATTGATTGTCACTCATTAATGAAAAATGGTTTCGTTCTAATCAAAAGACTATTTCACGTAAGGTAGTATATTTTATACATTTTCAGCATTTAAAACTTTCCCGTCACCTTTTCAAATCATAACTCTCACTTAATTCGTAAACTGTAGGAGCGAAGAACAGAGAACTATACAAAGCGATATTCAAAGTATTATGGGAAAGAAAGACAAAGCTCTGAGTTCTGAAATTAAAGAGATGGCATCCTTGTACACAGACACCGCCTGCAACAAAGACGCTGGTATCACTACTTGGGAGGGTATGTATAATCTGCTTGAAGAAGAAAACCCAAGAGTAATGCAAGTTACGGCTACTACAGGATCACATTGGTCTTCTAAAGCCTATCTTATAGAGCTAGCTTGTCCATTCTTACACCGGATAACAGCAAGACCTAAAATTATTCCATATACGGATATGATTAAATGGGTGTTGGATAGCATTGATATTACGGACAGATAGTTAAAGACTCAGGGGCAAGAACTCATTGGTTCATTCGCTCCACAAGATTTGAAGCTTATGTAACATTTTTCGGAGCCACAGGCAACCTACAACAAACAGTTCATGGAGAAATTTGCCAAAGAAAATCAAAACCTGGTAGAATGCACCAAGGATTGGTCCAAGAGAGATGAACCACTGAAGAAATATAAACATGGTATGTACAGTACTGGTTCTCTCACTTCTCCATATTTCTTTGCTGCTGCTATGCTCTGTAGGCTTTTTGGAAAGCTTGACATCAATAAGTTTTTGACTGAATGGCTACCATTATTGAATGCTGTTGTTAATGCTACTATTGCGGATTGGGCTAAGATTTTGTCTGATAACTTAGCCACGTCTATTTTTAATTATCGATCTAAACGGACTGTCTCTCAGAGGATTTATCCTCCTTTTTATTTATCTGTTTATGTGATGGATTCAATCTGCTATGTTTCTAATTTTCCTTTAATGGGTTGGAAATGGACAAGTCAAGATCCCCTACCCATTCATGTTTATCACAAGGAATTGTGGGATTCAAATTTCATTCCCCATTTTTACAATATTTTCCATGGCATCATGTTGCCTCTTTACAGAATTTTGTATAATAAGGATGCTCCAAGATTTTCCCCTGAAGCAGAAGTATATATTCTCCCCATCGCAAGATGGTTTGGAGAAGAATTATTTACATATGTTAGGGTTTTTGGAAGTTTTTCTTCTCCTCATGTTTTACCTTTGTATGTGCCGGATAAACTCATGGCTCGAGAGATTACCTATGAAACCTGCAGAGAATAAGGTTTGACTAAATATTTAAAGGATAAAAAGAAGGCCATCTGGCCACAATTTCCTGTGTCCTGTGGAGCATTTTCATTATTTGATGTTGGTCATGCATTTAAAGAAGTAAACAATATTACATGTTTACAATTGTTCGAGTTTTCAAGAAGACTATTCGACCCCTTTGACATTGTTAAAAATTTCACTACTTTAGTCAAGGTAAGAGTATTTTCTAGAGAAGATGATATTTTTGATGATATGTTCCAAGAAAAAGGCACATTTAAAGAGGTTTTACATTTAGCCCAGACACGATTCTCTCCAGAATAATTCCAAGAGTTTAAGATGTACAGAGAAAGAAGGTTGACCACTATTCCTTTGGATAATTTGCACTTGGAACCCGTAAGGGAACCAACTCCTAGTATCAGTCTCAGTGAAAGTTCAGGTACAGATAAGTCTAAGTCGAAATCCAGGAAAGAGACCTCTGAACATTCTAAAAAGTCTGATAATGACCAGGATAAAAGTGAAGGGTCAGTATGGGATACTGCCCAATCAAGAGAACTCTCACAGCAACAGATTTCAACCACTCCATAGTTAAATCTTCACCCTATCATTGTACAACAACCATCCGTCAGAATTTATTTAGAAAAAGAATGGGAAACATTTAATGATTTGATTAATATTGAAGGACAGAACACACAGACTCCTGTGACAAATGTACAGATAATAAAAAATATAGTCACATGAGTAACTAGCAATGTCCCAGAAACAAAACATATTCCAATTTCCCCATCCTCTGTGCTTATGCTCAAAATAGAGGAAATTCCTCCTCTTTATATATTCTATAGTCCACAACATAAAGCATTAGTAAGAAAACAAAGGAATAAAAGGAAATTATAAAGTGCACTCTCCCATGACGCAGAACAATTGGATGTTTTATGGAAATATCCTACTACCGATCCAACTGAAAATCTTACTAAATTATCTCAGATCATAGGAGCATATGCCTCTGCAGCCATCGAAAAATCATCTAAGGTGAGGAAATTATTGAATGAAAAATAAGATCAAGTACAGGTTCTGCAACAACAACTACAACAAGCCAATGCTAACAGTGAAGCACAAAAACAACATGAAAAATTACAGCAAGAGTTTCAACAGATGCAGATCGGATATCAAAAAAATTTCGCTGAAAAAGAGAAACAAATATAGATTATGAAAGAGTTGCACAAAGATGATCCCAAGCTCACAGAATTTATCACGGAGTCTATTTTCTTAAATAATCAACTACTGAAACAACAGGAAATATTATGCCAAAAAAATTCACAGTGGAACTCTTTTTGTGAAGAAAGTGATAAAATCATAATCATATCATAGACTTACGACATGATTATGATTTAATGAATAAAAGAGTTACAGAATATTTGGTTTGGAAAGAGACAGAGGAGGGGAAAAGAGCAAGAGCACCAATCATCAATGATAATCATAAATAAATGCTCTTCAATAATTGGGATGCACAGATCAAAGAAGCAGAACAAGCGACAGAGGAAGCAGCTACAACAGCAAGCAATATCATTGATTATATAAATGAAAATTTGCACAAGGAAAATTTGATTTTAGAAACTACTACAAGATACCTACCACAAACACATCAACTGCAGACAGAGTGGAAACAGAAAGCTCAAGAAAAGGTAGAATCAATTAAAGGATTAACAAAGTTAAATTGGGATTCTTACTGGGCATGTCTAGTAAAACCACACAGCCAATGCATGACTCTCAATTGTATCATTAATTCTATCGAGAAGATGGCACCAAATCTTGCCGATTCCGTCTTCACAGGACAGTTAAAGTCTAAAGTCGGCCAGCCTAATCTTCTCAAATCAATGATGAATGCTTGCAATTTTAAAGATCAGATTCACAAGTAGATTAGTTGTTAGTTTTAATTTTAGATTTAGTATTAATTTTGCTTTATTTTTGCCTAAAAAAAAGATGGTCATTTAAACCGTATCCTACATTTTTGTAATAAACTATTTTTTAGATTTAGTTAGTAGTATTTAAACCCTTCTCATGCATTTAGAGAAGGGTCCTGAAATTTGTCAAAAATGTGTCCTCAAAACATGCACTTCTGCACCCTCTGAGGAGGTTTTGATGAATGAATGGAACAAGATTTATTGATATCTGCGTTTAATATCTGCTACTGATGTTGCACTTCTGTACTCTTAGTGGATGTTGAATTAAGAACAGATAAGTCATTATTGCTTGAAGCTCATGAGTATAACTAGTTATAAATGGTACTTTTATCTCTTAACTATTTCTGCCTTTGTGTTAAAGTGATATTTATGATCAGTTGTTTATGTATTAACACTTGAATATTTGAGTTATCATTTGGCACTTTTGTACGGTGATATCCATTTGTTTATGCTTAATATATGAATAGCTTATTATGCGATATATTTTTCACAACTGTTTCGTCTAACTTTTTATACGAAATGGTTTATCTTTATTGAATTCTTTTCTTATAACAGTTGAATGATCTTTATTACCAATTGTTATTTGAAATCATTTTAGATCGCATAAATAGAAAGATTACATCCCAGGATATTTTAGAATTAGATATTTCTATTTAAATTAGAATACAATTTGCATATGATTAGATTATAAATAGAATAAAAACATTTCACTTAGGAACTTTCTTAGATAGGAAATATCAATTCTCAACACACATTCACACATATTGGGAAACTGGTCCCATTATACCCAGTCGGACCCACTACACCAAACAGAAAAGGAACTGCTAACCAACACTACAAGAAAAAAGCACATTGGTGAGGGTCATGCTTGTGACGGACCTTTAAGGTCTGTCACTAATGTCACATATGGTGACGGTCCTTAAAAAACCATCACTGTAAGTGTATATAGTGATGGTCCTTTATGGTCCATCACCAAAGACATTTTCAATGACACTTTTGGTGAGGGTTGTTAAAGGCCCAACACTAATTCTCTCTTTGGTGACACTTCTAGTGACGAACTTTTAATGACCCTCACCAATGCTCTTTTTGTTACTTTTGGTGACGGTCAAAAAATTTCCATCATCATTGATAATTAAAAAACTGTCACTATAAGTGTATATAGTGATGGTCCTTTATGGTCCGTCACCAAAGAAATTTTCAGTGAGACTTTTGGTGAGGGTCGTTAAAGGCCCATCACTAATTCTCTCTTTGGTGACACTTCTAGTGATGAACTTTTAATGACCCTCACCAATGCACTTTTTGTTACTTTTGGTGACGGTCAAAAAATGCCCGTCATCATTGATCATTCCAATGAGTTTTTGATGACGCTATGTGCCTATTAATATATTTTTTGTCAAAAGTTAACGATTTAATACCATTATTGTGGAGCATTTTTTATAATATGTCCAAGGCCATAGTGGTTCGGGTCAGTCAATTTTTTTAGAAGTAATTAGTGTTTATCATTTCCCTCAAGTAATGACTAGTCGAATAGAGATTTCCTATGATTCAACACATGATTCATATATATTAAGTTTATTATCTAGAAAATTCCCTTTAGATAAAGTTCCACTATTGTGTGTAGGAAATATATTATTTAATACATAATCAAGCCTTGACAATTCTATTAATGAGAAAGACCTAACGATCCTCACCAATCTGGGCACGCCTTAAATTAATGCTTTGGCACACACTAACATTTCTTAGCACCCCACATGTATTGGAACATCTTTATACCTAGAACATCTCGTGATGACACTGACGCCCATGCACATGGCGGCATGAGCTAGCACAACATGGAACTCTCCTAGCATGTGTTGGCATGCTGCATATAGTCCCTAGCATGCCCTAGAACACCTTGGTTGAATGCATTGACATACATTAGCACTTGGCACACAATGCCACTTGGCATGTATTGGGACCTATTATTAGTGTGCCTAGCATGCTCCTTTTCAAAAAGATAAAGTATTGACTTATTAACCATCTTATTGGTTCTTCCTTTTGTTGCCTTGACACATATTGACATACCTTGGCACCCTGCACCACATCCTTAGCACCTACCATGTATTGGCATATCTTGGCACTATTAATTGGCACGTGATATAATTAGCACACCCTGGAACTCCCAAGCACACTTTGGGAATTCTTGACATGCCTTGATATTCCCTAGAATGCCTTACCAATGCTTAGCATACCTTGATATTCCCTCTTTGGCATGAAAACTAACACTCATTAACACTAGTCTTTGGCACACGTTCCTCATATTCATTAACTTCCATGAATTTTTGCCTAGTGCTCCCTTAATTTTTTTTCCTAGTAATCCTTAACACTCATCAACATGCATTATCACTCTCTAGCACACCTTAGCACTCTTCAAAATTCCCTTCCACTTCTTAACATGCATAACACTAGTCCCTGACACATATTGGCACTTGGAACATGTTGGTGCTTGGAAAGTCTTAGCATGTATGGAATACGTTGAGATGCCTTGGTATGATTTGGCATGGTTTAATATTAAATTTATTTGTGATTATCAATTGTTGGAAAGTAGATGAGAAGCAACAAAGGAATACTTGGCACTTAGAATGCACTAAGACTTTGCACTTGGCACCTAGTGTTGGTGTGCCTAGCATGCCCCTCTTGGAAAAGGTAAAATGATGACTTATTAACCCTCTTGTGTGTTCATTTCCTTGTAGTTTAAATTTTTTCTCCCTTTTGTTGTATTGACAGTACCTGACACGCATTGACACACCCTTGCACATATTAGCATGCCTTATCACTTGGCACATCTTCGCATGTTTGACATGTATTCCCACTATCTGGCACATCAAGGGGGTGAAGAGAGATGTAGTCCTAAAGTAGGTAGAGTACGAGGGCTGAGTAAGGGTTGCTAAAGGGAGGTCATGATCATCCTCCAAGAGTAAGATCATCATGTGAGGGTTCAGAAGAATGTTGCATACCTTAAGGGTCGGTTTGTGCTAGGAAGTAGGATGGCATATTGTTGGTTCTCTTCTGGCAGATCGAGCTTAAGAGAGGTTTCTCATAAGAATCTGGCAATGTGATTTCAATGGTGTCTTTGTGTGAAGGCTGCATCAAATTCTGAAATTTTGAATTTGCAACAAGAAATAGTGAGATTGGAAACCAAAAAGGACAAAAAAAAAATGCACCCACACTGGTGAGGAATTTTGATGCACCAGGAGTGAGGAATGTGGGGCGTCTAATTTATTTTTCCCTTAAATAAATTGGAAAATAAATTGTAATTTCATCTCATAACATCTTGTGTCAGTTAATTAAGTTATGATGACCGAGTTAGCTCAAGAAATTCAAGTTCTTGAGGGTCTAAGATGAGGCATCTAGAGGGATTCTAATATTTTTGAGGTCCAGTTGAAGTTGATGCATTAGTGGGGTGAAAGTGTAATTAACTTGATTAAATGAGTTAAAATTAGTTTAACTAGTTCTAACTGAGTGATGAGCTAGTGAGAGGTCCAGTGAATTAAATTAGATTTAATTCACAATGAGTGATCAATCATATAAATGATAATTTTCTATTAATAGTTGCATGCATATCAGTTTTGAGGAATACCCATTTGAGACAGAGGTTAAAGGGAACATAACTATCAGTTGTATTCAGAGAAAATTTCCCATGTGAAATTATAAAGTCATTAGAATGCCATGATGGATTGCGCAATCAAGGAAGACTGATTTTCCTAATTAGTAAGGATTTAATTCTCTAGGAATTGCATGAGCAAGGTAGGTTGAAGTAAGGATGTGAATTGGCTAAGTACTAGACCGAGTTTGCCTATATCAACGAGAGACAATTGACATAGTGCTGGAGAATCTCATGAGAGATTAAGCATTAATGTATTGTTTCATGATTCCTTGACTTAATACACAATAGAGATAGAGGGGTTTTGAGCAGTTTCTTTCCCCAAATACATCATGTTATTGTGCGATTGATAATTTATTTCTCTTACTTATATGTGATTGTGCAATCGTGTCTTGTTTCCACAAATTGTAGGAAGGATTCAATATCTTGTTTTAGTAGATTACAAGATTAGATTGAATCTTGTTGGTTAGATTTTCTACATGGTATCAGAGCAGGAATTTTTTGGGCGGCGAGTTTGCAAAGAATATTTGAATATTTTGGTGTAAAATTAAAAAAAAAAATAGAATATTTGGATTCCTCACGAAAATCTACCCAAATGGGAAAAAAAAAATCGGTCGAATAGGAGCTCGGATGAGGGAGATACCATCGATTTAAAATCAACTCCTTTTTAGAAACTTTTTGTAACGTCAGGACAATTACACTGTGCGCGAGTCAAGAACCTATATGTAATTGAGGTACCTGATGCATGCAAAGCTTTGAGGAGAAAGTCAGAATTTAGAGACTTGGTGGTTTAGAGGGAGCATAAATTACCTCTCAACATGCATCCTCATGAGAAGCAGTCTCAGAAGGTTGTGGAGTAGCTGCCACAATTGGAGAAGCAGAGAGGAGACTAAGTGGAAGCGTCCACTCAAGCAGAGACCTCCATGAGGGGGAAATATTGAGCCAGATGGGAAGAGGGAGCATCCATACGTCGAGGTGTAAGGTGGGGTGATATGTAGACATAATCCCAAGATAAGAAATTTGGGCAAGGTCCATTGAGATGGCGTGTCTCATGGATTGAACCTGGCTACGAGGAGCTTACATTACAATAGTAGTAGGAAGGATCAGTTAGATTGATGTAGTCAAATGTTAGCAAGACATAAATTAGAGTGACATATGTCAAATACTGGATTACAAATAAAATTTATATATAGTTCAAAGGGCACAGATGTAGATGTCAGTAGCAGTGCAGAGAATCCAGTACTAGACAGGTGTAGTAGCTAGCAGTAGTCAGAAGACTCTGATGACAAATGCATTATATTGAGTAAGTTTTTCGGAGGCTATTTAGTTTCAGAATTTGCAGGTGCAAACAACACTAGAGAAGTGTAGCATGCAGAACATTCCAAAGGTACCGGATGGGGATATATTGAATTCATTTCTTGCTGAGAGGGAGTGTTGAAATTTGCAACAAGAAACAGTGAAATTGGCAACTACAAAGGACAAAAAAAATGCACCCACACTAGTGAGGAATTTTGATGTACCAGGAGTGAGGAATGTGAGGCGTCTAATTTATTTTTCACTTAAATAAATTTGACAATAAATTTTAATTTCATCTCATAACAACTTGTGTCAGTTAACTATGTCATGATGATTGAGTTAGCTCAGTAAATTCAATTTAAGGTGATCGAGGTGGATATTGGTGGCCACCCGCCTATTCCACTTGGGCCCTTGCCATTGTCTCTTTCAGTTTTCCATTTTCCTTAATTATAGCACAATTTACTATTTTTGATAGTTTTTTCGAGTCCTGAACTTCCGGAGCCATTTTGAGGCCCCAAACGACGTTTTTTGGGCATGAAATTTTTGGCGATTTCTTAGAAATCGCATTAGCAGTTGTAATCCTCGAAGAGATCTTTCTAATGAGGTATCATGTGTGCCAAACGAAGATCATATGACCAAGTTACGACCCCAGAAAGTTGGCTGCCCAACTAACCCCAATGGGGCCCATAAACTCTTGGTGTTACATCTTCTCGGGTTAGGGTTTTGGTTGTTTAGGGTTTTATCTTATTTTTAAATAATAAAAAAGACCCTTCATCCTTATTGTAACATAGTTAAGAGGAACATAACTATCAGTTGTGTTTATTGAAAATTTCCCATGTGCAATTATAAAGTCATTGGGATACCATGATGGATTGCACAATCAAGGAAGGTCGATTTTCCTAAATAATATGGAGATAATTCCATAGGAATTGCGTGAGCAAGGTACGCTGAGGATTGACTAAGAATTAGACCGATTTTTCCTAGATCAGCAGGAGACAATTGGCAGAGTGCTGGAGAATATCAAGAGTGATTAAGCATTGTATTGTTTCATGATTCCTTGACTTAATACAAAATAGAGATAGAGGGTTTTGAGCAGTTGCTTCCCCAGATACATCTAGTGTTGTGCGATTGATAACTTGTTTCTCTTACTTATATGTGATTGTGCGATCGTGTTTTGTTTCCAAAAATTGTAGGAAGGATTCAGTATCTTGTTTTAGTACATTACAAGATTAGATTGAATCCCGTTGGTTAGATTTTCTACATGAAATAGAAGAGAGGGTTGATACCATCTTGCCTTGTGGTGGTTAGTAGGCGGCAAGGTCTGTGATAAAGAACAACATAAATGGAGGAGGGTTTGCACTGTAATTTAGAGCCATAATAGAAGTCGACATAGGTGTAATATTGACTGATTTAACCCTAGTTTGAGGGTCGACATTGAGATCTGAAGTTCATGTCAAGATTCTATCAAAGAAATGCCCAGAATCTATGGATCCATATGAGCTAGGTTGAGTCTCTTATGGAGGCAAGATTCATGTTTTTTCTATGTGTGGATAGGGTTTGTTCTACAACAATTAGAAGTACATAAGTATAATGCCCTAGTTAGGACAATTTCCTAGCATGTTTAGTTCATAAGGTATAACCTTAAGTCTGTGACAAATTTGTGTAGAAGAAGACGGGTTGTGACCCTTAAAGTGAGGTTTATTTCCGCAATAAAGACCGTAGATCTAGAAGATGGTTTGTAGATTCAGTATGTGTGGAGACATTAGATCCAAAGGAGGGTGGAATTTGAGCAGAAGATTGCACATGCAGAAGAAATGTGCCATATGAAGAATGGATTTATATGTAGAGGAGTTGACTTTGGTGGACTTTCCATAGAGTTTTAAACAAATATCTGAAGAAACCTATAAAAAATTAGTAAAATGACTCTTAGTGGCTAATTTGTAACCCTAGTTCAGTCATCTACAAATTGTTAGAAGTATGATAAGAGGAGTAGTTCATATTTGTTCATAGATTGGACAACAAAGATCAAATTGTCGATACACAAGAACAGTGATCTTGAGAGGACTCAAACCATTGTTAGGTGGTAGATTTGAAGAGCCCTATATGAAGACAATATTGTGGGCCCTAGGAAGTTCTTAATCCCTAAAATCCTTTGGGAACTTGGATTCCCAAATGGTCCTTGATGAAAGGCCTTTGACACCGAATGGGACCACACGAGGCCAAGTGGGACTAGCCCAGGTTCAGGGATGGAATTTAGCAACCAATGATGTTCCTATCCTGGACAAGGTGAGGGGAAAGGATCAGACAAGATTTTTTACTTCAATAGGTCAAATTGATCCTACTAGGTTCTATCCTTGGGACCACCTAGGCAAAACTTGACCCTAGAGCTAGGGCTTGAGGAATCCAGAGATTCCACTGTCGGAATTGGCCCAAGTTTTGAGGAGAGTGAGGGCACCCAACAACGTAGCTGCCTCTAGGAGATAGAATTTTTCCTCTAGCTAGATTCCTGGGAAATTGTTGCCCTAGGTGACCTAATGGGGCTAGACCTAGGGAATGTGAAAATTTCTTAATCTAAGAAACCCTACTGCAGTATCTTGATTTACATCTCCTACTTTAATTAAGTTACAAGTTAATTTATGAAATATTTAATGAATTAGAAAAGTAAATAGTAAATACAACTAGAAACCTACGCATACAGATCAAATATTGAATAACATGCTCATAGACAAAGTGGCAGGTGGATTTTCTAGACAACTGTCCCTGAAAAAACCCAATGCAGGAAAACTGGTGCAGCTAGCTCTAGAAGGTTTTCATTATTATGCAAAATCTAAGTACAACAATCCTGGGCACCAAAACTGATTCACCTAATAGAGAAATAAAAATGGCAGTAATACGCTACTCTTAATCCCTCTACGTCAGCCTGAATGGCCTATGTCAACCTCTGCGCTACTCAGTAAGGGTCTACGTCACACCTGAAGGGCTTACACTGCCCCTGCGCTGCCCTGAATGGGCCTGCGTCAACCCTGGATGGCTCCTGCTGCCTCTGCGTTGCCCTTGCTGGGCTTTGGCTGGACTGAGTGGCTCCTGCTTCCCCTGCTGCTCTGGCTAGCTGGAATGCTTATGCAGAAAACGTATAGGTAAGAAAGAAGTCACTGGCCAAAGGTAACGCATAACAGTCAGAAAAATTGAAGAAATGAAATGAAAATAGATCAATGTCCACAAATAACTGAAATAGCTCAATGGGACTAGAGAGTAAAATCTTTGACAACAACAATAAGTGCTTATAGCATCAGCTAAGAGAACAAAGGAGACTAGTTCATGAGGTTAAAATGTTGTATAATTGTTGGCACAGGAAAACTGTTGAATTGTTAGAGTAAATCTTTGCAGGTACCATTAGTTGGTGATCATCGATAATCATTTCATTTCATCAAATACCCTGATGAATGGGCCTTACAAGCTGTTTCAGTAGACAAACGCCATAGAAGCTATGCGATGGAAAAATATTCACATTATATTGAAGAAAACACCTACCAAATAAGGATGACATTTCAAATGGGGCAAGAAACAATAGAGAGATAGACATCGAAAAAGTTAAAATGCTAGGGCAACAGGAAAGAAACTAGGTAGCATGGTACAAAGCACAACAGAAAATTATAAAAATGGAAAACCATACAAATTAGCACCCATCCAAACATCACCACAATTTTTTCTTTAACCCTAGTTAGGACAATTTCCTAGCATGTTTAGTTCATAAGGTATGCCCTTAAGACTGTGACAAATTTGCGTAGAAGAAGAATGGTTGTGACCCTTAGAGCGAGGTTTATTTTTGAAATATAGATCGTAGATATGGAAGATGGTTTGCAGATTCAGTATGTGTGGAGATAGCAGATCCAAAGGAGGGTGGAACCTGAGCATAAGATTGAGAATGCAAAATAAATGTGCCATATGAAGAATGGATTGACATGCAGAGGAGTTGATTTTGGTGGACTATCCAGAGAGTTTTAGACAAAGATCTAAAGCAACCTATACAAAATTAGTAAATGGACTGTTAGTGGCTAATTTATGACCCTAGTTCATTCATCTACAGATTGTTAGAAGGATGATAAGAGGAGTAGTTTAGATTTTTTCATAGATTGGACAACAAAGATAAAATTTTCGATACACAAGAACAATGATTTTGAGAGGACTCAAACCATTGTTAAGTGGAAGATTTGAAGATCAGTAGATGAAGATAATATTGTGGGCCCTAGATCAGTAAAAATAATTGACTGTGGTTGGGCATATTTATGGTAGTCCAAGTACAGTTGGAGGGTTGTTAGGTTACTGTCAAAGAAGAGGCCTAACTCTTGTACTTGTGAAGGACAACAAGATTGGTAGAAGGGCAGGTGTATAGGGCATAAGGATGTTCAGACTTTGAAGGACTAAAGTAGCAGTCAAGTGGGCCAGCCAACTAGCCCTAGCCCTAGTTCACTAGCAGCATATTTTACATCTTGACATGCCATAACACCTAGCACGTCTAACAATCCCTTGGCACTATGTGGCACCTGTTAGAATCCCCTGAATTCCTTGGTATGCTTTGGTACTCCCTAGCGCATCCTACCATGCCTTGACACCTAACACACCTAGAAGTCACTGACGCAAAAATTCAAGCCCTTGAACTTCAAGATAACCCAATATTTATAATTGTTTACAATAATAAGTCCATTATGCATACTTCTCCTCTTAGAGTTGGGCAGAGAGGGAGAATACTTCATTGATGTCAACCTTGTAAATGAACAACCTTACCTACTCATTGGTTGGACTCTCCACCACTAGTTGAAGAAGTATATGTGCCATGAATCAAAGATGATATCATAACATGAGTTATCAACAATTGAACATAATTTTCATGGATATCATGGACAATATACGGTGAGAATTTTTGAAACTCAGGAAACATTTTCTCATACTCTACTTAATCTATGGGTGGTAGGGCTTCAATTTTTTCCATTTACTAGGAAATCTCACCCTAAAAGTCAACCATTAAAGAATAAATCCTATGCTAAATCACACCTACCTTCTTATTTTTAAGGTCTTCGTGAGAACTCACCTATGACCCTTAAAGTCAGTGCCCTTTAGCAACTCAAATGGTGGAATGTAAGGCGTTTCAATAAGAGGTAAACTCCTTTATCCTTCACCTTTGTCAAGATCTCTAGAGACACCTACAATCTATACCCCACCTTCGACTCAACATGAAATTTTGTTTTTTTCTACTTCCTTTACATACCCTCCCTTAAAGGGCATACTCATAAGAAGAGCTCATGGTTGAAATATTACGACAACAAAATGGGGCACACTATCTCTTTATAAGGTTTTAAGGGAGGGGTATTGGAAAATAACCATTGCATCCCCTACAACCCTTAAGACCTTCTCAACACATAAATGAAACGATAGACTAATAGCTAGACCCAAAGATAGATCTCAATGTTTAAGGCAAAACCCAAATAGAAAGAATCACACGATGGATTAAACATTGGCATTGAGTTTTGGTAAAATTAAGGACCTCGTTTCAAGATCATGACCTTGCTTTTATCATTTTTAAATCAAAGGTTTAAAACCCACATTAAAAATGGGAGATTTTAATGTCCATTCCATAATATTTCTCAAAGTGCATCGCGGAGTTCTCCCTATCCATCTCGAGACGTAATATTTACTTCAGATTTTATTTATATTTTCATTAGCTAATTGAATTTATGTTTTTTATCCATGTGAAGCAGCTTAATAAAAATTATAATGTAACAAATTTTCAGGTTCATGCAAATTCATAATCGAGTTCAGATGCACAAAATATTCAAATAGCTCCAAAACGTCGGAAGCTCTTATTAGGAGAAACATACCGCAAGGCACATTTGGTAGATGAAAATGGACAACCGCTTCACCCTACCAATTGTAACAATATTACATCTTCTAGCCACAATCCCGGGACAATGATGGTAATAATAATTGTTTGGTATATTAATGTAATTATTTCAACCTTAAACATAATCATGCATTGTCAATGTTCGTACTAATTGATATCATAGATTTTGTACTAATCATGTTCAAATATATTTTTTGAAATTATTAGGATTCTAATGATGATGAGTGACCTACCTACCGTCTTCCTACATTTGAGCAAAATCAACAATAAATTTTAGTGTACACACCTATAACTAATTTCGGTGCCTTAAAAATGGACTTATTGTTATTGGTGCTTATGTACAGATAACCGCTCCGGTGTGTTTTAGTTACTGTGCATCGATGTCATGTTATTAATTGACGCCCTGGTGTAGTGTTATTAATATACGCACCGGTGATGAAGAGCCGCAAATAAAAAAACACAACTTTATTTTTCTTAAGTGAAAAAAAAACAGTAAATTGAAAAATGGGAAGAAAAATATTTTCGAAAATCTAATTTCATAAAAAAATTCTTTAAATACTAAACACTTTTTATTATTTCACTATTTTTGCAAAAAATTTCAACCAGATATTTGCACGAGACATACCTAGAGCAAGAGGGCAAGAGAAAAATATGGGGCAGCGAAATAATTTTGAACAGAACTATTCAAACAAACAAAATTTCAAACCTATAGTGATTCAAACCCGGTAGCATAGAATTTCAAACGATCTAGTGATTAAATTTTATTGTTTTTTTTACATTTTTTGTAGTATTTTTGATGCAGTAAGTAAAATATTTAAATTTACTATTCATTTTCAGAAGAAAAAAAAAGCCATTTTACCTTAAACCTTTCATTCTTTTTGTTTCTACCCTTTCTTCTTCGTGTTTCTATGATTTCAGAATTAGGGATTTTCATTTTAGATTTATAGGGTTTGTATTTATATATATAGGCCTATGACATGTAACCCACGGGATGAATTGCATAGTCGGATCCCAATCCTTGTCGACCCTTGCATGAATTTTTAAAAAACTGTTTTTTTTAATCGGTGCCCCCTGCGTAACCTAGCGCACCGGTGCATTGTCTTATCACAGTGCACTTTGCACATACTGTTTGATAAAAAAAATTATATATATATATATATATATATATATATATATATATATATATATATATATATATATATATATATATATATATATATATATATATATATTCTAAAATTCATGCGCCATATGTAAAATAGGGCATCGGTGCACTATTTCATTATAGCGCACCGCGCACGTACTATTTGGAAAAAGTAATCTTCTATTTTATGTGTTAATCGGTGCACCATTTAACATATAACTCACCAGGTCTCCTTGTTGATAGAGAGCATCATATGGTGGTCCCCTGTTTTCGTAGGGCATTTATAAGAATAGGCTGCACCGCCCCCTCCACAACACCATATGCTACAAAAACTAACACTAGACTATTTTTATTATTTTTTCTATGTTATTTGGTGCGGTGGTTAACATATAATGCATCGGTGCTCCTTGTTGACATAGAGCACCATACAGTGTTTTATATTGTTTTGGCGGTGCGTTTATAAGAATACGATGCACTAACGTCAATGCGTACAACATTAAAAGCGCACCGGTTTCTTGATATATTTTTTCACTTGAAAAGTTGATGATTTATTTGTAAAATATGTTAATGAATGATATGCTATAGGTTTCATATTGATAAAGAAATGGCTAACAAGAGATCAAGTAAGAAAAATATTGATAGAACATCAATAAAATAAAAAAATGCAAGTTCTTTGTAAATTATTTACAAAAAATATTATTTTTGAACTATAAGTAAGTTCAACTAATATGTATTATTTACTATGTATCATGCAGAGCCACAAAATGACGAAACTCGATAAGATTATTTCTGATCTAGGACCAGAAGAACGTAAAAGCTTGATGGAAAAATTGAAAAATGATGAATCAGGTGAATGAAAAAAATACTATCAATCCAATATGAGTTACTTTTTTTAATTTTCATTAATAAAATAATTAAAATTATTAGATAACATGTTTCAAACAATCTATTAATTCACATGTGTTTAATATTCTATAGGGACCAATAACTCAGAAAAAAAAAAATTGTTCTAAGAAAAGAAAAAAAATAGAACATGCAAATGAAAATGAATTGCTCCTTAGCTCATCTGGAGTGGTGCTAGAGGTTAATGATAGGGGAGGAAACTTTTACAAAAGTTTGAGGGATCTAGTGGAATGAATGTATAGACATTCTTTCCACTTACAATACAAAAAACAATCCAATGATTCCAACAACCAAATTTTATATAAACTACATGAAGAGTTTCCAAAGAATTGGTCAATGAGACATGTGAGACTTGTAATAGAAAAAACATATAAAAACAAAAAAGAAAAAAGTAATATTCCTTTAAATGTTTTTCTAGAATTATTTATAAATATCATTTATAAATATCACTTTTTTTATATTTACTTTTCATATATGGATATAAAAATTAAATATTTTATTGTCGTGTTACATTTTCAGGAAGATTATGAAAATCTCAAAATATGAACTAGTTGATATCAGAAATATGCCAGTAGGAATGTGCAAAAAGGTGTACAAGGAGATGGTCAAAGAAATGGACAAAATCGCATCACAGGAGGAGCCATCTCAACAACAATGTGCTTCAAATTTAATATGTAATCATTGAATTTTTCAATCATTAGGTACAATAGATAAACAATTTAGCATTAAATATTAAGTTTCAAATATTTTCTTGCAGAAAAGAAAAGAAAATGGAACCCATCCAGCACATAAAATAGGATAACAAGGAAGAAAAGGGTTGATATCGAACTTTGTGAGTAATTGTTACTTCCTTATAATAACTTAACTAGATTTCCTTTTTTATATTTAAAGTTGTTTTACAACAATCATCATTGAATGTCTTCAAACAAGTGCTAACATACAAAGAAGAACCATCATATGAATTGATTGACATTGGGTTAAATGTGGGTTGTGAGTATATGTTGGCATATCAGAAATTAATTGTGGAATTTGTAAGAATCTATCGATCTTGTTTTACTTAGCTCCGAATATAATTAATAGAATAAAAAAATCTTTTATAGTAAATATATGGTTTGTTATGGGGTATAAAAATTGCAGGAAACAAAGTATGGAACTACGCCAATAGATGAAATCTTGAAAGATGGTATGAAATTGGTTTTGAAAGAATGTGTATAGTTGATGAGTTAATTGTTGCTATGGTATGTCATTTATTTTTGATGTACATTGATGTATATTATTTAATATTGCAATTTCCATTACTCTCACCAATGTATATACACTCATTACAATTTATTTTTATGTTTGTAGATGGAAGGAGAAGAAGAAGAAAACAATCAACACCGTGAACAAAACATTCTTCAAAATAATCAAATTCATGGTAGTAGCTCGAGTAGTGACAATAGTTCAAGTGAAGAATGATGATCATTATGTTTGGATATCAAAGCAAGGCATTGTATTTTTTGAAATATTTGTCTGTGAAATCAGACATTTTTTTTAATGTAATGTACATAGTGTTCCAATTGAAAGACAAACGGATATAAATAATTGTCCCATTTTGTATGACAAATACTATCTTATTCATATATATATATATATATAATAATAATAATAAAATATGTTTTAATTTATTCTATTGCATTCTTCATTGTCATCGTGAAATGTAACATTAACGATTAAATTTTGGGATGATTAAATATTATAATGAAGAGATGTGAAATCTGATGATATGATATAACAAATTAATCGAGACATCACATTCAAATGCACAAATGAAAATTTAATTGATATGAATACTGTTATAAGATATTTGTCATCTTTTGATGAATAATGATTTTTAAAATATCACAATAACTATGATATGATATAACAAATTAATCCAAACATCACATTCAAATGCACTAATAAAAATTTAATTGATATGAATATTGTTATAAGATATGTGTTGAATTTTGATGAAAATGAATTTTTAAAAATCACAATAATTGCACTGTCACAGGTCGATGTTTCTAAAAAATACAAAATGAACATCAGTGTGTCTCAGTTACTGTACACCAGTGCATTTGTATGATAAAGTGCACCAGTGAATTTGTATGATAAAGTGCACCGGTGCATTTCTATGACCTATGGGCACCACACAAATACCAATACCAATTATAACTATCGGTGCATTTGTGTGATACTGTGCACCAGTGCGTTTATGTTAGACTTCTCACTGGTGCGTTTGTTCGACCTATGGGCACCGTAAAAATACCAATAAGAATTAGAACAATCGGTGCATTTGTGTGATACTGTGCACCAGTGCATTTCTATAATACTACGAACTGGTGCATTGATATGACCTATGGGAACCGCAAAAATCCAAATACCAATTAGAATGGCTAAGTGCGTTGTATCACCTACAGTGCGACCGGTGCGATTTTAGACCATTAGGGCCTAGTGCATGCACCTTCGACCACCCCGGACTGACCATCTGGATGACACGCATCGGGACATTTACTCTAAAACTCACCAGTGCATTGACACCTTAATAGTGCACCGATGAAAAAAAAATCCGTGATAACCTCCAGCTACCCAATTTTTTAAGTTGTGTTGAAATTTCGATAGAAGCTCCGCCGAAACCTCCGTTACCAAAAACGAATGTTGTAGAAAATGTTTTTTTGACAATTTTGGATAATTTTATAACACTAAAAAACTCCTTTATAACCTTCGCTAAAGGGTATTTTCCTTGTAGTGATGATAAGCGATAAGATAAAGGGGAAAAATAATCCAATGACATTGAAACCTCTAACAAACACAACACACCAAGAGGAAGAGACAATTCACCATAAAGTAGGAGAATAGATGAAAGCAGTGAAGCACCCAAAAGGTCATTACATCAAACTCAACCACTAGTAATATTTAAATATTATGCCTTAATGACTAAAGTAATGAATATCATAGAACATTTTAATTTAAAAGAAGCTAATGAGCATAAATAATGAAGATATGTAATGAAGGAATAATACGAGTCCATAATGAAAAATGATACTTGGGAATTAACAAAATTTCCTGAAAATATAGTACCCATAAGGTTCAAATCGTTGTTCAAACCAAAATTTGATGTTGTTGGAAGTATAGATAAATATAAGGACATATTAGTTGCAAAATGATACTCATAAAAAAGAGGGAATGTATTTTTAAGAAACTTTTGCACCTTTATCTAATTAAATACAATCAGATTGATGATTTCTTTGACTACAAAAAATAAATGGAAAATAGATGTTAAGTCTGTCTTTTTGAATTAGGAACTAAAAGAAGAAGCATATCTTGTTCATCCAAAAGGGTTCGTTAAAAAGGGTCAAGAGAACCTTGATTGAAAATTAAAGAAAGCTTTATATGGATTAAAACAAGAACCAAGATCTTTGTATGTGAAGATTGGATCCTTTATTCATAAATGTTATATGAAAAGCAAGAGTGACCCTAACTTGTATACCATTTTAGATAAAAAGGTGCATGTTATTATGATTTCCCGATATGTCAATGATATTATGATAATATGAAATGCTTCTAAGCTAATTAATGAGGTAAAGGACAACTATCACAAGTGTTTGAAATGAAATACCTTGGTGAATTGAATTATTTCCTAGGTCTTGAAATATGAGAGAAGTTGGTCAAACATTGGTTACACAAACCAAATATAAAAGGGAGCTACTTTAAATATTCAAAATAGACCAATGTATGGCAATATTAATACCTTTATAACATAATGTCAAACTCTACATTGATGATGGGACAAGAGAGGTGGATGCTAACTGTATCATTAGTTAATGGGAAGTTTAAACTATCTCATTACAACCAGGCTAGACATAGCATATTCAGTTAACATATTAAGTCAATTCATGGCCAAACCTCTTGAAATTCATTGGAAAGCAACGAAAATAGTCCTTCAATATTTGAAAGGAATTGTTAACTTTGGTATTAAATATACTAATGATTTTGATTTTGATTTGGTAAGCTATTTTGATTTATATTGGGCCGGAAATCTTGATGACAGAAGGTCAACTTCCGGATATACATTATGCCTTAGATATGGGATTATGACAAGGAGCAACAAGAAGCAACCACCTATGTCTTTGTTTTCAACTAAAGTTGAGTGAAAATCTTTGTGTAGTGCTACTTTTGAAGAAATTTGGTTGAGGTGAGTTCTTGAATATTTCAGAGAAGTATAGAAAATGCCAACAATAATCAAATGTGATAATCAAAGCAACACTAGACTAGCCAACAATCTTGTATACCATGGAATATCTAAACACGTTGAGACACATTATCATTTTTTTAGGGAAAATATGTAGTCCAGGGAAATTGATTTAGTCTGTAATACCAATGAAAATGTGGTTGACATCTTTACATAACCTCTTAGGAAGACAAAATTGAAGTATGTAGGAATCAATTGAGTGTGGTAGAAAAAATATTTCTCCATTAAGGGGGAGTGTTACAATAATGGAGAAAACTAGAAGATTATCCTATTAATATAACTTGTTATGTTCGTTTGGACTGATTGCCTAATTAGTCCTTGATTAGTTGTTAGATCATATATTCTAAGAATATTCTCAACTAGATTGTAATCCTAGATATATGTATGTGAGTTATGGCTTTGTGTATGCAACTGTGAGTAGTGCAGTGTCCTTTGTGAGTGATCAATATTTTATCTTTCATATTTTTTGTATATATTCAATTATTCATGGAAAATATTAAAAGATAAGGTATTTTTTTTAATAGGGTCTAATTTTAATGTTGAATGGAAAAATGATTTATATATAAAAGTAAGATGTTGTTATCAATATTATGCGATATCTGATTGCATTTGGATACTTATCTGATTGCATTTGGATACTTAATATGATAGTTTATTACTCCATGAGTGACCCCTCTCCATAAAATTAGAACCTAAAATATGATGGGAATTAAACCCCATAATAACCAATTAATTTATACCAATACATATATCATTACCTATCATTTTACTTTCAAGAATTTATAAAATGCATTTTTTTTCCAATTTAAATTTTTTGAACCTTTTTCTATAAATTTTAAACTTGAAATTTAATTGAAGTAAACCCTAGACAAACCATCTAATCTACACCAAAATTAAATTAATAAAATGTATATATTTATTTATCAATTTACTATTAAAATTTTATAAAATGTCATTTTTTCCTTTAATTTACAATTAATTATATATCATTTTATTTTCCTAAAATTATAAAATATCATTTTTATTTAATTTAAAATTTATAAATCATTTTAAAAATAAGATTAATTCTTCATTATTTGATAGTAATTTATATTTAATATCTCAAATTTAATGTTTTTTTTCCACAGAAAAAAATCGAACCATCTATTAATTATAGAAGTTACATAGCATATGCAGAGCATTTCTGATGAACTCCTTTTCTCCTTCAAAAGAGGAAGAGAAGCAGTCTCAACTGTTTTGAAATACACACAGGTATTTTCTTTAACAACCCAATCCAAAAAAACCATAGATCAAAAACAATTCTGATTTGGCACACCTCTCGGGTTCCTATAAGGAAGAAAATCTGAAACAAAGATGTACAAGAAACATAATTTTATGTCTAGGAGAGCAAAAAGACTAGCAATTCCATCTAGAAACCAACAGTAAGCACTATCCCAGTTCCTATCCATATAAAAGAAATAGAGTTTTATCGGATATCCAGGGCCTCCTTAAAAGGAAAACAACTTTGGAAACCATATCGAGTTTTTTAAAGAGTTATTTTGAAAAGTTTAAAAGGCATAAAACCAGCAAAATATGTACATAAAGAGGTCCACTTTAAAGCATACTCATAGACTTTATGCAAAAATAGGTTGTTCAATAGGACGAATGAGACCGTTTTCATCTTCAACAACTAACCAGGTCCCCAAATCTTGCTCAACACCCTCTTTAGACAAGCGATCTGTAGCATGGTTCCATTCCCTGTAAATGTGGCAAACATAGATCTCAGTGAAATGGCATTTTAGGCGAGAAATTTCATTAAGTAAAGGAAGCAAAAGATATTTTCTGCAGAGTTGAGTCCCATTGAACCATTTGACAATATTCACAGAGTCCCCAAAAATCTGGACCATTCTCACATTCCTAAGAGTTAATCAACAGAGGAGAAGGTGGAGAGCTTTTAGTTCAGCAAAATTGTTAGTTCCTTGACCAAGACCAATAGAAGCTTTGATGAAATTTCCAGGTGAAAGATATATAACCAATCCTGTACCACACCTCCAATTTATGTCTGAGGCTCCGTCAAAATAAGCCCACGGAACACCTTCTCTAATAACTTCCCGTTGAATAGTTCGGATTAAAGGGGGGTTTGCTAGAATAGGAATGCTATCATAGATTGCAACCCCTTCCGCTACCTATTTTCTGATAGGGAAAGCTGAATCTTTGAAAATCACCTGATTCCTGGAAATCCAAGTCCCCCAAGCTATCAGAAGAGGAAAAAATCTCACTCTATCATTGGGAGCTTCCTGCCACCACCTGTACCAAGCTTCCTGCACCTCCTGACCTTCCCACTTGTAAGGAATTTTGAGGATCCTTAACGATTCAGTCCATAGGCTTACATTGAAAGGGAAGGAGAGGAAAAGATGCTGCATAGATTCCTCGCTTTGCAGAGAGAGCACCAGCCAGGACCAATCTTCCCTCTCCTTTGTAAGAAATCCCAAGTTGGAACTCTCTTCTGATAAGAGGTTGGTGGTCTTTTTAGTTTCCAAAGTGGTTTGGCCCACCAAACCGGGTCCTCCCACCCATTTTGGGCCATCAACCACTTATAACCCATCTTTGGCGAATAAACCCCATTTTGAGCATGTACCCATCTGAGTTCATCACTAGAGTCAGTGATCCAAATTGAAGAGTTTTGGAGATCCATTCTAAAGTTTTCCCACTCTTCTAGCCATCGGTCTTCCAATTGGAGATCCCTTCCAGAAAACCATCCTTGACTCCAGATGGATGTGTTTCTTTGATCGATCACATGGTTTAAACTGAAAACACCCATATTATTTAAGAAAACAACCAGGTCCTGAGAAAGAGAAAACCTCTGCATGCAGCTTACCCAAGGAGCGTGTCCCAGCCTGACCCGACTTCCATCCCCCACATTCCATGCTAGTCCCTGTTCAAGAATTAGAACAGAGGCTACCACTTCCTTCCAAACCACAGAAGCATTTTTGGAAGATTTCCGAGGTAGTCTTATCCATTCAAGCATTGGAACTGGATCAATATATTTTATTTTAGTAACTGAAGTCCAGAGGTTATTTTCTGAGATGAGTCTCCAGGTGAACTTTGCAGCAAGTGACTGGGAGAAAGGGAAGAGATTTTTAATACCCCACCCTCCCCATTATTTAGGCCTAGAAATTTTATCCCAGGCTATCTATGGGGTCACATGTTCAGTCTTAGATCCTGCCCACAGGAATCTGCTACAAATTTTTTCAATGGAGGCCAATATAACTTTAGGTACCCAAGTAAGAATAGCCCAATACATAGGGACTGCCATCAGTATAGAATTTATAAGGACCAACTTCCCTGCTCTAGATAAGTATTTAAAGCTCCAGTGTTTAAGTTTTGTTTCGATTTTTGCAAGGAGCCATTTCCAGTCCTCAATTCGGTACTTATCTGGTTTTAAGAAGAAGCCCAAGTATTTGAACTTGTCCTGCAAAGATTTGACCTCAAATTGTAAGATACCTTCCACCCTTACCACTTCCTCCCTGGTTAGACCCAATATTGTTAGAGTCGATTTTTGGTCATTGATATAGAGGCCTGTGGCTTTCAGGAAGAGATCCAGGATCTTTTTTAGGGCCCTACAGTACTCAGTACTACCATTAATAAACAATAAGATGTCGTCCACAAAGAGTAGATGGGTGACCCAAAGGTTTACCGCCACTTAAATTCCTTTTAGGTTTCCTGATCTCTTAGCCTCATGAATCATTAGACCGATGCCTTCAGCTACCAACAAAAAGAGTAAAGGGGAGAGAGTACAGCCTTGACGGAGCCCTCTCTCCGGATTGAAAAACATAGAAGCGGCCCCCTTAACCAGAATTGCAATGGAGGAAGAAGTGATGCAACCCATTACCCATCTCACAAATTCAAAGCTGAAACCAAGATGAGTTAATAAGAGTCTAAGGTACATCCAACTAAGTCTGTCATAGGCCTTCAATAGATCAATATTTACTATAGCACCTTTCTTTCCTCTTAGTTTTAAACTATGGAGGATTTCTTAAGCTACTCCAACCGACTCATGGATTTGTCTGCCATCTAAAAAGCCAAATTGCTCAGCCGATATATTCTTGGATAGAAACGGTTTTAGCCGAGAAGCGATGACTTTTGCAATTACTTTATAGATGCAGGTACACAAGGAAATATTCCTGATATCATCAAAAGTACCCGGCTAATTAGTCTTAGGAATGAGGGATAAGAAAGTAGCGTTGAAAGGTTGGAAGATGGTTACTGTGCACCTGGATTCTTCCACCACTACTACCAACTCATCTCCCATTGAATGAAAGAAATGTTGAAAAAATTACACCATCCATCCATCCGGCCCTGGACTTTTATCCTTCTGCATTGATTTGAGAATGTTTTCAACCTCCTCTCTAGAAACAAGATCCATGATGGAAGTGTTCCCATCCTCCTCAATATATCTGGGGAAAAATTGGCCACTCTGATTACCTCAGCTATGGAGGCTTTCGTAGGTACTCTAAAAAGGATTTTAAAATGATTTACCCCTAGGGAGGCTAGGTCTTCAAAGGATCGAGCCAACTCTCCATTCTCTTTCTGCATCTCCCAAATAGTATAAGAGTTTTTCCTACCTTTGGCATAGTTCTGAAAGAACTTGGTGTTTTCATCCCTTGCCTGCAGCCATATTTCATGGCTTTTTAAACACCAGATTTCCTCTCTGATCTGGAGAATATTTCTCCAAATGGATTCCAGTTCTTTGATTCGATCCCAGGAGTCCAAATATGCATAGCCTTTCCCTGCTGGGCTTTCAAGGAAATCCAGTTCTGAATTTACATTTTTGAGAGCCTCCTCCTCCCTCAATTTCTTTTGAAGAGCCCACTCTTTTGTTGCTAGCTTCATTCTCTTTAAATTTTCCATAAAAATATGGCTTCTACTTTCATCTTCCCTGAAACGATTCTTCCTCCATGTGTCATGAAACATAGAAATGAAGGATTCGTCTTTTAGCCATGAGGAATTGAACTTAAAAGGGATTCCAAGTTTCTTATAATCACCTTTTACTTCCAAAAGGATAGGAAAGTGGTCCGAATAACCCCCCTCCCCCACCCAGTGTCTGAAAACTGATAGCTTCTCCACCATGTATTCATTCAGCAAAAAACGGTCTATTTTTTCCCCACCCAGTCTTCTCCCACTCTTCGATTTCTCCGGGTAGGCCTCATCTTGCACAGGTAAGCATCCACCAGATGATAAATAACCAAATTGTTCATAAAATAACCAGAGAGAGGGTCCTCTCTTGCTGAGACATCCCAAGATTCTGACTCACCCATAGAGAAGTTGAGGTCTCCTCTAATTATGAGATTTGGGTGAGAGAGGAACAATTTCAAGAAGAAGAGATTCCAGAATATCTCACACTCCAAACACAACCCATAAACATTCAGAAGGAGGAGGGGTAAACAAATTTCATTAGAGTAGAGTTCCATCGCCAAGGTGCTTTCAGATCCCCAAGAGGAAATCTCTTTGAGCTTTTTTGTGTTATAACCCGTAACCACTCCCCTAGAGTGACTGTTCACATCAAGTGCATGAAACTTCCATTCCGGGAACAATTTTGACAGGCTCTCTTCCATTTCTTCCCCTTCCCCCAGTGTTTCTTGTAGCATAATTACATCTGGATTTAAAGAAGAAACCAAATCCCTTAAAGCTAGCTTTTTGGCTTGGCTAGCAATGCCCCTACAGTTATAGGACATAACAATCATTGGAGACCCTGAGGGGGTGTTTTCTCTGCTCTAAGAACCCCAGGGATAGATCGCTACTTCCCATCAGCTATGTCAATAATAGCTTTCAGTTGGGCCTTTGACAGGTTTGATTTTCTGCCCCTTAACTTCCTCGGACCAACTGACACTGAATCCATCTCTAGACCCCCTACGAAAACCTGTTTCCCTAGTCTATTAGCCAAGGGTCTAAGGTTATAAGGAGGGGAATCAGGAACAGAAACTCGGGAAGGGACTGTTAAAGAAACACCCCCAACAGAAGGAACATAGGACACAGATGGAGTCGGGACTGACAAGATGATACTATCAACTAAATCTTGAAACATATTTAAGTCAAAAATATTATGCAAGAGCTTCCTGGAAGGACCAGGCTCATCATTATCTGATTGAGAAAAAAAAAATATACAATGAGAGGAGAGAGGAGTAAGAGGCATACCCGCTTGAGACGCCTCGGCAATCTCAGAAACAGAAGGGGGTACCGGGGGGGGACACTAGAGGGGACAATTTCTTTGGAGAGGCATTCTCGACCTGGTCCTACTTCACTATCTCCTTCTTCTCTGTGGCAGTCCCAAAAACTTCATTCATCTGCTCTAGCTCCTTAACCTTTTCCTTTTCCTTATGACGAGGTTCCTCCTGAATAATGAAATTCCTCATTTGCCTTCGACGACGACGATGACCCACAAGACAATCCCTTGCCAAATGTCCATGATTGTGGCATCTGTGGCATCTAAAAGGAAGATTTTCATAGTCCAGAATCTACAAAAACTCCAGCTCCCCATATGTCAAGGTCATAATGTCCGCCAAACCTTCTCTAGGATTGAGACTGACCAAAATACAAGCCACACTCCAGTCTCTAGTTTGAATATAGGACTTGTCAACATCTAAGAATTTTCCCAGAGTATTTCCTATAGAGATGAAAGCCAATTCAGACCAGAATGGGATAGGAAGACCTAGTAGCTTAACCCACATAGGTGATTCCACCATATTCTCTTTCTGAGCATCAAACAAGGGAGTCCATCTTCAGAACAGGATCGGCCGCTTCCCAAAACACCAGTTCCTCTCCATCACCCAATCAGCATGTTCCTTTTGGTTAAATCTGATACTAAACTAGCCTATGTCCAGTATTTTGATCTCATTCGGCTACCCAAGGGCTTCTGTCCACTCTGATTGAACCCAGTCTGTAATGTAGTCCACCGAGAATTTTCTCCCATGGACTCTACTAACCAACATTATTTCAGAGGCATCCATCACCTCGTCTATGCAAATATCCACACCAAGAGCGTAGTGAGGGCGATCTTCTTTCTTTCTTATAGGCTTGTTTTTCGTCCTTTTTCCACCCCCAACTTCCTTCTTTCCTTCACCCTCACCAAGATCCTGAATAGATGGAGCATCATTCCTTGTAGCCTCAGGCAACCCAGGTCACCTTTCAACATCATCCTTATTGCCTTCCTTCACCACCAACTCCTCCCCCGCAGTTACAAGCACAGCCTCTTGTCTCGGCCCTAGCTCTTGATTACCTTCTTCAAAACCTCTCGTCTTCCCGTTTACAGCTCCATTAGAAGACACCCTTGATTTGCTATGAATGAGTTCTTCTGCCTTAATATTTCAGGACATGAGCTCCTCTAACCCTTGAAAAAATCCTAACTCTTGAGGAGCAATAGGTAACGGCAGTTGTGAAGAGAGATAGCCTTGACTCAAAACAAGGTTCCTAAACCTTCGAGTCTCTCCTTGAAACCCTCCACCTAAGGAAGATCTACAGCTCTGGCTACCTTCCCCTAGGGCTTTTAGTCCCTCCCGACCATGTAACTCGTAGCTTACCACAACATCTTCAAGACCACCAGTAAAAAGAGGATTAATCGGAGTACCTGAGTGCCGAGATAATGGAATGTGTAGAGGTTCCTTGCGATCCAGACCCGTCTTTTCTCCATAGTAAGGGTTTTGAGCTCAAGATTGAACCGAGGGAATCCCACTCTTCCAGCAGCCACTCCATGTACTCTGGAGCATTTCTTATAGTAATGCCGCTCCATTCGCATAACCTCCAACTCCCATCGCTTCACCGATAGCTTGGGGAATCTCAGGAATGTTCGGGAAGTAAAGCTCCAAGTTTTTCTCTAAAACTTCATACCCCCAGCAGGTTAAAATATCTTCTGGTGCTAGCTCCATGTCTACGAGCTCACAGTCAAAACCCATAACTGTGACAGCCACCGCCTCTTATCCCAACACGAAAACAACAAAAACTTTGCGCCACTCCACAAACCCTGGAATAGGAACTTCTTCGTGGTAGGTTGTAACTAAAACTAACCCTAATTCCAATTCTATAAACCAGACAAAAGAGACAGAGTCAGGCCATGGATCAGCTGCCTCAGGAGCTGCAAACCCCTGTCCAGTTGTTGCTCCGACCCTGGCACAGATGTACACCAGTCACCTCAGCCTGTGTCACGTCAAGTTGAACCATCACAGGGCCAGAACCAGAAACCATAAGGGTTTTCCTCCTCCTCACTGCATTATGTCTTGAACTGAGCGTGTTTTCTTTCAAAAACTCTTCTCCATCTCAAATTTAATGTTAAATACACTTTATAAAAAATTCAACTAAATACTCTCATTTATATAATTGAATCTTATATAATTCAACTAAATTCTTGATAATGATATAAAAAAAAAAATTAAAACCTTCCTTTCTTTTAAATTTTTTTTAAATTATGAAGCTAAAGAAAGTAATGTTTATGATGACTGAATGCTTTAAGAAAATTGTTTTATAGAAATTTAAAATATTAATATTGTTTTATGAATTTTTTTCAATTTATAGATTAATAATATTGATTAATTAAAAAAAGTGTAAATGTGAAATATAAATATAAATATAAAACTTTTAAGAGCATAAAAGTTATACAATTAATTAAAAGTAAAAAATAAATTATATATAGAATAAGGTTAATCTTTCATCATTTAATACTAATTTATATTTAATATCTTAAATTTAATGTTAAATACACTTTATAAATAATAGTTTAGATTTAATTAAATTAAATATTCTTATTATGTGATAGTTTTTATATAATTTTGATTTGTTCATAAATTTTGGATAGATGGTAACTGGGCACATTGTTAAGGCATTCGTAGATTTTAAGTTACTCATTCAATTCTCTGCTCCATTCTGGTGTTATTACTTCAAAATAGATTTCATCCTCAATCTCTCTCCATGGATTTTGAACATAAAACTTAGTGAGGACTAAACCCCAAGAAAACTAATTAGTTTACACCTTATGGATATGCTAATAATTCATCTTTATGATGTCCATAAAAAAAAAATTATTTATTCAAAATACTTTATCTAAAAATAAATAAAAAATTAAATATTAAAAAAAACAAGTTAATATAATAGTTATCAATTATATAAATTACGTTTTGACACCATAATAATAAGTGGATCTATTTTGTCCCCCATTGAAAGTATGAATATGTTTAGATATCTGATGTATAAGAATAAGTTTGACAACATGGAATAAAAAAGGCTCCCTAAAATTGCTTCTAATTGCAGTCAAAACCCTCACTTTCGCCTCAAGCATGGGTGGCATAAGGATGCCCAGCCCTGGCTCAACTATTGGGGAATTAAGGTGGAGCTTAGTATGGGAAGAAAAGATAATATCAAAAATGTTGTTACCTCCAAATTTAAGGACAATTTTTGGGAGGATCAGGAGTTGGAGGTGTTGAAAATGCAGCAAGATGATGGAGCCTAGTGAAAAGAAGTCGCCTTCACTAGGTGGGCCCGCAGGCTATTTTTGGCGCAAAGTCTATTTTTAGACTATGTCTATTTTTAGACATATGGAGCATGGTCCAGGGGTTGCAGTATGTTATTCTTGGATGATTGGTTGAGTTGGTAAAAATAGATGGACCTCTATTTTTAGACTTTCAGGTGGTTTCTATTTTTAGACTGCCGAGCTAAAAATAGAACAGTCAAATATTATTTACCCTTAATAATATTTGGACTCTAAACTTCAGTTTACTCTCTTGGAGCACTTCAGTTTGACCCCCGGAGGTGGGGCATGCAGCTGACATGAGGATTTACGCTATTCCCATGGTTTTGGTGAGCTCATGCATGATAGACTTCAGTTAGACTCATGTGGCAGAGTTTTGGTGGAGTTGATTGAGGAGTTAATGGAGATTGTGTTCCGGTTAACTAGTTGAACTAGTTGTGATCAGTTTAACTGACGATTACACTAGAGATGAGTTGGGTGAATTAAATATTATTTAATTCACTGATATTAAATCATTATTCAACTAAAGAACACATCAGTTTAACTCAGTGCATGGACAGTTCAGTGAAGACAAGTGGAAGAGGTAGATGAAAGGGTGAGATCGACAGCAGTTGTACATAAGTTGTGCATGAGATTTGCACAATCAGTGGGATGAGAGTGCCAGTGATGATTGCGCTGTTCAATCAAGGTGAATTCGAACTTGGTTCAACTACATTCACACTTTGGATTGCGCAGTAGAGGCAGGCAGACTAGAGGAGGAGTTTTGAACCCGCGATCGGTTCAAACTGAGCTAGTTTTGTGTGTAGTTTTTGGAGACAGTACTGTGTACTTGTGAGGAGTATTCTATTGTGTAAAACTACATGATTCTCATCCATTATATGATACATATAGCTGGGGGTTTTTAGCTATAAGCTTTCCCCATACATGCTGCGTTCTATGTGTGTGATTTTATGTTCTGTCGCTTTGTTTTTTATTCTGCATGTGACGATTAATGGTAGAAGCGATTATGTGTTATGCATGCAATTCGAATTGATGTATGATCAGGTTAATCGCAACGAATAAACTTCATTATTCAGAAAATTTCTACATGGTATCAAAGCAAAATTAATCGTCGAGATCTATTACGGTGATTGTTTATTATTTCCTCGGACAGAGTCTGCATGCGGGCCAGGTAGCCTCCGGAATATTCATCCTTCCTTGTAAGGTGAAAGATCTGGTGAATGCCCGTGCAGTCAATCTCTGATTTGGAAATAATCATCTCTCAAGTGTAGATCGGAAGCGATCAAGTTTATCAGCTCTTGGTGAAATTCGAATTTGCAGATTTGTGTTCTTGGTGCCGCGGCGAAAATGTCCTTCAACGGTTTGCGACTCGAATATGCTCTTGAAGGCAGTTCGAATTATGTTGCATGGAAGGACCGCATGGAGGCTGTATTGGATGATAATGGGCTGTTGGAATTCATGGAGAAAGATGTTCCAAAGCCTACCTCTACTGATGCTGTTGTTGTGGAAGCATGGCAAAAAAAACAGGCGAAATGTCGAAGGATCTTGTTGGAGGGCGTTAAGGATCATATTGTATCCAGCCTGCATGGTAAAGCTACTCCATATTTAATGTGGAA
Organism: Pinus albicaulis; assembly: GCA_034641835.2. NCBI lineage: Eukaryota > Viridiplantae > Streptophyta > Pinopsida > Pinales > Pinaceae > Pinus > Pinus albicaulis. The sequence continues at coordinate 306,567,625 of CM076574.1, forward strand.
AGCGCTAACAGATCTGTACCAGAGCAAGAGCGACCAAAGAAACTGGCGCTCAAAGATAGACTGAGAAACATCAAGATGGAGAGAGGAGAAAGCATCCCCAAATACCTCACGAGGTTCACCCAATGTCGGGATGAACTGGGAAGTGTTGGTGTGACGGTGGATGATGAGGATCTGGTGAGTTTGGTGCTTCTTGGTTTGCCGAAGAGTTGGCATGCATACCAAGATAGTGTCAATGGTCGGGAAAAGTTTCCGGGATGGGAAAGACTGTGGTCTGATCTCGTGCAAGAGGAGATCCGGCGGAATACCAGAGATGGAGCTTCATCAAAGGGAGCTGATGAAGAAAACTGCGCTTCGGCTGCCAAAGCAAATAAGGGGAAGAAGAAGTCTTCTCAATCTCGTGCTAAGGGTAAGCAGAAGCAAGACATGTCCAAGGTGAAGTGCTTCCACTGTCACCAGCACGGACATTATGCCACGAACTGTCCGCAAAAGAAGAAAAACAAGAAGGCTGGCGGATCTGCATCTGGAGAGGCATTGACCTCGCAGTTCGAGCTTGAATTTTCACTGTTCGCATGCTTGGTTTCAAGTGTGATGGGATCGGTGTGGTTCTTGGACAGTGGCGCATCATTCCACATGACTGGAGATCGAGAGTTGTTTTCAGATCTGGAAGACAAAGATCTGGGCATGCACATCGAGATGGGCGATGATGGTAGATACAGTGCGACTGGTATCGGTACCATATCCTTTCAGAGGGAGTCTGGTAAACCCTTCGTGTTGAAGGATGTCATGCATGTACCTGGATTGAAGAAGAACTTGATCTCTGTGGCGATGTTGGAAGATAAGGGGTATGATGTGGTCTTCAGCGAAGGAAAAGCCTTCTTGCGCAGTAAGACTACTGGAGAGACCCAGAAGATAGGGGTTCGAACCAAGAACCTTTATCAGTTGCAAGTAGATGGTTGCGCAGCAATGGCATGCAAGGCGGGAGAAGTGGTGAGCCGGGATGATGAGGGCGAACTGTGGCACAGGAGATTGGGCCACCTTCACCATGGAGCTTTGAAGATCCTGCAGCAGATTTCTACTGGGCTTCCTAAGGGCACTCTTGCGCAGTCAGATCAGTGCAAGGGGTGTACCTTGGGGAAGTATGTGAAAACCACCTTTCACGAGAAGGATAGTCGCGCCACGACGATCCTTGAGAGAGTTCACACAGACGTGTGTGGTCCTTTCTCAGTTGCTTCGACAGCAAAGCACATGTATTATGTGATCTTTGTTGATGATTTCTCTTGAAAGTGCTGGATCTTCTTCATGCAGAAGAAGAGCGATACATTCGTGAAGTTCTGTGAGTTTAAAGCACTGGTCGAGAAGGAGTCGGGGAAGAAGGTGATTGCTCTAAGGAGCGACAATGGTGGTGAATTCAAGGAGTTCTGCAGCGCAGAAGGGATTCGGAGAGAGCTCATCGCACCCCATAACCCACAGCAGAACGGGGTGGCTGAGCGGAAGAACAGAACGATCGTGGGTGCTGCACGGGCGATGTTGCATGATCAGGGCCTACCCCTTCACTTGTGGGCTGAGGTATGCAATACAGCAGTATATGTGCAGAACCGTTGTCCTCACAAGGTTCTTGGCATGAGTACACCAGAGGAGGCTTATTCTGGCAAGAGGCCTGATGTTTCTCATTTGAGAATCTTTGGTTCTCCTGTCTACATGCATGTGACGAAGGATGCAAGAAGGAAGCTGGATCCGACCGCAGAGGAAGGAATATTTGTGGGGTACACTGATACGCCCCACAACTATCGGGTGTATGTGCCAGACAGTCGCAAGACTGTTGTTCGACGAGATATAAAATTTCTGGAGGAGAAAGCCATGCAGTGTTTGCTTGAGAGGGATCCACACTTGCATGCAGAGGAGGAGCTGTTAGCTCCCAAGGAGGAGTCTCCGGATGTGGATCAGCCACATGAGGAGGTTTAGGGAGTGGAAGAAACCACTCATGCAGCGCCAACCATCATAGGGCGCAAGCGCACTACAGAAGCTGAGCGACTGGCTCAAGATGCAGAGAGGGTTGTAGGACCACCTACAGCTCAGCGCAGATAGAGACAGTCACCTGATCGGTACACTGGATACATGGCTCTTGTGAGAAAATGTGTCGTGACGGAGCCTTCCTCCTTCGAGGAAGCTGTGGAGGAACCCGCTTGGGTTGATGCCATGATCGAAGAATATGATTCGATCATCAGAAACAGTGCATGGGAGATTGTCCCAAGACCGAAGGAGAAGTCAGTGGTAGGTTCGCGATGGATCTACAAAGTGAAGCAGGCGGCTGACGGGAGTGTGGAGAAGTACAAGGCGAGATTTGTCACCCGAGGCTTCTCACAGATAGAGGGAGTCGACTATGAGGAGACCTTTGCACCTGTCGCAAGGTATTCCTCCATACGGACGATCCTTGCTCGCTCAGCACAGATGGGGTGGCACATCCATCAGATGGATGTGAAGACTGCGTTCCTCAATGGAGTTATTGAGGAAGAGGTGTACATAAAGCAGCCTGAAGGTTTCGAGATCTTCAGCAGGGAGTCGCATGTGTGCCGACTCAAGAGAGCACTGTACGGGCTGAAGCAAGCACCTCGTGCTTGGTACACTCGGATAGACAGCTACTTCACCGGGCTTGGATTCTCCAAGAGTGAGGCGGATCCTAACTTGTACCAGACTGTGGTGGAGGGGAAGTTGTTGATCATCGTACTGTATGTAGATGATCTGATTTTGACTGGCGATGAGTAGTTGATACTTTCATGCAAGGAGGATCTTGCACGAGAGTTTGAGATGAAGGACTTGGGCCTCCTTCATTATTTCCTGGGATTGGAGATTTGGCAGCGGAGCGGTGGACTGTTTGTTTCTCAGGGAAAGTATGCTCGGGAGATTCTAGAGAGGTTCAACATGCATGGCTGCAAGCCTGTTGATACCCCTCTTCCTGGTGGATGGAGGAAGGGAGATGCTACTTCGGAGGAGGTAGTGGATGCAACTGTCTTTCGACAGTTGGTGGGGTTGTTGATGTATCTGGTCAATACTCGACACGACATATGCTATGCAGTTAACCAGCTTTCGCAAGCTATGGTTAGGCCTACCAAGCTCTTTTGGAAGGCTGGCAAGCATGTGTTGCGTTATATCAGTGGCACAGCGGGATATGGACTTTGGTACAGACAGGAGGATGGAGTGAAGCTTTGTGGCTTCACAAATGCAGATTGGGCAGGGAGCCCAACAGACCGGAAGAGCACATCTAGAGGGATCTTCAGCATTGGGTCGACAGCAGTTTCCTGGTACAGCAGGAAGCAGAGATCCGTAGCACTCAGTTCAGCAGAGGCCGAGTACATGGCAGCAAGCTTGGCTGCATGTGAGGCGATCTGGATGAGGAAGATCCTGGTCAGCTTGTTCGGGTTGCATTTGGAGCCTACAGTGATTTACTGTGATAACCAGAGCTGCATCAAGCTCTCGGTTAATCCATTTTTTCATGATAGGTCCAAACACATTGACATCAGGTACCATCACATCAGAGACTGTGTTCAGCGGAGGATCATGTTGTTGTCCTACATTCCGATGGAGGATCAGGATGCTGACATTCTGACGAAGGCGCTCACCAGGAGAAAATTCGAGTTTCACAGAGGCAGGATAGGGGTTGCAGACAATCCATATCTTGCTGAGAGGGAGTGTTGAAAATGCAGCAAGATGATGGAGCCTAGTGAAAAGAAGTCGCCTTCACTAGGTGGGCCCGCAGGCTATTTTTGGCGCAAAGTCTATTTTTAGACTATGTCTATTTTTAGACATATCGAGCATGGTCCAGGGGTTGCAGTATGTTATTCTTGGATGATTGGTCGAGTTGGTAAAAATAGATGGACCTCTATTTTTAGACTTTCAGGTGGTTTCTATTTTTAGACTGCTGAGCTAAAAATAGAATAGTCAAATATTATTTACCCTTAATAATATTTGGACTTTAAACTTCAGTTTACTAACTTGCGGCACTTCAGTTTGACCCCCGGAGGTGGGGCATGCAGCTGACATGAGGATTTATGCTATTCCCATGTGTTTGGTTGAGCTAATGCGTAATTGACTTCAGTTAGACTCACGTGGCAGAGTTTTGGTGGAGTTGATTGAGGAGTTGATGGAGATGGTGTTCCGGTTAACTAGTTGAACTAGTTGTGATCAGTTTAACTGACGATCACACTAGAGATGAGTTGGGTGAATTAAATATTATTTAATTCACTGATATTAACTCATTATTCAACTAAAGAACACATCAGTTTACCTCAGTGCATGGACAGTTCAGTGAAGACAAGTGGAAGAGGTAGATGAAAGGGTGAGATCGACAGCAGTTGTACATAAGTTGTGCATGAGATTTGCACAATCAGAGGGATGAGAGTGCCAGTGATGATTGCGCTGTTCAATCAAGGTGAATTCAAACTTGGTTCAGCTACATTCACACTTTGGATTGCGCAGTAGAGGCAGGCAGACTAGAGGAGGAGTTTTGAACCCGCGATCGGTTCAAACTGAGCTAGTTTTGTGTGTAGTTTTTGGAGACAGTACTGTGTACTTGTGAGGAGTATTCTATTGTGTAAAACTACATGATTCTCATCCATTATATGATACATATAGCTAGGGGTTTTCAGCTATAAGCTTTCCCCATACATGCTGCGTTCTATGTGTGTGATTTGATGTTCTGTCGCTTTGTTTTTTATTCCGCATGTGACGATTAATGGTAGAAGCGATTATGTGTTATGCATGCAATTCGAATTGATGTATGATCAGGTTAATCGCAGCGAATAATCTTCATTATTCAGCAAATTTCTACAGGAGGGTAAAAGGAAGCTAAGATACTATAAGGAAGTGATCAACCCCACCCTTGATAATCAAACTTATCTCTCTTTTTAGTCTAGCAATAAGAAAAAAATGAACATCATTAAGATAAGAACTAATTCCCACGGGATTTAGAGTGAGATCGGGTGGTGATCTATTCCCAAGACCCCTTGGAACGATAGAATCTGTCATATTTGCGATTCTAAGCTGGTGGAAGATGAAAATCACTTCCTTTTAGACTCCCCGACTTTTACTCACATTCACTCTCAATTCCCTATCATCTGCCACACTTTCAATCTTCTTCACCTATTAAACCAACCAAACTATAGCGATCTTAGAGCACTTATTTCCCTTCTCTTTTACCATAGAAACAAGATTTTGAAGAATCAAACTTAGATTATTTCTCCTCTCTTAAGGTTTGATAAACCGCATTGGTATTAACAGACAGTAACCATCATAATCATCATCATCAATATAATATGGCCATAAAATAGATAATTAACTTTAATAAAAAGACAAATTGTAAAAACTTTCATATATATATATTATTATTGCCTTTTGATTTTATATTTTATTTTTTAAAGTATTTTCTTCTCTTTTTTCTAATTAGATAGTATTATTTGGCAACAAAATTTAATTCTCTTTACCAATAAAGTGATATAAAAATAAAATTTGAATATATTACAAAAATTAAGAAATTATTATTTAATATTATACATTAAGAGATAAGAGCACCTAAGGGATAGTTTAATTGGTCATTTCCATAATACAAAGTCTTTGTGAAGTGTGTGATTCAAGGTTTAAATATCCTTGTGAATCTGCCATCTTATATCTATGTACATATAAATCTATCCATCTTATATCTTTATACATATAAATATATCTTTTAGCTCTCACATATTTTAAATTTCATTAAAGTTCTCTCTCTCTATATAAAAGCTCTAACATCCTTTAAAGTGTTAAGAGAAATATATATATATATATATTCAAGGCATTTTGTGTTCTTGTAGATTGTATCTGGAACTCTATTCTTCATAACAACAAGGAAACCTTTCTCGCCTTATCCTAATCCCCCTCTGCTTGGAAGGATCATGGTCAAGAAGTTAGGTTTCTTCAATGTTGGAATCTCACCCCCATCTTCCCTCTCCCTCCTCCATCACCACTTGGGCCCTTGGCATGCTATTCCCTATGCTTGGTTCCATCCACCCCCTCTCCCCTTTCCTCAAACTGAACTTCAATGGTGCATCAAAAGGAAAACTCGGCCCAACTAGACTTTGTGGTATATTCATAGATCACAAAGGCTTTCCACTTTACATATGCTCATTTAGTACTCTAGAAATTAACATCATTAATGTGGTGTAACTCACTTCCCTCATCACAGGGATGGAAATTGCACAGGTATAGGGCTTCTCCTAGTTTTTTATGGAAAGAGACTCTCAACTCATTATCAACATGCTTTGCAAGATACAAAATCATACCCCAATGCATAACGTATCCAAAAGTTGGCATTTAAAAGCACTCTTATGTAAGGCTTATTTCCTTATCATTAATATCTCGGTCATCATCCCATCTCACATATGGAAAATAGGAGAAACAATTACTAATATGTTGGCTAACCATGGAAGTGCAGACACCTTTCCAAAATTTTCCTCCATTTGGAACCTCCTACGAGACTCCCCTCTCAAGGATACATGCTGGAAACTCTTCCAGAAAAATACACCTACACCATGTCAAGTGTTTCGGAGCAGAAGGAAGGGAGGGGGGGGGGGTGAGCTGCCACTGCCTCACTTGGCCAAGATGTCGGGGGACGTGGTAGCACACCCACTTAGAGAATGATTATGACACCCAAGATCCAAATTAGACGCTACCACATGCAAACTGCAACCATCGTACCCAACTCCATGCACACTTCACACTTCTATTTTGAATGCCAACTAATCCTCTAGAAATTTCGTAGGGTTTTCACTCATCCAACACACCAACCAAGTCTATTATGGTTTATTATATCCCTTATTATGGATAAATTTGTACATTTCTCCATCGTTGTTGGTTGCCAAAGCTCAATATATGATACGCAAGCCTTAGCTCTCTTTGAATTGAATTGGGGTCTCTCATCAGCCCATCTCTTTGAGCCTTGGCCTGGCACTATCTCATTATCCTTGGTAAGCATTTGTGGCTCCAAAAAATAATGACCCTCCCTCATGGATTATAACTACGGTAACAAAGGCAGTTTCCAATTGACGACTTGGAAGATATGTTCTACCCAGTTGTCTCTTTCTCCTTGCAAGTTTCATGTGCATGCTATAGTTTTCAATTTTGTTTCCTTCTACATGAAAGACGATAGTTCATTCTGTTGTTGGAAAATTTTTATAGATATGTACTTAACTACCTTTGGCTTGAGTGGCACCTCTTGTCTTCTCTATGCTCTCATTTTCGGACCCTCTTCTAGTCTTCTCTCACACAACATTTTGGTTTGGTGTATTTTTCTTACTTCAAAGCCTGAGAAACCTCTCTCTAGTCAGCGTCCCTGGGTTGTTCCCTTTCCCTTAGTGCTCTTTCCAGCTAGCCCTATTTCACAATTCTCATTCTCCCTTGATTTAAACCATCCCCTTACTTCTATATTTTCTTTTTTTTCCCTAGTAGATCTTGGCCACCCTAAGTGCTCGATCTATAGGCCCTGGATCTCTTAAAAGTGACTTATCAGTTGGCACTTTTTGTTTGTGCCTTTCCGATTTTGATCGTCTTTTATCCCTTTTTTCTTGGTACCTCCACCATGCCTCTTTAATGTGCCCATGTTCATAAAGGAACAACCTACTACTAGGAAAGGGCCAATTAGGGAAACACAAGTATTAACCACCTTCTGGAGGAAACTGCTGCTCGGTTCCATGAGCTTACCCTGAGCCCCATCTATGATGAGCTCACCCATCTCAAGAGAGAAGGAGTCTCTCATCGACTCCATCTCTCAGACATAGAGGTTATTTGTAAGTTGGAAAATTAGGTGTCATATACTGGGAATACATGTGGATGTTTCAATGAGTATATGTACATTTTTTACCTATATTGACATATTAAATTTATCCTTGGCATGATCTCGATGGATAGGTTCGAGCATCGAGAAAATATACTTCAGTCTATGGAGAATTTACATCGTGAGATGACAAAATTTGACTAGAGACTGGATCGTATATAGTGGCACCTTGGCATTCACCGAGGCTTCACTAGGGGAGCAATAACATACCACGTGTGTTCATATTGGGGGATATATATTGAGGAAAATATGACATAATATATTGAACATATAAAGTGCGATAAAGGGTTTTTATATCTGTAGGTATAAAATGGAACTCAAAATTAATGAAAAAATATAAAAGGGTACAACATGTGCATGAAAAAATGCATACCTACAATATTTAGTGAAATCAAAGGTTTTTTAAATTGAGAAGGTGTATTGGGTTCATATTGATAGGGGGTTAAATAATGTGATTTTTAGAGGTATTTTCCAATATGTAGTCAAATTAATGGTATTGTTTAGTATGCCAATAACACATGTGGTATGTTAGAGGATCATTGAGTAAAGACCCCATGTTATCATTCCACCCAACTAGGAAAACTCTCGACAAGAACCAAGACCCTATCTAGATTGTAGCTACAAATTATGATCCCTTTGATTATTCTTCTAATAAGTCTTCTAATATGCTCACACTTCTATCATTCTTTTTATTTCTATCTATTCTCAAGGCCAATCAGGTTAGTTATTTGAATGCTCTGTTATCTTAGAGCTCTCTATAAAGAGCAATCTTCGTATACAAATCCATCTCAAATGAATAGCGTTCATCGGCATCTCGCATACAGTACGTAGCCACATCATATTCCTTGTGCATTTGTATAGGACTCTGGTTTATTGCATGGCAGCATCTTCTCATATATGTAATGGCCAGCAATAAAGAGAGATATTCTGAATCTTGATGGGTCTGATAAAGTGTTTTCAATCGGAGGCTCAGTGGAGTGCAAAATTTGTTTTTGTACCCAAAAACATCGGTCATTATGTAGGGCATTTATTCCCATTTCATATCGTTTCTTTATCTGGTAATCCTAGGATTGATCATTTGGTTCCTGATAATTTATACCATATTCCTCATTGGAGGAAGACACAGTATATTGTTGCATGAAGTTATGGGAACTCTCTTCTCACATCAAATTTCTTTTCACAAATTTCACCCTGGGCCCTAAACCTTTTTTCTTTCTTTTTGCAAAAACCCTTTTTTAACTGAATCTAATGTTGCAATCATCCACAGTTATCAATAAATTCGTCTTTTAACTGAATCTAATGATACAATCATCCACAATTAAATAAATGAATTGTCAATCTCAATTTATTTAGAGGCTCACTCATGGCCATCCCCCTCTCATGTGGTCAAGGCCCTATAAAAGGATGTGCCCTCAACCCCGAGATACTCATAGTAATTCCCTTCTATCTATCCTTTTGTTTCTGCTTTTGCACTCCCCCGATTCCATTCTGTAGAGCAGCCCTTTACTCAGCACTGTGTTGTGTAGTCCCCTCTGGGCTGCGATCACTCAGTTTGTGCACCTCTTCTCTAGCCCTTTTGTTCCCCGTGTGTTCGACTTAGTTTTTCCCCAAGCTACACACCATGCCCTTGAAGCCTTTCCCTTGCCTCATCGTGTAATGGCTCCCAGACTACGTCAGAGAACCATTCAAGGCAGATAGAGAGGGGCTCTCCCTAGACATTATCACCGTGGAGAGGACAACCGTCTGGAGTATGTGGAAGGCTCCTCATCTAATAGTTTTTCGAGACAAAGCATCGATCCTGAGCAGGAGGAAGAAGCACCTATGAAAGATGCATAGAGGGGTAGGCGTGGCCCATGGAATTCTACCATCGCGCATTAGGCACAACCCCTACCTCGTAAGAATGATCCACTATCGGCTCAGGAGGAGGATGAAAATTAATCAGATGTCTGGGTTATGGAATTTGATGTTAATTGGATGTGCATCCATGCTGCAGAGGATCCAAAGTCCCCCATTCTTTGTGCACCTGTCCCCAAACCCAGGCATCCTGTAGCAGACTCTGAGGAAGTGGCTGCAGAGGCACAGGCTTGCCCCAGAGAGGAGGAAGTCCCCGACAATGTTGATGAAGATGAATATTGAGGCATGCGAAGCTACATAACTCTTCCATGGATTTTGTCAATCCTGCTACCACCAGTGCATCTCTAGTTATACCCCTGTCTATGCTTATTTTGTAATATCTAGATACATTAGCATTGGTGCACATTTTGTAATTTTCTATCACAAGTACTTTCCGGGTTGGTTTCCTTCATTAAGGAAACCCCGAAACTGAGCAACTAAGGCGGGGATTGGTTAAGCTCAGCTTGCCAACCCCACTTGTAGCATATGTAATGTTTATTTTCCCGAATTAATATAGAATAGCCCAACTTACCAAAATAATACATTAATATATATATATATGATCAAGTTATGATTAATTTAAAGTATCAAGTTAAAGAGAAAATTAAAGAAGGAAACCAAAAAACAATATCAATCAAATGAACTAAAAATTATATCACTAATTCAAGACATGAAAAAAAACAATAAAAAGCAGATAAAAGTCCAAAAGGAGAAAGGAAGAGGAAAAAAAAATAGAGAAATAAAACATAATTACTAAGTAAAAAAACCAATTGAATGTAGAGAACACCAATAAAAGGTAGAGAACACCAAGAGAGGAGAGGAAACGGCCAAGGAAAGAGAATGGGAATCCACAGATGTTTCAGGAGGAAGAAAATAAAGAAGTAAGAGTGTGAATCTAGTTCTAATTGATTTTCCAACCATTATCTTTGTGAAGATTTCGCATTCATCTGTCAATCTCAATGGCCAATCCGAATTTCCTATGATGATAATGACCAATTTTGTCAAGGACTCTGGAGATCTTAATGCAAATATGGTGCTTAGTTTTCACCAAGTCCTTTGCTAGAGCTGAAGAACAGGATCAATTATGCTTGAGGTCAACAACATGTTCTTAAATTCTCAACTTAATGGAACTACTAGTCTCACCCACGTCGAGGGGTCCACATGAGCATGGGATTAAGCTCACACCCTTCATTCTTGAGTTTTTGAGAGGATCTTTTATTGAATTAAGAGCACTATAAATAGTGTTTAGATGTTTGAAGCTAGCAAAAACTTGATTGTTTCTTAAAATGTGCACAACCTTATGAGTTGTTCCCTAGATAAAAGGAAGTTGAACATACGAAACATGATATTTAGGGTTGCGCTTGAATATAGAACCTTTGATAGCTTTTTGGAAGGACCTTAGGCCTTGGTGCCTCCTATAACCATTATTCCCAAAAAATTCAAGGAGGTGGGCCTTTCCCTCATTAATTTTGTTATAATTGAAACACTTAATGCGCAGGTGGCTAAGGTGTTTAAAAACCAAATTTCTATGCTAGATGATGCTGAGAATCAATGTGAAGGTATTGTTCCATGTGAGTATTTTTGTGGAAAAATTAGTGATAAATGGATCCATCTTCATTCTTAGAGATAAGGACTTCCAAGAATGGAATACTATCATTAACCTTGACTTCCACAGTAAACTTGATGTAGTTAGATTGATCATTAAGATGTTAAGATGTTGCAGGAATAAATCTAACTTAGCATGCCCATGAGACCAAACAATAAAGGTATTGTGACCTGTCAATGAACCCTTCCTAGAGCTTTGGATGGAAAGGTGAAGAAGCCAAGTCTATGGTCTCACAATATTCCATAAAAACGTTTCCCACCACTGGGGAGAGAGGTGAGTCCATGGAAACACCACAATTTTTCTCATAGAATTCACCCTGAAAACTGAACAACTTGGAATTGAAGAAAATTCTTATTGGAATCCCTCTCCTATTTATCTTGATGCTCTTGATCATATTTCTCATAATTGTCTTGTTGATGAGTCACACTTGTTGACTTGCAATGTCGACTCAAAAAACATAGTGTGATGGATCTGGTAGAATTTAATCAAAGTTATTCACATCATAAAAACCTTAACTTAGAAATGGTGAAATGTTCACTTTCAAAATTTAAATTATACAATTTATTTTTAAAATTATAATGGTGATTTTTTTACATATTTTTATAATAATTTTAATATTGATTACGAATAAATTACTTTAATATCCATATATAAAAATAAATGTTTAGATATTCCCTAAAAATGCTTATGCTTGGGTAATAACTTTCCTTCGTCAAACTTAATGAAATAGGTTAATGAGCCAAGTCCCAGAGGCATTTGGTAGGAGTGAAAACCTACCCCCTTATGGACCACCAACAAGTAATTCCAAGTGGCGTGGTTTTATATGAATAATTGTGATGAGTCAACCTATATTCGGGGATAACAATGAATTTTAGTTGTTCTCACTGCTCGTTTGTGAACTGAATTATTATAGGTTTTCCATTGTAAAAATAGAAACAAAAATAAAAAATTTAAAGAAATGTTTAGATATCAACTTCTTTTTTTGGCATAAAATAAATATATTTATTAAAAACATATATTTATATCCTGCAAATCTATATATGGACATGACATGGAATGGATTTAGTAATTTGTTCAAGGGTGCATATTAAGAGAAATTTATCAATTTTTATTATGTTAGGAATTTCATATAAATGTGAGATAACTTCAATTAAGGTTATATATATATGAAAAATAGTGTGTGTGAAAATTTATATAATTAATTGATAATAATGGTAATAGTTAATGTCAATGAGATTAGATTGGGTTTCCAAAACTTTAAAAAATAATAATAAAAGAAATTATTATTATTTGCTTATGTTACAGGTCAAGTCGTGAAGGTGGGAAAACAGTGAACGAGGCAAGTATTCCACGAACAAATAAGAAAGGACCAGGTGCAACCAAAGATACAAGGTCGAAAAACCACATCAAGGGAGCGGTGAGGACCGTTAGATTTAAGCGACGATCAACGACTGACAATCAAATTGCAAATCACAAATCGCAAGTTTTGCAAGATGGGCACAAGAGAAAATGTTAAAGTCAGCAAAATACGACTTGCGATGAGGTGGGACTTGTTCACCTGTGGCGCGAATATAAGCCTTAATTATTGCTCGGACTTCGCAGCTCACAAGTTTTTTATTTTACCTCTTAAAGACTTACACCAAACCTTGTTTTTTTCGCCGATGCGATGAAGCAGGACCCATCCAACCTTTATACATCACCCAAATCTGCATGCAAGCCCTTGTATTATGTATTTTCCTTAATTTTTGCCTCTTTGCACTTTGTAGCATTTAGCGCGTCGCATATCGCATTTCTCATAATTTATAACTTACCGCTTAAGCGCCCGGAAAGTATTTTGTGTAAGTTGTGATTCGATTAGCCCCACCATGGCAGCTCTTCCCCCCACTTCTGGTCTCTTACAATACGTGTCGTATAATATGAAACCTCATAGAGATTATTGCATAACCATTTTCTGCATTATTACTCCTTCAATGAAGTGGGATCCACCCTCCATGTCACCTCCTTTATCCATGCACTTCGCGGATTTAAGAGTTTACCTCTGTGCTTATAAACTAAAACTTAAATTTTATGATCTTTAGCCTATATTCGAGTCCCACCTTCCCCCCACATCACTTACCTACCCCCCTCCCCACGCTTCACACTTCGTGGATTTAAGAGTTTACCTCCGCGCTTATAAACTAAAACTCAAATTTTTTGATCTGCGAGTTGCGGTCAGGTCCCACCTTCCCTACACATCACTTACCTTCCCCCCTACACTTCACACTTCGCAGATTTAAGAGTTTACCTCTGCGCTTATAAATTAAAAGTTAAAGTTTGTAATCTGCGAGTTGTGGTCGGATCCCACCTTCCCTCCACATCAGTTACCTCCCCCCGCTTTGCACTTTGCGGATTTAAGAGTTTACCTCAGTACTTATAAACTAAAACTTAAATTTTGCAGTCCACAGGCTGCGTTCAGGTCCCACCTTCCCTCCACATCACTTACCTCCCCCCCACCTTGGTGCTTTGCACTTCACACTTCGCATTTTTTTTGGTGTTTACCTCCACTGCGCTTATAACAAAAACTTAAATCTTGTGACTTGCGATGTAGTTTGGTCCCATTATGCCTTACACCATTTCCATCCTATCTTCGCACATCCCACCACCGCCAAGTCCTCCGCATCTCTCATATCCGACGATCCTTAACACATTTCAGACCCCCCCCCGGCCTTCAAACTTTAACCATGGGGGGGGGGTTCGAAACAGGTGGTATCCATTACCACTCACTCCTCCACTTGTCTTCCTCTCATCATTTTTCACCCCCCTTCTCCGATACTGCTCACCACCTAAGACCCCCTCCAAAATCCGATTTCTGATTTTCAAATACAGCAAGAATTTTTGGTAGATCATGCAGTTATGGTTTATTCAGTCCCTCCAAGAGCTCCCCACTAAAGAATTCAGCATGCATATCACAACCGACCATTTTACAATGGGAAGTTGAAATCATGAGAGTTAGGGAGTGGAGGATGTCGAACAGTAGATGGAATTACATGATGAAGTCTGGACCGCTCACCCATTCTTAGCCACTTCGCGCCACTCCTCACAATATTCTGGAATTTGGCCTCCCTAGCTAACTATTTTATTTTTTTTTACTGTTTAGATAGTGATTTTTTGCTGGTAAAATCTTGATTTTACCCAATTCTATTATGATTTTTCTATTGCAGGAGTGATTGATTGATGGACACTCTGATATTTTTTTAGAATATTTTGGTTTCACCTATGTGGGTCGATCATGATGAAATATTTGATCGTAAAGCCTCAAAGGTAACTCTATATGTAGTGAGTTCAATGACGAAAGAAAGGTTCTGTAATTTTGAAGAAATTTGTTGTAGTTTTGTATGATTGTGTTCCCTATGCTCTGAGACACATATTTGGGAGAGTTGTTTAAACTTAATATGATACAGAGTTTTTATTTAGATTCCATATGGAAAAATGAGTAGTATGCATATGTTTCCTTCTGTTATCAGTAATCTCCTTTTATGTGTAATCATATTTCATGCTATGCTGCTTTGATGGTTCGTGTAATGTAGCTGCCAATAGTCTAAAATATTATTAATGAATTCGTGTTTATATAACGCTCTTGTATTAACCTTTCTGCACTCCCTTAATTCGCTCTTCACAAACCTATGTTGTTTTCCATATCTCATTCATACTTGTTTCCTCTGAGTTCACAGGTGATAGATTCTTAATCCTCTTAAACCTGTCTCTTGTGGGTTCCTTCTCCGTTATCTCTTAACGCCTCTGCATATTTTTAAAGTTTATGCTCATTGTTTTATACTTGGCCCACTTAAAATCCATCTAGCCTCACAGCCTCCCGAGCCCTCTCACAGTATCTGGAATTCACATGAATCAGGCTCAAATGGTCTCCTCCATTCCTGAATCACCAAAACTATTTTTCTGTTGCCCCATTTTCTGTCAGAGAAATTTATACTGCTGTCCATATTAAACCTCTGATCTTAAGATGTCCTAGGAACTAGTCTTTTGAAACTCAAGGTTGTCTCTATGAGCTACAACACTAGCTATGAATACTGGTGTTTTATAACTGAGTGGAATTATGAAATGGAGAAAAGTGTTTTCAGTAATGATTTAAGAGAAACTAAGAATTCTTAAGCCATACATCAGAAATAAAACATTAAAATTGTAAGAACAGTTAGAATTAAGGTACTCTGGATAGTAAATCTTAATATAACTTTCCTATTTTACAATTAGAATTTTAAATAAAGCACATGAAAAGATGACATTCGAGAAACATTAAATCTGATAAAGGAAAAACATCACCAAGATAACACAACACATGAATCTTGCATACTGATCTTTTTATTGATGCTCCAGCTTGAAAATTACAAAATCTCCAAATCCCCAGTGCTTACAAACCAAGTTCCAACCCCATAATACTGAATAAAATGCTATATTTAAACTATTTGCAACTGATTGCCGTATCAAAACGACAATCTGTTCATTTATTACAAAATAACTGAAATTTGACACGTGCGTCTCTTGCATGGACACTTTGTAATGACCTTTCTAACTTATGGCTAAATTCATTATAAAGTTATTCAGTGCTATAGTGGTCTGTTGTGCTGGAAAAATTGATACTACTAAGCTGTTCTGATACACTGGATCTGCTGATGTACATAATTCACGGAGCTGCCTATTTTGTCATCATGCTGAGTTGTCATCCTCCCTGGAGTCCACATAAAATTTCTCATTCCTTTGATTCTGAATCTTATTTGGATTCAAATTTATGTATACTTGATCAGTCTCGATGTACTTCACAAATTTTGGCCTCAACTGAAATATGTGCCTAATTTCATGTTGTATGAAGACATCATTGTTGATAACTTCATAAAATGCTTTCCCTGTCATAGTGTTCTTCATATTGGTATGCTTGGATGTATCTTTTGAAATATTTGTGATATTTTTGACATAATACATCCTAGGCATCAGCTTATCATTGATAACAAATAAGGAAGGCAATCCATTTTTGTTCAGTGGCTCAATCCTATTGAAAAATATACTTACTCCAATCTCTAACTTATGACATCTTTCTTATAGCTATGTAACTAGACTCTTCTTTTCCATTTGAGAGATGGAAAACATATATGAATAAGGATTTGCATTCAGTGGTTGATCTTCGGTATATCTTGAGGTGGATTAAGTGTTGGGATAGCTGGAAGATACACCTGTAAAACAACCTTGAATATGCCCTGTCACCTATTGACCTATACTCTGTAGAGATTTTCAAACTTGATTGTATTTTTAGTCTTCTGCACATAGTTAACTTTCTGGTATATTCTTTTAGTAAACTCATCTGCAAGAGCCAAAATGTCGGAGGTAACACTGTCTACATACCCTTTTATAAGCTTACCTAGGATCCACACCAAGTAGAGAACTAAACCCATGACTTCTTCAATCTTAGGCCTTTGCGCTTTAACAACAACCATTTGACCAAAGTATCTAAGGTAAGCTCTATAAACTTGGTCTAAACTTGCAGCTGCAATAGGAAATGTTGATATAATAGAGACAATTTACTCGAGTGCTAATTCTGCCTTCCTTTACTGTGCCAACTTAATATAACAAAATAAATCATCCTCTCTTGACTTGGTAAAAATAGACAATGCACACCCAACATCAAGCTAGATATTTATAAAATTCAAGTCCGTGGAAGATGGGACCTGGACATTAACTTGAACCATATGTTTCGCATATTAAACCTCCAGCGCAGTTGTATGAAATGAGAGCATAATTGAAAGAGATGTATAGTTCTTCTATTATACTCCTTTTAATTTCAAAGATAAACTGTAGTGGAGTTGTATCATTCACAAAACTAGACTCAAAAAATAAGTTTGGATTTAATTTTCTGTTTCTCCATGTTGAAAAAATCAAGATCTAAGTGTAAAGGTTGGAAATAGGAATGTTTATAAGTGGATTCCTTGTGTCTTCCATAGTAAGAAGTAGTAAATGTGGTATTGAGCCAATATTTCCATGTTCCCCCAATGAATGGCTTATGGATATAAAGCCTTCCGGGTAATATCTAGAATCGTGAGCTGATTTTAAGCTTTGGCTTGTTGAATCTGCACTTACATCTAGAGATGATGATCTGCTAAAATAATCGATGCTCCTGACCGAAGTTGACATAATAATTGAGCTCCTCCATAGCATACAATGCATTGTTAATTGAACAGACCTTGTATGCCACCTGTTATGTGACTAGCACTACCAAAGGTACCGCTATCTATGAACCTTGTGTGTAACTTTTAAAGGAGTGATGGAATTTTTCTCCAGCACAGGACTTGCTTCTAAAACATCATCAATCATGACTTTGACAAACAAATGGCCAACATTCACCACTTCCAGCTTCTTCAACTCAAATATAAAACTTGGACTTTTTGTAGAATTCCTTTCATGAGTGTGAAACCCTTCAAAGTCACTTTCCTCTTCGTTAGAACTATTATTTCAGCCAGAACTGAGTTTTGAAAACCCGTGAATTTCTCTACAAGCTACCCACACCTGCTCTTCCAACAACCTTGAGCCTCTGCACGTAAGGATTCAACACTTTGTAGGTTGCTTTGGATCTGGTTCTTCAATTTTCACCACTCTCTGCCACAAAGAAATTAAGGTGGATTCTAGCTTAATTTCAATAAAATTCACCAGCACTGCGTTTGACCTGCAAAAACCTGAAATGGATTTTAGATGGGGGCATATCTGGTTAGCAGTATTGTGATGGGGGGGTGCGAACTTTTTTGGAGATGACACGTGGGTGTATAAGGAGTGGAAACCAAAACCATTTATTTCGAACCCCCCAAATAGTAAAGTTTGAATGGTGAAGGGGGGGGGAGGGGATGATATTGGCTATTGGATGTGAAGAAGGGGTTTAATATGGGCGAAGAGATGACAGAGCTTTATATGATCAAACGAGATGATGAATGGAAGGAACTAGGTTTATATCATACATGTAATGCAATGTGCGGGGGGTAAGGAGTTTCACCTAATGTTTTAGACATTTTCAAAACATTTCTTCCATGCGCCTGTAAAGGGATTTCCAAACCTAAGAGAAAACATTCTTTGTCCTTTTGACCAGCAGTACCCACTAGGAAATAAATGGAGCATTATTTTTAATTTGAAAAATCTAAATAAATATAATTAGTCGCCTGGAGAGTCTATAGATTATAGGATACTTACAGTGGCTCTAATTGGGGATGGCAGCTCCGGAGGAGGTGTCAAGAACACCATACATCAGTGGCCTGATCCATTGGGCTGATCTCAAATATGCAACCTAGTCTGCTACAAAACCTCTGCGGCTGAAAATATTTAAGCTAAAAACATAACTCTCTACAACTGAAGTCTGGAACACTCTTGAACTGAACACTAAAAATCAATTTGAAACTAAAACTGGAAAGATTCTCATAGTACTGAGTTTATTTCACACCTACCTACTCTAGTCTGATAAGAAATTATCCCATCAAATAATAATCAGATTTCCAATGTAACTAGTCAAGAAAATGAGTGCTTAACTAAACTTGGCCTTCCATCTCTGTGAGGAGAGAATGGGATTCGAAGCATGGCGACTTTACTCTTTCACTCGATCCAATAGCTTTGTTAATAAACCTGGTAGATTCTTCCTTCACTGATGACTGTAATAAATTGCTCAAAGGATCTAGGTAAACATGCAACATGAGATCCCTCAGATGATTGGTGATATAAAAACATACCTCATCCCAGACTGTTCCCTTTCTTCTGTGTTGGCATTGACTATATTCACATGGAAAAGAAGACATTTTTTTTTTCTTCTCTTTCCATGATAATCAGTTGTTCCGTGTGCTCTTCATCATTCCCTTTATCATTCAAAAACTTGCAAGGAAGTTGCAAACTCCCAATCATCTTGGGAAAAGGGTCATTAGCTATAATGTCAATATGTTGTGCAAATTTTTTAATATCCCAAGAAGAAAATAATGGGGAACATTTGTGGTCTCTTTTAAAGTCTGTAAATTTAGAAATAGGATTAGAGAGGCCTTCAATCATCAAACCTTCTTGGTTTTCATTAGGAAAACTTGATTGGTGTTCAATCTCTGAATAAAACACTGCTATTTTAAGATTCTCTTGTGAATCTGGGCCATCAAACTCTGCTGATTTTTCTTCTAGATTACTAGACTATTGGAGGTTTTCACTGTTGTCCTTTGCTGGATCTAGTTCAGGGAGCTGAAATTCTTCTTTAATCATCTGCTGATCAAATGGTCCTTATGCTGCTAGGGATATTTCGTGTGATGAAACTTCACGAACTTCTGGACAACATATATCATTTCTTTTTTCATGACAAGACATTTCAGACAAAACTTCCACTTGATGAAATGGTCTTTCTTCTAAAACTTATAATATTTCATCATTCATTAATTGATCATCATCATAGTAATCCTCCAGATATTCAATAAAACTCTAAAATTTATCACAACAGTCTTGAACTAGTGACAAAGAGGGATAATCTTCTTTATACTTTTCATAAAACACAGCATGAAAACACTTTAAAGAACTAATATTTGCAGCTGGTAGATCTTCATACCAAATCCTAGCTTTCTCTTATAAACTGGCCACAAAAATTTTCATAAGACAATCCTCTTGAAATTGGATTTTAAATCTTCAGACATTCATTTGAAATCTTAACAAATGTATAGTAGCATCATCTCCTTTCTTATCTGTAAACATCAAAATATATTTTAGCCAATCAATGTTTGGCATGGGATTTGGAAAACCTGGGATCTTAGATCTGTCAAAAGGAGCATACCTGCATTGTATTCTTGAATTCATCTTGTAAATAAATTAGAGAATGGAGTCACCATATGTTCACAACAAATCTGTATTATTCTACCATTGGAGCCTTTAGTTCAACTGAAAACTGTGGAGTCGCCAGGTGGATGATTTCAACCTTCTTGTGTATGGTTGTTTGTCCACCATCACCGACCAGATCTGAACTTGATAATTGTTACTAAGGAACAAAAAACTCAGTCCCCAATGTGGTCGCCACTAGGTTAGCGCCGTATAATTTTGAAGGTTGAAGACAGAATCCTAGAGGGCCAACATAAAAACAACTTCGGGCCTAGGATCTATCCCTCCTAGACCCAGAGATGGATCTCTCTATTAGATATAGTTTTGTTGATTTGGAATTTTAGGCTAGATATTAAGGCAAAGAGGTTTGTTTGAATATTTGTGGTTGATATTTAAGGGATTTCTTTAAACAGTTTCCATTGGGCTATGGAGTGAAAATAGGCTGGGAGTATGCATCAATTTCCAGAACAAATGTGAGGCAAGCTACTTGTGAATATTGGTGTATTATAACTGAGTGGAATTATGAAATGGAGAAAAGTGTTTTCAGTAATGATTTAAGAGAAACTAAGAATTCTTAAACCATACATCAGAAAGAAAACATTAAAATTGTAAGAACAACCAGAATTAAGGTACTCTGGACAGTAAATCTTAATCTAACCTTCTTTTTTTACAATTATAATTTTAAACGATGCACATGAAAAGATGACAGTGAAAAAAAAAAATTTGATAAAGGAAAAACATCACTAGGATAACACAACAAATGAATCTTGTAGAATGATCTTTTTATTGATGTTCCAGCTCGAAAATTACAAAATCTCCAAATCCCCAGCGCTTACAAACTAGGGTCCAACCCCATAATACTGAATAAAATTCTATATTTAAACTATTTGCAACTAGTTTCTGTATCAAAACAGAATTTTTTTCACTTATTACAAAATAATTGAAATTTGACATGTGTGTCTCATGCATGGACACTTTGTAATGACCTTTTGAACATATGTCTAAAGTCATTATAAAGTTGTTATTCAATGCTGTAGTGGTCTGTTGTGCTGGAAAATTTGATACTGCTGAGCTGTTCTTATACATTGGATCTGCTGATGTGGATAATTCATTAAGATGCCTATTTTGTCATCGTGTTGAGTTATCATCCTCCATGGAGTCCGCATAAATTTTCCCATTCCTTTTGAGTCAGAATCTTAGTTCTATTCAAATTTCTATAGACTTCATCAATCTCGGTGTACTTCACAAATGTTGGCCTCAACTGAAATATGCACCTAATTTCATGTTGTATGAAGATATCATTGTTGATAACTTCATAAAATGCTTTCCCTGTCATAGTGTTCTTCATATTGGTATGCTTGGACGCATCTTTTGAAATATATGTGAGATTTTTGACATAATATGTCCTAGGCTTCAACTTATCATTGATAACAAATAAGGAAGGCAATCCATTTTTGTTCAATGGCTCAATCCTATTGAAAAATCTACTTACTCCAATCTCCAGCTGATGACATCTTTCTTCTATCTATGTAACTAGACTCTTCTTTTCGATTTGAGAGATGTAAAACATATATTAATAAGGATTTGCATTTAGTGGTTGATATCTGGGATATCTTGAGGCCGATTAAGTGTTGGGATAGCTGGAAGATACACTTGTAAAATAGCCTTGAATATGCCCTATCACCTATTGACCTGTACTCTATAGAGCTTTTCAAATTAGATTGTATTTTTAGTCTTCTGCACATAGTTAAATTTCTTGTATATTATTTTAGTAAACTCATCTATAAGAGCCGCAATTTCAGAGGTAACACCGTCTACATACCATTTTATAAGCTTACCTAGGCTCCACACCAAGTAGAGAAATAAACGCATGAATTCTTCAACCTTAGGCCTTTGCACTTTAACAAAAACCATTTGACCAAAGTATCTAAGGTAAGCTCTATAAACTTGGTCTAAACTTGCAGCTGCAATAGGAAATGTTGATATAATCAAGACAATTTACTCGAGTGGTAATTTCGCCTTCCTTTATTGTGCCAAGTTCATAGAACGAAATAAATCATCCTCTGTTGACTTTGGAAAAATACATAATGCACGCCCAACATCAAGTTGGATATTTATAAAATTCAAGTACGTGGAAGATGGGACCTGCACATTAACTTGAGCCATATGTTTCGCATATTAAACCTCCAGCGCAGTTGTATGAAATGAGAGCATAATTGAAAGAGTTTTATAGGTCTGCTCTTATACTCCTTTTAGTTTCAAAGATAAACTGTAGTGGAGTTGTATCATCCACGGAACTAGACTCGGAAAATAAGTTTGGATTTAATTGTCTATTACTCATTGAAAAAATCGAGATCTAAGTGGAAAGGTTGGCAATAAGAATTTTTATAAGCGGATGCCTTGTTTCTACAATAGTAAGAAGTGGAAAATGTGGTATTGAGCCAACCTTTCAATGTTCCCCAAACTAATGGCTTATGGATATAAAGCCTTCCAAGAAATATCTGGAATCGTGAGCTGATTTTAACCTTTGGCTTGTTGAACCTATACATACATCTAGATATGATGATCTGCTAAAATACTCGATGATCCTGACCAAAGTCGACATAATAATTTAGCTCCTCCATAGCATACAACACATTGTTAATAAGATAGACCTTGTATTCCACCTGTTATGTGACTAGCACTGGCAAAGGTACCAATATCCATCAACCTTGTGTGTAACTTTCAAAGGAGTGTTGGAATATTTCTCTGGCATAGGACTTGCTTCTACAACATCATCAATCATGACTTTGACAAACACATGGCCAACAGTCACCACTGCCAGCTTCTTCAAATCAAATATAAAACTTAGAATTTTTGTAGACTTCCTTTCATGAGTGCGAAATGCTTCAGAGTCACTTTCCTCTTCGTCAGCATTATTATTTCAATCAGAACAGCGTTTTTAAAACCCGTGAATTTCTCTGCAAGATACCAACACCCGCTCTTCCAAAAAAATTGAGCCTTCGCATGGGAGGATTCAACACTTTGAAAGTATTTTTGGATCCGGTTCTTCCTAGTTCACCACTCTTTGCCACAAAGAAATTAAGGTGGAGTCCTTTTTAATTTCAATAAAATTCACTACCACTGCGTTTGACCTGCAAAAACCTGAAACGGATTTCGGACGGGGGCATTTCTGGTTAGCGGTATTGTGATGGGGGGGTTCGAACTTTTCTGGGGATGACATGTGGGTGTAGGAATGGAGATCGAAACCATTTATTTCGGACCCCCCAAACAGTAAAGTTTGAATGGTGAAAGGGAGGGGGGGGGGGGCAAAAAATGATATTGGCTATTGGATGTGAAGCAGGGGTTTAATGTGGGCGAAGAGATGACAGAGCTTTCTATGATGAGACGATATGATGAATGGAAGGAACTAGGTTTATACCATAAGTGTAATGCAATGTGTGGGAGGTAAGGAGTTTCACCTAATGTTTTACATTTTTTCAAAACATTTATTCCATGCACCTGTAAAGGGATTTCCAAACCTAAGAGAAAACATTATTTTTCCTTTTGACCAGCAGTACCCACTAGGAAATAAATGGAGCATTATTTTCAATATGAAAAATATGAAGAAAAATAATTAGTCGCCTTGAGATCCTATAGATTATAGGATACTAACACGAACTACCATCCACTAGAAGCTCCCGCAACCAAGGATCCTCACCCAACCACCATTGGACTTTCCAACTACTATTGGATAGAGAATTTTTTTCCTACTATGAATCACCAAATCAATGTCTCTACTGAAGCCTCAACACACCTCCACTTCCTCCACGTGAACCATGTTTCACAATATTTCATATTTTTATCATTTTCTTAACAGGATCAACCCAATAGCACTAGCATTTAGCACATAAAATCTGAAACAAAAACTTTTCCTGGTGAAGGATCTTTCTTCTCATCTACTCACCACAATCTCAACACACTACTCTTAATTCTCCTCCATTTTATAGCCTCAATTCACCTTTGAATTATGCATACACAACTCTGAAATATATCTGGTATTTGCTCACAAATATGTGATATATCTATGTACAAACTATGTGAGCAGTTGTTGAATACTCTTCTCACTCATAATTCTCTCACAGTAGCATCCTCTCACACTCTCACTACATCCAACAAAATAAACTCAATTTCTTCCTTTATTTATCTAATTCTTGTGTTGAGATACTGAGTAAATGTTGTAGGTTATGGAAGAGTCAACAATCCTTTTCACATGCTTTAGATCTGTTGACACCTAATCCTAAGGGTTGGGTGAGGATATTTAATATTGTACATTAAATTATATTAGAAAATAAGGAAGGCCAAGAGTCATTGGGAGATGAATCCCAATAGCCTCACCTCCATGTATAAATACATGCACATTCTTCATCTAATACATATTCTTATTTGCAGAGTTACCTCTTGGTTTGACATGGTATCAGAGCTAGGTTCACTATTGGCATTCTTGCCTGTGGTGTAACTCCCTCATCTCTGCTAACAGTCTTTTGCTCAGTCAGTTTTATGTCTAGTTTCTGCTGCTCCATTAGATTGCTGCCATTTTGAGTTTATATACTGCAATTCTGCATTTTTTTTATTATCTCTGCAATTTATGCACAACTCTGATTTTTTTAGCTCCTGAAGATTTTGCAATTTGCAGTCCCTAAAATTCTGCAATTTGCAGTTCCAGCAAATACCTGCAACTCTGCCAAAATTCTTGGCCTTACAGCCCCCTCTTCCCCAACACCTACACATATGCACTCACCCCTCGACTCCATAACTCTGCACTCCACTACAGCGCTATCCATCTTTCCACCCACACCCTCTTTCCAGAGCTCAACCAAAATTCTTGGCCTTATGACCCCCCTCTTCCCCAACACCTACGCATCTGCACTCACCCCTCGACTCTGCACTCCACTACTCCCAACTCCTTGACGCCATTCAACAATTCCTATCCGCACTTCGCTACCCCAAGCCCGCTGCATCCTACCCCGCCCCCTCACATCTCCCTACCCGCATACCATCTACCCATACCCCGCCTCCCCGCTACCTACATCTACTAATTCCCCACGATGCTAAAGTCTGCTACGATCTTACACCCTGCTACGACCTACTGCCCTCGAAACCCCGTGGCCTGTCGACCCTCCCTGCTATCTGTCAATACCTTCCACGACCCATATATAATACCGCCATATCACTATCTATCCCATTCATTAATACCACCACTCTCACCACGTTAATAATCCTCCCCCCCATATATATTTAATCCCATCGCACCCCATTTTCAATACCATTCCATTTTTTATAATCCCTTTCATTCATATTATCAGCACCCTCACATAAATTTTTTTTCCAAACAAAAAAAAAATTATTATTTTTTATTGCACAATTGAGTATATTTCTAGAATTGAGGATTTTCTAGCAAAATTTTTTCCCCCTCAAAAGAATTTTTTCCAGCAAAGTAATTATTTTTTCCCTTCAGAAGAATGCATTCTCTCATATCTATTGTAGGGGTGGTTCTCTCTGGAAAAGAGAACTATCTTGAATGGTCTCGGAAAATCAAGCACACTCTCATTTTTAATGAGTTGTGGAAAGGAATCTATGAAGGACAAGAAGGAAATCCACCAGCAAAGCCCACTTCAGACAAGGAGCTTGCCATTTGGGAAAACAAGAACTGCAAGGCCTATGCCCTGATTGCAGCTTCTGTAAATGAAGAGGTGAGTCACCATACTTCATCATTTTCAAATGCCTATGAAGCCTTGAGCAAGCTAAAAGAACTCTATGACTCACATTCAAAACTAGAAATTGTTCAATTGATGATTAAGCTGTTCAGTCTTGAAATGAAGAATGATGATCCCCTTGCTTTAGATTCAGAAGTAAGATCTATCATGCATGATATTGACAACACTGGTGTAAAAATTGACATATCTCTCATAGAATATGTTAAGGCATTATATCCGACTTACTCACATTATCTTGAGTCATTGCAAGCAAGTGGAAACCTTGAGCATATCACCTTTGATACCCTTGAGTAAAATTTTGCAAAAAGAGAGAAAGCTTTCGGGAAGATGACAGTCCCTTCATCTTCTGAAGAGGCTGCATACTGTGCACATAGAGAAAAGAGTCATGCTCCAGATTCTTCCAGAGGAAGAGGTGGCAGAAGAGGAAAAGGAAGAAGAAACTTCAGAGAAAGGGGGGTAGAAAATCTGACAAATCCGATCTTCATTGCACATGTTGCAATAAATATGGACATGATGCATCCAAATGTAGGACACCTTGGGATAAAATTGAGCAGCAAAGAAGTCAAGACAAAGGTAAAACTAATGACAAAGACAAAGGTAAAGCACCTGAATCCGCTCATTATGTTCTAGCACATTGTAACAATGGAGTAACTGAAGACTTGTTTGATGTTTCATTTACTTCATGGAGAGATGATTGGTTGCTAGATTCTGGAGCAACATGTCACATGACATTTAGAAAAGATTTTTTTGAAGAATTCACTGACAAAGTTGATGGAGCAGTATATTTCGCAGATAAATCCAAACTCAAGCCATCGGGGCTTGGCACAGTCAGGCTTAAACTGCCTGGTCTTCCTGATCATATCCTACATGAGGTTCTATACCTCCCTGAGTTGAAGAGAAACTTGTTGTCCCTGGTTGAAATCCGGTAGCAAGGACACTCAGTTCACTTGTTTGATGGCAAGGCAGAGGTCAGAAAAGCATCAGATCACTCACTTGTCATGGAGGGAATAGAAGAAGGGAGACTCTTGAAGCTGAAAGGTTCATCTACTCATGCTCAAAACTTTGCATTTAGTTCACATCATGATGAAGGTACATTCCCATCAAGTCTTTTATGGGATGATAGATTTGGACACTTAAACTATGACAGCCTTCGTTTGTTGAAGAAAAATAGTGTTGATGGACTGCCTACAATTCCTAGAAAACCTAAGGAATGTGATGCTTGTATTCTAGGAAAGCATAGCAAACAGCCATTTCATGATTCACACTCCAGAGCACATAGAAAAATTGAGCTTGTTCATTCAGATTTATGTGGCCCTATGCCTGTTGCTTCTGCAAATGGAAATAAATATATGATGACATTTATTGATGACTACACCAGAATGTGTTGGATTTACTTATTGAAGAACAAGTCTGATGCTTTTCAAACATTCAAGAATTTTCATGCATGGATTGAAATGATGCACAAACTCATATTGGCTCTCTACGTACTGATAATGGAAAAGAATACACTTCAAATGAATTTGAAATTTATCTTTGTCAACATGGGATCAAACATCAAACAATTGTGCCATATAATCCCCAACAGAACGGTGTAGCTGAAAGAATGAACAGAATTATTTTAAATATGGTTCAATCCATGTTATTTTTCAAGAATGTAAAATTGATGTTTTGGGCTGATGCAGTTCTATGTGCTGTTTACATAAAGAATACGTGTCCTTCAAGTTAAATTAGAAACAAAACTCCTTTTGAAATGTGGAATGGCCACATTCCTTCGGTAAATCATTTCAGGGTCTTTGGGTCCACCTATTATGCCTTGATACCCAAGGGTCAAAGGAATAAACTTGGTGCTAGAAGTCGAAAATGTATTTTTTTGGGGTACTCCAATACCTCCAAAGGATATCGTCTCTATGATGAAGCCAATAAGAAGTTTGTAATAGCAAGAGATGTCATATTCCTTGAATCTTCCAAGAGTGACAAGGTTGTTGAGCGGCAACTTGATCACCTGGATAGATTCACACATGCAAAGTCTTTCCAAGAATTTGATAATCAGATTCCACATCTTGAAGGGGGGATTCCTATATTGAATCAAACTATGGAATCATGTCTTGAAGCACTCTCTCCCCCACATGAAGAAACAACCACGGATGACACATTGAATGATGTGATTGACAGAATTGGGAGTTTGAATCTTGAATCAATCCCAACTCAGTCAAATGAGCAGCCTGGGCCATCTCAGAAAGGTCCTCCCAAATGGCTGACAAAGACACTGGAGAATGTTCATCCCGATGAGGTTGGAAAAACAAGAACAAGAAGTTCCACTAAACAAAACGAAGGTGATGTATACAATTTTTATTCTTCTGTTGATATGGATATTGCTTATAATTGTGAATTGAGTTTGTCTACAGATCATGAACCAACTTCCTTCAAATAAGCCGCTTCTCATGATGAATGGAAAGAAGCAATGCAAAATGAGTATGATGCCTTGATAAATAATGGCACTTGGAAGCTGATTGATCCGCTTTTGGAAACAAAAACAATTGGCTGTAAGTGGGTCTACAAGAACAAGCATAAAGCAGATGGCTCACTTGACAAGCACAAGGCCAGGCTTGTGGAAAAAGGTTTTGAACAAAAAGAAGGAATCGATTATGAAGAAAATTTTTCTCCCACAGCAAAATGGACCACCATCTGGACTCTCTTTGCCCTAGCAGCTCAGAATGGATGGAAAGTCCATCAGATGGATGTAAAAACCGCCTTTTTGAATGGAGATCTAAACGAGAAAGTTTTTATGTCCCAACCAGAAGGATTTATTGTAAAGGGCCAAGAACACAAAGTTTGCAAGCTTATAAAATCCTTGTATGGCCTCAAGCAATCACCACGAGCCTAGTATGATAAATTAACTGAGCATCTTCTGAAACTTGACTTCAAACATTTTGATCTTGATGATGCAACCTTGTTTGTTAAGAAAGTTGGAAAAAAAGTTGTATATCTTGTGGTGTGTGTAGATGATATTTTGATAACAAGGAACAATGAGAGCTATATTGCATCCATGAAGAAATAATTGAAGAAATGTTTTGAAATGACTGATTTGGGTTATGTTCATTACTATTTGGGTATTGAAGTAATTCAACATCCTAAATTTATATTTCTTTCTCAAAAGAAGTACACTAGACATCTTTTGAACAAGTTTGGCATGGATGAATGCAATCCCTTAACCACTCCAATGGAACAAAACTTGAAGCTCACATCCATTGAAGGGAAGGAATTCGAGGATGCAACTAAGTATAGACAGCTTATAGGAAGTCTTATCTACCTAACCACCACCAGACCTAACATTTCATTTGCTGTTGGAATCCTCTCAAGGTTTATGCAAAAACCTTGTGAAGGACATTGTTCTGCTGCAAAAAGAGTGTTAAGGTACTTGAAGGGGACTCAAGACTTTGGACTCAAATATACACAGGTAGGCGACTTCAGCTTGATCGGATACTCTGATTCAGACTTTGATGGGGACAAAGAAACATGGGTGTCTACTATAGGTTACACCATGAGTCTTGGATCAGGAGCTGTCTCATGGAGATCACACAAACAGTCATTTCCAGCAGATTCCACGACCAAGGCATAATATGTGGCAGCAGTTGAAGCAACAAAGGAAATTGTGTGGCTCAGAAAAATCCTAGAATATTTGTAGATGAAACAAACGTATTCAACACCACTCATGATTGACAACACTTCTGCAATAAAGTTGTCCAAGAACCCAAAGTTCCATGATCAAACAAAGCACATCAACACAAAATACCATCTAATTCGAAATCATGTGCAAGCCAAAACCATCCATCTACATCATTGTTCCACAAATGAGCAAATTGTTGATATCTTCATCAAAGCACTTGGAAGAGAAAAGTTTGAAAAGTTCAGATCGATGCTTGGGCTCACCAACATCCCTTCGGATTAAAGGGGGGAATGTTGACACCTAATCCTAAGGGTTGGGTGAGCATATTTAATATTGTACATTAAATTATATTAGGAAATAAGGAAGGTTAAGAGTCATTGGGAGATGAATCCCAATAGCCTCACCTCCATGTATAAATACATGCACATTCTTCATCTAATACATATTCTGATTTAAGGATTTACCTCCTGGTTTGACAAGATCTAGTTGAGGAAGAATTCTTAACCAAATAAATCACTAACTCCACTAGCCCTTTGATATATTCAATCTTTATCATCTTCTAGAGGGCCCACAAATTTTTTTGACCATATGTCAAAAATTCTCGATCAATAACATCGCCACAACACCAAAATAGTCTGAGCAGCGTGATGAATGTAGAGCTTTTCTCATCAATACGCAAAGTCACTCCCTTAACACCGCTATTCATGTGATTTTAGCCTCATGGAGCTATAACCACTCCCATAGGCCGCTCTCCATGCAACTATGGCTCTAAAAATTCTCCCTTAACTTGACAAGCATGCGACTGGGGTAGAGGATGGTCAAACATCAATCAACTCATCTCAGAAACTATTGAAACTTATTACAGAGCTTGAAAATCCTTTGTAGGACCTCTGGAAGTCTCTGAAACCTATGCAACACTTCACCAAGTCACTACAACAATTCCATCATCATCCCAAGTCAAACTAGGTTGAATACGATGCCAAACAATAACAAAACTAAACATCTAAGCCATCAAAATTCTCCACAAACATCTTTGCCATCAATATGTAGCTCATGAACTTGTTGGACATCCTCCAACACCTACACAACCATCTGAAGAATCTACTACCACATGTAGATCCTCTCCAAGCTCAATATATAACATCATCATCATAGGAGACCTAATCTGGGACCAAGGAGACCTAATCATCAATGCTCCTCAACTAGAAACTCTGTAGAAGCCACCAATATCTGAATGCGACAATATTATCATGAATACCATCATCATGGGAAGGCCTCCAAGCTAGTTCAACATACCAACCTATCATTAGCATCATGAGAGGGCCTCCAAACTAGTGCAACACACCATCATCCACCCAAGTACCATCTACGCCTCAACCATCATCTCCAAGCTAGTGCAACACAAAATCATCTAACAAGTCACACCTCCATGCTAGTAGACATATAAAGGATTATATACAAATCATCCATACACAAACTAGTTGCATCCATCTATACACATGCATAGCCAACTGACCTGCAACCCAAGAAACTAGGTTGACATCAATGATAATCAACCAAACATCTGCAACATTGCAATAGACATCAATGCCAACAATAAGTGCTCCAAAAAAATATTACATTAGAACCATTGGATTCCCAGATATTTTAGTTATCATGAACACCTATTAAACCCTCCACTAAAGCTTTTGGTACCAATAGCGAAGGTTTTTTTTAATATTTTCTCTCGATCTTGTAACAATCTAAAAA
The DNA here is from genome assembly GCA_034641835.2 of Pinus albicaulis. Classification (NCBI taxonomy): domain Eukaryota; kingdom Viridiplantae; phylum Streptophyta; class Pinopsida; order Pinales; family Pinaceae; genus Pinus; species Pinus albicaulis. The sequence continues at coordinate 306,599,010 of CM076574.1, forward strand.
CATCCATTAGGTACTATTTTCCTATAGTGGATCATTCATACATGTTTGATAAACCTTAATTTCTAACATCATATTTCCTCATCATTTCCTTGAGGACAAGATCCATAATGACCATCCTCAGACAAAATTCCAAGGCTTGCTTCAAAATATGGAGTTGTTTCCATGTGTTGTAATGCATGTTTCTAAATATGCCACACATATGTGAATTTGGTATCATGTGTCTTCATATGTTTGTGATTAAAAACATGAAAAATGAACTATGATGCAATTTACCACTTTTTTCTAAACATATTTCTATGCATAGAATGTAATACTTCCCTTTACCTTAGTATCCATCAATCCCCTTTAAATGCCTATAAAAAGCAACTAAGAAATCTATTATCGTAACCATAGGTGATTTAAGATGGTAAGTCAAATTTCACCCATATCTTATGAAAGAAAAATTGTGTAGTCCACTGCATTGACATCATATTTTTGCAAGGTAGCATCATTGTCATTTTCTTGAAGCAATCCATAACTTCTTGCCATTACCCACTCAGTGTTGATAGAAAATTGAGGAAATCCATGGAAACTGACTCTCATGGAAAGCTCCAAGATGAAAGTGCAACACATTTCCTTATGTTTTGTTTGTTTCCTTTGAGATGTTATAGATGGAAAAAATTTTGACACTTTGCAACCATATGTGACATCTTCAAACAATGGAAATGCCTCCGCAAATTTAGAATTATTTTCTCCACACCAAAGTATCGTGATATATTGGAACATTGCACCTTATGCAATAAATTTAATTTTTGTTGACCTTAAGGAACATATATGATAGTTAAATTATAGATATTCATTTTCCTTGACTAAGTAATTGGAACACTCTTTCTTTGATATGGTCGTTGTACATATTTGCGAGAATTTATATGTGCGTGAAAAATCTAGTTAATGCATGTAAGCTTATTTGAAAAAATTACTAAAACTAAACTATTGAAATTGTTTAAAAAATCTCAATCCAACTGTTTGTGGCCCTACAAGAAATTGTAAAACCTTATTTGTGTTTTCTTTTATAGTGCTTAATCACAATGTTGAATTGTTGTAAATCAATATTCCACTTCATTGGTGTGCATTCTTAGTTTTACGCCATCTGTGGAGAAACTACAAAGGCTTATTTTGCAGGTCAAGTCCAATGAGATTAAATTAGGTTTCCTCCATTTGGAACCTCCTACGAGACTCCCCTCTTAAGGATACATGTTGGAAACTCTTCCAAAAAAATACACCTACACCATATGGGGTGTTTTTGGAGGCAGAAGGGGGGGGTGGGGCAGGGGTTCGTGGGTGAGCTGCACTACCTCACTTGGCCATGATGTCGAGGGACGTGGTAGCACACCCCTTAGAGAATGATTATGACACCCGAGATCCTAATTAGACACTACCACATGCAGACTGCAACTATCATACCCAACAACATGCACACTTCACACTTCTATTTTGAATGCCAACTAATCCTCTAGAAAGTTTGCAGGGTCTGCACTCATCCAACACACCAACCAGGTCTATTGTGGTTTATTGTATCCCTTATTATGGATAAATTTGTACATTTCTCCATCGTTGTTGGCTGCCAAAGCTTCATATCTGATACACAAGCCTTGGCTCTCTTTTAATTGGATTGGGGTCTCTTGTGAGCCCATCTCTTTGAGTCCTGGCCTGGAAATATCTCATTATCCTTGGTAAGCATTTGTGGCTCCAAAAAAGAACAACCCTCCCTCATGGATTAGAACTATGATAATGAAGGCAATTTCGAATCGACAACTTGGAAGATATGTTCTACCCAATTGTTTCTTTCTCCTTACAAGTTTCATGTGCAAGCTATAGTTTTCAATTTTGTTTCCTTCTGCATGCAGGACGATAGGTCATTCTGTTGTTGGAAAATTTTTATAGATGTTTACTTAACTACCTCTGGCTTGAGTGGCACCTCCTATCTTCCCTACACTCTCATTTATAGACCCTCTTCTAGTGTTCTATCACACAACATTTTGGTTTGGTGTATTTGGCTTACACCAAAGCCTGAGAAGCCTCTCTCTAGTCAACACTGCTGGGTTGTTCCATTACCCTTAGTGCTCTTTCCAGCTAGCCCTGTTTCACCCTTCTCATGTTGTCTTGAGTCGACCCATCCCCTTACTTCTATATTTTCTTTTTTTCTCCCTAGTAGATCTTGGCTACCCTAAGTGCTCGATCTACAAGCCCTAGATCTCCTACAAGTGACTTATCAGTTGCCACTTTTTGTTTGTGCCTTTCCTATCTTGATCATCTTTTCTCCCTTTTTTCTTGGTCCCTCCACCATGCCTATTTAATGTGCCCATGTTCATAAAGGAACAACCTACAACCAGGAAAGGGCCAATTAGGGAAACACAAGTATTAACCACCTTCTGGAGGAAACCATTGCTCGGTTCCATGAGCTTACCCTGAGCCCCATCTATGATGAGCTCACCCATCTCAAGAGAGGAGTCTCTCATATACTCCATCTCTCGGACGTAGAGGTTCTTTCTACATTGGAAAATTATGTGTTGTATATTGGGCATTAATGTGGATGTTTCAATGAGTATATGTACATTGTTTACTTATATTGACATATGAAATTTTTCCTTGGCATGATCTCGAAGGACATGTTATTGCATCGAGCAAATCTACTTCACTCTATGGAGCATTTACATTGCGAGATGACAAACTTTGACTAGAGACTGGATCGTATACAGTGGCACCTTGGCATTCACCGAGGCTTCACTAGGGGAGCAATAGCATACCACGTGCGTTCATATTGGGGGATATATATTGAGAAAAAGATGACATAATATATTGAACATAAAAAGTGGGGTAAAGGGTTTTTATATCCGTAGGTATAAAAATGGAACTCAAAATTAATGAAAAAATATAAAAGGGTATACAACATGTGAATGAAAAAATGCATACCTACAATATTTAGTGAAATTAGAGGTTTTTTAAATTGAGAAGGTGTAGTGGGCTCATATTGATAGGGGGTTAAATAATGCGATTTTTAGAGGTATTTTCCAATATGTAGTCAAATTAATGGTATTGTTTAGTATGCCAAAAAAGCATGTGATATGTTAGAGCTTCATTGAGTAAAGCCCCCATGTTAACATTCCACCCCGACTAGAAAAACTCTCGACAAGAACCAAGACCCTACCTAAGTTGTAGCTATAAATTACGATCCCTCTTCTAATAAGTGTTCTAATATTCTCACACTTCTATCATTTTTGTTATTGCGCCGAGAGGCGCATCTACAGCCCAGTATGACCCCGATGTCAGGTGGGTCACGTCCTCAATGTCGGCTGAAATTTTAAATTAAAATAAAAATAAAAAATAAGTGTCGGCTTAGAAAATGAATTTTAATAATCATATAAATAAATAAAAAAAATTAAAACAACTTAGCTATCATCAAACATAGAGGTGAGTCATATTTGGTTCTTTTTAAAAACCATTTCTTGAACCATATTCCTTACCCGCGTGCAATGAATTTATCTGAAACTATCATTTCATCCACTAGCAATAAATCCTTGAATTTTGTCCAGAAATAGCCTGGGCAGCAGCGCGGTGCAGAGAAGAGCGTTTCGTATGAAGCTTTAATCGATTGACAGAGGTGGCCAGAAAATTTGTGTTTGCTTTGTGATTTATTCCAAGAGATTGACTCTCCATACTTAAATAGAAGACACAACAATGCAGATAAAATGCATTAGTAGATATCCAAGGAGAAACGCCATTAGCAGAGGTTTATGATATTTCCAGTTTTACTTGCCCTTTCCAAGTGATTAGGATTACTGTTTTACCGTTTTAAGATTACCGTTTTAGGATTCAATTTTTTCTTTTAAAAATGGTTGAATGCAAATTTATATATTATTTAATGTTGAGGGGTTTATTTTACCAGCGTGGAACTTGTAGTTACTTTCCAGGGTTTTTCTCCCTTAAGAGAAGTTCACATTCTCTTTTATGTACTTACAACATTTCTTACTAGCAGTGTATTTCGTAGTCGAAACCATCACTTCCATTATGATATTCTTTCTAGAATTTTTCACTTGGTATTACTACATGGGATACATTTTCTGAGTAAAAATATTAATTTCAGTTGGTTATATTATAGTTATATCTTCTCCTTATGTATCTGATGTATCTACTTATTTCCAACATTTTTACTTCCACTGTTAGTTGGAATCGTCAAATCCCTTTGATGCATTAAAATTATGTTGTCGTCGACCCTAAGAGATTTTGTATGTATAACTAGACTTGAATTTCTATGCCTATTTGAATTATTCATAATTATGATTGCAATGAATAGCAGACTTGTTGCGCCGAGAGGCACATCTACAGCCCAGTATGACCCCGTTGTCAGGTGGGTCACGTCCTCAATGTCGGCTGAAATTTTAAATTAAAATAAAAATAAAAAATAAGTGTCGGCTTAGCAAATGAATTTTAATAATCATATAAATAAATAAATAAATTAAAACAACTCAGCTATGATCGAACATAGAGGTGAGTCGTATTTGGTTCTTTTAAAAATCCATTTCTTGAACCATATTCTTTATCCGCATGCAATGAATTTATCTGAAACTATCATTTCATCCACTAGCAATAAATCCTTGAATTCTGTCCAGAAATAGCCTGGGCAGCAGCGTGGTGTAGAGAAGAGCGTTTGGTATGAAGCTTTAATCGACTGATAGAGGTGGCCAGAAAATTTGTGTTTGCTTCGTGATTTATTCCAAGAGATTGACTCTCCATACGTAAATAGAAGACACAAAAATGCACATAAAATGCATTAGCAAATATCCAAGGAGAAATGCCATTAGCAGAGGTTTATGATATTTCCAGTTTTACTTGCCCTTTTCCAAGTGATTAGGATCATTGTTTTACTGTTTTAAGATTACCGTTTTAGGATTCAATTTTTTCTTTTAAAAATGGTTGAATGCAAATTTATATATTATTTAATGTTGAGGGGTTTATTTTATCAGCGTGGAACTTGTAGTTACTTTCCAGGGTTTTTCTCCCTTAAGGGAAGTTCACATTCTCTTTTATGTACTTACAACATTTTTTACTAGCGGTGTATTTCGTAGTCCAAACCATCACTTCTTACTAGCGGTGTATTTCTTACTTACAATTTGTATTTCGTAGTTGAAACCATCATTTCCATTACGATATTATTTCTAGAATTTTGCACTTGGTATTACTACCTGGGATACATATTCTGAGTAAAAATATTAATTTCAGTTGGTTATACTATAGTTATATCTTCTCCTTATGTATCTAATGTATCTAATTATTTCCAACATTTTTACTTCCACTGTTAGTTGGAATCGTCAAATCCCTTTGATGCATTAAAATTATGTTGTCGTCGACCCTAAGAGATTTTGTATGTATAACTAGACTCGAATTTCTATGCCTATTTGAATTATTCATAATTATGATTGCAATGAATAGCATTCTTGTGCATAAAATTGCAACAATGGTGATTTGTTCTAAGTATGTTTGATTTAGTATTCACGCTTTCCAATATTACTTGGCTCTATCTAGAATTGATGTTAGAGAGTTTAGGATTTGTCCTTATTTATCTTGGTTAAAATTTACTTAATGTTTTCTATCAGTTGCATACACTTGAATTAGGTAAATGGAAAGATATCAGTGAAGATGGTATGGTTTAATCATATATATATATACTAAAATTGAATAACATTATTTGCATGTATTGATTTTATCTTTAACAAAAAAAATTACCACTTTGAATTTCCAAATTAAGTAAAATTTTAAACATCTTTACTCTTTACTAAAGTCAATACTATTTCCTAAATCAAAGAAAAAGAGTTAATTCAACACAAACAATCAAAATAAAAAATCTTTTAATATTTTTTTTAATTAAATATTTGTAAAATGAATTTATACTTACTCTAGAGCTATGGTAAATAACTAAAAAAATATATAAACTAGATGTATGGTAAATAAACAAAAATTCTTTTTATATTTATTCCATAAACTTCTTTATATTTAGAAAAAACTTTAAAAAGAGGTTTTATTTAGATGAAGCCTATGGTACGAATACCATGGGACAAATTAATATTGATACCATGGGCCAAATACCATGGGTAAATAAATAAATATAAAAGAGGTATAAACAAGTATGATAAATAAATATAAAATAGATATAAAGAGGTATGGTAAATAAATAAATATAAAAGAGGCATAAATAGGTAAGGTAAATAAATAACAATATATCAAATAGGATTATAAATAAAAATATAATTATATAACAAGCCTATGGGCCAAATACCATAGTAAAGAAAAGGGGTATGGTAAATAAATAAAAATATAAATAAACTAGAGGTATGGTAATTAAATAAAACCTCTTTTCATATTTACTCCATAATCTGCTTTATATTTACAAATATTTATGTTCATTAGTTTACATAACTAAGAAGAAATAGAGAGAGAGAGTGATAAGGGAGAGATGGAGAGAGAGTGTGTATGTTTAGGGGTGAGATAAAGAGACAAAGCAAGATGTATGGAAAGAAGGGGGGAGAGAAGAAGTGAGAAGGAGAGAGGAAGGGATATAGTAATGTAGTTGGAGAGAGAGAGGGGTGTAAAGAGAGAGAAAGAAAGGGATGGGGGAAGAGAGAGGATTAGAGAGAGAGAGAGAGAGATATGGGGGAAGAGAGAGGATTGGAGGGAAAAGAGAGAGAGAGAGGTGGGAGAGAAAGGGAGAGAGAGGAAGGATGAGAGAGAGGAGGAGAGTGATGGGGGAAGAGAGATTATTGGAGAGAGAGAGAGAGAGAGAGAGAGAGAGAGATCAGGGAAGAGAGAGGGATTTAGGGGAGAGACAGAGAGAGGAAGGATGAGAGAGAGGAGGAGAGAGGGATTGATAAGAGAGATGGAGTTGGAGGGGGAGAGATGTAGGAAATAAGAAATATAGAGAGTGAGAGGTGGATATAGAGAAGGAGTGACAAGGGAGAGACAGAGAGAGAGCGTGTATGTTTGGGGCCGAGATAAAGAGACAAATAAGGAGAGATGAAGATAGGGGGGGAGAAGGAGATATAAGGAGAGAGGGAGGGATATAGTAACATAGTTGGTGGGTGAAGAGAGAGAGAGAGAGGGAGAGAGAGATGGGAGAGAAAGGGAAAGAGAGGAAGAAAGAGAGGATGTGAGAGAGTGGAGAGAGGGAGGGAAAGAGAGAGATGGAGTTGGAGGCGGAGGAGGAGAGAGGTAAGAAAGAAAGAAACGGAGAGAGAGAGAAAGGTGGAGAGAGAGAGAGAGTGAGTGAGTGATAAGAAAGATGGAGAGAGAGAGGGAGAGGGGAAGATAGAGATATAGATGGAAGGTGAAGAGAGGGAAGAAGAGAGAGATGGGAGAGGGAGGGGGATTGACAAAGATATTGATATATGGATTAGAGTGTGTGTGTTTAGGGGTGAGATAGAGGGAGACGAGAAAAGAAGAGATGGAGGGGGATATAGATATGGATGGAGGGTGGAAAGAGGGAAGAATATTTCTCACATTAGATTGATTGATATAAGTGGAGATGGTGATTTATAATCCTATTTTATTATTTGCACTATATGCATCGATTTTACTGTAGATATTTATCTCTAATGATATTTGATTACTTGCACTAGATGCATCGATTTCGGTGTAGGTGGTGATTTCTAATACAATTTGATTGCTTACCTTTGAAAGTTGTTGATTTCAATTTAAAATTTTGATTTTATAATTATATTTGATTACTTGCACTAGATGAATTGGTTTCAATGTAGATGATTTCTAATCCTATTTGATTGTTTTCACTAAATGCATTGATTTCGGTGTAGATCGTGATTTCTAATCCTATTTGATTTCTTTGAGTAAATGCATTGATTTCGGTGTAGATGTTGGTTTCTAGAGAGAGAGAGAGAGAGTGAGTGATAAGTGGAAGAGAGGGAGAGAGGACAAAAGGAGGAAGAAATTAATGGGGGAGAGGGAGAGAAGGGGAAGATAGAGATATGATTGAAGGTGAAGAGAGGGAAGAAGAGAGATGGGAGAGGGGATGATTGAAAAAGAGATTGATATATATATGGAGTACGAGAGTGTGTGTGTTTAGGGGGGTGAGATAGAGAGACAAAAAATAATAGATGGAGGGGGATATAGATGTGGATGGAGGGTGGAGAGAGGGAGGAATATTTCTTGCACTATATGGATTGATATAAGTGGAGATGGTGATTTCTAATCCTATTTGATTATTTTCACTAGATGCATTGATTTTAGTGTAGATATTTATTTCTAATGATATTTGATTACTTGTACTAGATGCATTGATTTCAGTGTAAATGGTGATTTCTAATACAATTTGATTGCTTGCACTGAATGTGTTGATTTCAATTTAGATGTCGATTTATAATTATATTTGATTACTTGCACTAGATGACTTAATTTCAATGTAGATTGATTGCTAGGTCTATTTGATTGTTTGCACTAAATGCATTGATTTCAGTGTAGATGGCGATTTCTAATCCTATTTGATTTCTTTGAGTAAATGCATTGATTTCAGTGTAGATGTTGGTTCCTAGAGAGAGAGAGTGTGTGTGAGTGATAAAAGGAAGAAGGAGAGAGATAGAAGGATTAAAAGGAGGGAGAAGAGATATTAAGCGGGGGGGAGAGGGAGAGAAGAGGGGAAGAGTGAAGAAGAGAGAGATGGGGAGAGGGGGTGATTGACAAAGAGAATGATATATATGGAGTGCGAGAGCGTGTGTGTTTAGGGGGTTGAGATAGAGAGACAAAAAAGAGATGGATGGGGATATAGATATGGATGGAGGGTGAAGAGAGGGAAAATTATTTCTTGTACTAGATGGATTGATTTAAGTGGAGATGGTGATTTATAATCCTATTTGATTATTTGCACTAGATGCATTGATTTTAGTGTAGATATTTATTTCTAATGATATATGATTACTTTCACTAGATGCATTGATTTCGGTGTAGGTGATGATTCCCTAATATACTTGTTTGATTTCTTGCCTTGGATGTGTTGATTTCAATTTAGACGTCGATTTATAATTATATTTGATTGCTTGCACTAGATGCATTGATTTCAATGCTAGATTATTCCTAATACTATTTGGATGTTTTGCGCTAAATGCATTGATTTCGGTGTAGGCGATTTCTAATCCTATTTGATTGCTTTGAGTAAATCCATTGATTTCAGTGTAGATGTTGGTTCTTAATCTTATTTGATTCCTTGCATTACGTGCATTGTTTCAATGTAGAAGTTATTTTCTAATCTTATTTGATTGCTTGCATTAAATGCATTGATTTCAATGTATATGTTGATTTATGATTTGATGTAATTGGATATATGACGATACATTAATATTAAAGTGATTGGATTAACAATATGCATTGATTTTATTGTAAGCACAAAAAGTTATTAACAATGTAGATTGATTTTTTTGTTATAGTAATTTAAGCTATTAATATTGGAGAGCAAGAGAGACAAGGTATCATGTTTAATACAACAGATTGAGCTAAAGATTTAAATGGTTTACGATTTAAATTTTCTTTTTTATATAATCGATATGAAAAGATAACAAAACTAACAAGGGAGGAAATAAGAATAGTAGAAGAAAATAGTTTGAAATTGATTGTAACATCAGTCTGTTCTTATTATTCACATTTTCTATCTTCCAACACTATTATTCTCACTTTGCATTTAAAAAAAATATTTCATCATTTTTCATCATTATAGTTATTAACAATAATTATCATCTCAAGGAACTGAGGTAACTAAGAAAATTTAAAATTAAAATGACCAAGTTAATCTCAGAAATACTTAGCATATTTAAAATGATTATATTAATGTTTGATATATTTACATATCACTGATAAAATTAATCATATCTTTGATATATTTTCCTTGGCAGCACATGACTGAAATCATCCTAGATCCATCTTACATGTCAAAAATATACAAAAATTTTAATAATCTAAAAAATGTGACGTTGATGCCTCCGATTGGAACCAGCCTAGATCCATCTAAATCTAGATCTATCATGCGCCGAGAGAGATCAAATCTCTGGAGGTGCAAACCTTTCCTCAAGTTTTGCACTCAAAAAATAGGTTTGCACCTCTAGAGATTTGATCCCTCTCGGCGCATGATAAATCCAGAGTTAGATGGATCTAGGCTGGTTTCTATCTATTCTCAAGGCCAATCAGATTAGTTATTTGAATGCTCTGTTATCTTGGACCTCTCTACAAAGAGCAAGCTTCGTATACAAATCCATCTCAAACGAATATTGTTCATCCGCATCTCGCATGCTGTACGTAGCCACATCATATTCCTTGTGTATTTGTACGGGACTCTGGTTTATTGCATGCCAGCATCTGCTCGTCTATGTAATGGCCGGCAAGAAAGAGAAAGATTCTGAATCTTGATGGGTCTGCTGCTAAAGTGTTTTCAGTCGGAGGCTCAGTGGAGTGCAGAAACAAATAGTTGGAGGATCTGTTTTCGTACCCAAAAACGTCGGTCATTATTCAGGGCATTTTGCTCTATACTTTTTTATTCCCATTTCGTACCGTTTCTTTATCTGGTAATGCCAGGATTGATCATTTGGTTCCTGATAATCTAAACCGTATTCCTCATTGGAGGAAGACACAGCATATTGTCGCAAGAAGTTATTGGAAATCTCATCTCACATCAAATATCTTTTCACAAATTTCACCCTCGGCACTAAACCTTTTTGCTTTCTTTTTGCAAATTTCTTTTTTAACTTGATCAAATGATGCAATCATCCACAGTTACGTTAAATTAGTGAACTGTCCATCTCAATTTATTTAGAGGTTTCAAAAATATTTAGGAATTTTAAGAACGAATTCAATCGTTTAATCTAATTTTAATGGGCTAGACTCTTAAAATTAATTATTTGATTTAACTCCGGTTGGATTTTAAAATATTCTTAGATTCCTTGAAATAAACATATCCTGGTATCAACAATTACTTAATTCCTTTGCATTTATTTAAATATTTTGTATTGGATAATGGTAAACTGTTATAGTTTTATTGGTTTTATATATATATATATATCTATATATATATGTGTGTGTAAAGACCCGGCTCGTTATCAAAACAATGGCTTGTTATCAAAACAATAATAATGAGAAATCCGATCAAAACCACGGAGTAAATAAAAGAGAGATTTAAATGAAAAAATAAAAAATAAAATTAAATAAATAAAATTTAAAAATATAAAATAAATTTTTAAAATAATAATAATAATTCACATATATATACACATTATTCTAAATGGTAATAATAAGAATTAGAAAATATTAAAGAGATTAATGCTAAAAGAAAGAAACCCAAAATCAAGATAAAATAAAATAAAATAAAATATATTCTTAATATGATTAATAAAGTTATAATATTAATATATGATAGGTTTAGGTTAATAATAATAATAATAATCATTATCATCATCACCATTATAATCATCCCCAGATGTGGGTGACAAAACTGACACGAACGACAATCATCTATTCCACACCTTTGCGGAAGAAGATCCTCTATGTAGTGCCTCACTTGCTACGGATCCTCAAAACGTTAGCCATCGGCACGAGACTAATGGGATAAGATTTGATGATGAGACGTTGAGTACAGGGTTACCCTCTTCAGGGTACCCTCATGCAACAATCACCATTAATGATCAGCATGAATGAATTGTTTATCAGCCATCACCCTTCCCTTGAGCCTGCTTAGGTGATTGGGTATGGCACGCAGCTATGTGCGAGGCTCACTCATGGCCATCCCCCTCGCATGTGGTCAAGACCCTATAAAAGGATGTGCCCTCAGCCGCGAGAAACTCACAGTAATTCCCCTCTATCTATCCTTTTGTTTCTACTTTTGCACTCCCTTTATTCCATTCCATAGCGCAACCCTTTACTCAGCGTTGTGCTGCGCAGTCCCCTTTGGGCTACAATCACTCATTTTGCGCACCTCTTCTCTAGCCCTTCTATTCCCCCTGTATTCGATTTAGTTTGTCCCCAGGTTGCGCACCGTGCCCGTGAAGCCTTTCTCTTGCCTCATCGTGCAATGGCTCCCAGATTGTGCCAGAGAACCATTCGAGGCGGACAAAGAGGGGATCTCCCCATACGTTATCACCGTGGAGAGGACAGTCGTTTCGAGTCTGTTGAAGGCTCCTCATCCAATAGTTTTGCGAGAGAGAGCCTCGATCCTGAGCAGGAGGAGAAAGCACCTGTGCAAGCTGTGCAGAGGGGTAGGTGCAGCCCGTGGAAGTCTACCATCGTGCATCAGGTGCACCCCTTGCCTCGCAAGAATGATCCACTTCTAACTCAGGAGGAGGATGATGATGACTCAGATGTCTGAGTTATGGACACTAATGGTAATTGGACACGTGTCCATGATGCAGAGGATCTGGAGTCCTCCATTCTCTGCGCACCTATCCCTAAACAAAGGCATCTTGTGGCAGACTCTGAGGAAGTGGATGCACAGGCGCATGCTTGCCCCATAGAGGAGGAAGTCCCCGAAAATGATGATGAAGATGAAGGTTGAGGACTGTCTATGATTATTTTGTAATATCTAGATACATCAACGCTACTATGCATTTTGTAATTCTCTATCACAAGTACTTTCCGGGCTACTTTCCTCCACTGAGGCAACCCCGAAATCGAGCAACTAAGGCGGGAATTGCTTAAGCGCAGCTTGCCAACCCCGCTTGTAGAATATGTAATGTTTATTTTCTCGAATTAATATAGAATAACCCAACTTACCAAGATAATAATATATATATCTATGTGTGTGTATGTGTGTGTGTGTGTGTGTGTGTGTGTGATAAAGTTATGATTAATTTAAAGTATTAAGTTAAAGAGAAAATTAAAGAAAGAAACTAAAAAACAATATCAATCAAATGAACTAAAAAATTCTATCACTAATTCAAGACATGAAACAAAACAATAAAAAGCAGATAAAAGTCCAAAAAGAGAAAGGAAGATGAAAAACAACTAGAGAAATAAAACATAATTACTCAATCAAAAAACCAATTGAAAGTAGAGAACACCAATAAAAAGTAGAGAACACCATGAGAGGAGAGGAAAGGGCCAAGGAAAGAGAATGTGAATCCATAGATGTTTCAGGAGGAAGAAAATAAATAAGTAAGAGCGTGAATCCAATTCCTACCAATTTTCTAACCATTATCTTTGTTAATATTTCGCATTCATCTGTCAATCTCAATGGCCAATCTAAATTTCCTATGATGATAACGATCAATTTTGACAAGGACTTTGGAGATCTTAATGCAAATGTGGTGCTTATTTTTCACCAAGTCCTTCACTAGAGTAGAAGAATAAGATCGATTATGCTTGAGGTCAACAACACGTTCTTAAATTCTCAACTTAATGAACTACTAGTCTCACCCATGTAGAGGGGCCCACACGAGAATGGGATTAAGCTCACACCCTCCATTCTTGAGGTGTTGATAGGATCTTTGATTGAATTAAGAGAACTATAAATAGTGTTTATAGGTTTGAAGGTATCAAAAACTTGATTGTTTCTTAAAATGTGCACAACCTTATGAGTTGTTCCCTAGATAAAAGGAAGTTGAACATATGAAACATGATCTTTAGGGTTGCGCTTGAATATAGGACCTGTTGATCATATGGTTAACATTCACTGTTTTTCCCAGTTTTGAAAACTCTCTGTTTGCAAAGAAGAATGCCCAAAAGGCCTCCTTTTCCCTCTTATTTCATTCCCACTTAACCTCTGTTTCTTCATTTTTTTTTCCCCTCTCTTATTTCCTCATTAACCCCTTAAAATCACCCAGATCCCATTTTATACCTTTCCAATACCTTTGTTTGGCTTAAAATCCCTTCATTCCCCTTACTTTTACCCCTTTTGGACCTCAAAATGCACCGAAAATAAGCCAAAATCACCTTTTGCATATGAGGCTTTAGCCCCTTTTCGTCCAGCCCCTTAACCACTTCCCCTCCATGCAACCACGTGCCGAGACCAGGAGCTGAGCCTGCAAGCACTTATCGTAATCGGAAGTCTCGCGGCGAACACAGTGCTTTGTTAAAACCTCAAAACCCCGATGCGATTGGGGCTCGTTCTATGAACTCCCGCAGAGATCTCCTCCGTTGATCTTAATAGATATAACAGTCTAGCACGAATCGCATCATGCCCATCACACCACAGCTCCAATCGCAATCGCAACTTTTAAGGTGTGCCGCCCGCCGCACTCCTCCGATTGCGATCCCCCGATTGCATATCAACCATCGATCTATCAACAAATCGAACGACCATCGCACCATTGCACTGATCGCAATCGCAACTTTTCAAATGTGTCACCCACTGTCCTCCCTGATTACGATCCTCCGATTATAATCTCCACCATCGATTTCCTTCTAATCTAATGGCCCTCATTTCTCCCGCTCCACTCCTTCACCCCTCGTCCGTCTCCCCACCGATTGAATATCTGCCGTAAATCTCGACCTAGATCGGATGGTTGGCGCTCAATCACGCATCGCCAATTGCAAGTTCTAAAGGTGTTACCCTCCGCCCCTTCCGATTGCGATCCGTCGATCCAATCATAGACGTTCATTTAACCCATATCCAACGGCTTTCAGTTAATCGCCCTCCGCCCACGCCGGGTCCCACGTCGTGGTCTTCATTTCATTTCCCATGATATTCTGTGTATTCGCCCGAAACTTTAAACTCTGGGTTTTTACATTAAACATCATTCCTCTGCCTGTTTTTTACCATTCCTCCACTATAACCGCTATTTTAACAATCGCGCTATCATTCCACAGGCCTCCATAGCATCCTTCCCTCGCTCCCCTGGATTTCTTGATGAGTTTATCATATTGTGCAGGGTTGTTTCAGAGGGATGATTTCACTCTAGGTTCCACAATCACGGTCACTGTGATTTGGAACGCCGAGAGGTTATTGTAGCAGTAAGTCAGAGAATCAATGTCGAAGACTTGCCACGGCAGAAACAGAAGATTGAAGACAATTTGGGGATTTCGGCTAATATTGATTATCAATAGCCCATCCTCCAAATTAAATCAGAATTAAAGAAAATCATGAAAAGCTACAGGCATAAAAGCCTCTACTTCCACATCAGAGGCAAATCAATTCCTCTCAGACACCATTCTGCCATCTGTGACAGCGACCGCCTCAACTTCACCTCGCCAGCGAGCATTGTTAATTCATGATTTGGCCCTAGTGGCCTTTTACTTCCATTTTAGTTTGTTACTTTTAAATTTCGAGTGGAATTCACATTCCACTCCTGCATTTTACCTTCTGTCAGAAACTGTTATTTGATATTTTTGTTTAAAACAGCCGTGAGCCTAAATGTCAATGATGAGATGCCCCAATTCCTCATCATGAATTTTGGTTATTTTTTATGGAGGTCCCTCAAACTGTTTTCCAGCACGTGACGAAGATATTTTTCCCAAAAATATCTTCTCGCTCATGTTTTTGAGGCTTCTATATAAGCAAGAACTGAAGATAAAAACAGGTTCCAGATTTTCTGAAGAATTGGTTGTGAAAGAGTTTCTTACATGCCTTTTCTTGAAGCTTTAATACAAACCTGAAGAGCCCATTGGGTCTCAATGAAAAGGAGTTCTATCTTCAATGAGGATTCTGGTCTTGGTGGTTTACAGTGTGTAATTTTCTCCTATGTGTTGTAGCTTAGTGGTTCATTTCATTTACATCCATTCATCTTGTATCATGTCCTGGAATGCAAGTAGCCCACTGGTTTTGGTATGAATTTGTCCTAGTTGATACTTATGCCATAACCTGTCTGGCACTTTAAATATGGCTCAGGGGTGATATGTTGTTCCATTTTCACTTCACCCGTACTTCTGCTATATTAGCTGCTATGAGATGTTATTTACAAATGTTGTTATCATGTGTCGATTCTTAATTTCGTAAGCCCATCGCATGCTGATATATGTTTCTGGATATTGTTTCAATAACAGTTAGTATTCTCTTTATTCTACGTACGCAGTAGATAATTTTTTATTATTCATCTCTGTGAAGTATTTAGAATCGAGCCCTCTTTGCAGTAAGCTGCCTTTGAATTGTCTGATACATTCGTGTTAGAGTTTCACATCTTGCCTTTGCAGTATTGCTTTCTCTGTATCAAGCTTCTGAAAGTTTTGGTCCCATTCAAATTAATCTTCCTATTTACAAGAGATAGCATGAGAGCCTTGTTCTTCTAATTATCCTTGTCATATCATATTTCTCCTTGCTATATAAGATGTCCTAGGCACTGGTCTTTCACAACTCAAAGGCTGTCTCTAGGATTGACAACAGGACCTTTGATAGCTTTTTGGAAGGACCTTAGGCCTTGGTGCCTCCTATAACCATTATTCACAAAAACTTCAAGGAGGTGGGCATTTTCCTCATTAAGTTTGTTATAATTAGAAACCATTAATGCGCTTGTGGCTAAGGTGCTTAAAAACCAAATTTCTATGCCAGATGATGCTGAGAATCAACGTGAAGGTATTGTTCCATGTGAGTATTTTTACGGAAAAATCGGTGATAAATGGATCCATCTTCATTCTTAGAGATAAGGACATACAAGAATGAAAGAATTTCATTAACCTTTACTTCCACAGTAAACTTGATGTAGTTAGATTGATCATTAAGATGTTAAAATGTTGCAGGAATAAAGGTACTGTGACCTGTCAATGAACCTTTCCCAGAGCTTTGGATGGAAAGGTGAAGAAGCCAAGGCTCTGCTCTCACAATATTCCATAAAAAAGTTTCCCACCACTGGGGAGAGAGGTGAGTCCATGGAAACACCACAAGTTTTCTCATAGAATTCACTCCGAAAACTGAAAAACTTGGAATTGAAGAAAATTCTTATTTGAATCCCTCTCCTATTTATCTTGATGGTCTTGATCATATTTCTCATAATTGTCTTGTTGATGAGTCACACTTGTTGACTTCAAACATCGACTCAAAAAACATAGTGTGATGATATGGTAGAATTTAATCAAAGTTATTCACATCATAAAAACCTTAACTCAAAAATGGTGAAATGTTCACTTTCAAAATTTAAATACAATTTATTTCTAAAAATACAATGGTGATTTTTTTACATATTTTTATAATAATTTTAACATTGATTAAGAATAAATTACTCTAATATCCATACATAAAAATAAATGTTTAAATATTCCCTAAAATTGTTTATGCTTGGGTAATAGCTTTCCTTCGTCAGACTTAAGGAAATAGGTTAATGACCCAAGACCCAAAGGCATCTGGTAGGAGTGAAAACCTACCCTCTTATGGACCACCAAAAAGTAATTCCAAGTGGAGTGGTTTTATATGAATAACTGTGATGAGTCAACCTATATTCAGGGATAACAATGAATGTTGGTTGTTCTCACTGCTGGTTTGTGAACTGAATTATGATAGGTTTTCCATTGTAAAAATAGAAAAAAATAAAAGATTTAAGGAAATGTTTAGATATCAATTTTATTTTATTTTTGCATAAACTAAATATATCTATTAAAAAAATATATTTATATCCTGCAAATCTATATATGGACATGACATGGAATGGATTTAGTAATTTCTTCAAAGGTGTATATTAAGAGAAATTTATCAATTTTTATTATGTTAGGAATTTCATATAAATGTGAGATAACTTCAATTAAGGTTGTATATCTATATATATATATATATATATATATATATATATATATATATATATGAAAAATGGTGTGTGTGTGAAAAATTATATAATTAATTGATAATAATGGTAATAGTTAATGTCATTGAGATTAAATTAGGTTTCCAAAACTTAAAAAATAATAATAAAAGAAATTATTTAGCTTGATTTATATTTATAATTTTTTGTTTCAAAAGTTTCATTAGAAGTGTTTCTAAATGACTATAGTTTTGATGAGTTAAAAAGGTAGGAAGGTTAGTATTATCACAAATATTTTGAAATTGATATTTATTATGGGTGCATGGTGGGAACTTGCGAGAGAAATTGATTTTCATCTTCAACATTATTAACATTGCAAATATGAAAAATTCTTCTAACCCTTGATGCTTTTAGGAATTGTCGAAGGTTCCATTTCATTATGGATTTCATGAGAGTTTTTTCTAATAATGCGGATTTTTTCTTTATGTTGGTCACAAGAGAGATACCTTTGTTTTTCCATATTAGTGTTGATCACCTCTTCATAATATCTTGAATTTATTTTATCTTCTAATTCTTTATAGAACCACAATTTCTTAATATTTTTCTTAATATTAAGGTTATAGAGTAACCTCCTTTTTTATTCTTCATTAATTTAGCCAAGACTTTACACCTTTATGTCATCACCACTTGAGCTATAGGTGGTTTTGATAGGACATAGAAGCAAAACCATGTATATTTTTAAGCTCCATCTGATCATTTTCATATGCTTCTCTTACTTATTAAATCAAATAAGATTTTTTTTAATATCATAAATTATTATTTATGAACATTGAACAATCATATATATAATTAAAAAATGAACAACGAAAGCATAAAAAAAATGCATTGATAATTACACCCTCAAATAATTATTTCATTTAATTATTTCATGCTTACAAGGAAACCTCCACAATCCATCAAACAAACACTTGTATGATATACCAAAGAAATTAAATATGCATTTACTGAAATAAATATACTTGCTCAACAACTCAAAATTTTCCTACATGAAATGTTGTATAGTATTACATATGGACTATATTTTTGCCTTCTCAACCTTGACTTCTCTCTTATGCTATAAATCTACTCAATTGATCTCTCGAGCTTTATTGGTGTACAAAATGTGTGTTTTTAACCTCTCCCATTGTATTATATCTATGCTTTGCAAGAAATAACTAATATCCTCAATCCTAACAACTAATTTACCAAACCATGGCGACTAATCTCCCTAATTCTAACAACCACCTTAGGTCGACATTGAGATGCACAACTAACATTAGATCAAATCTAACTTAGTAATATTCCCAAATATCTAGAATATTTCATTTAGATTTTTAAGACTAGGAGAGTATATAAAATTTGACTTTCACTTTTATTTATTTAAATGAAATTACAAGATGAGATTATTTTCTAGTTTTACTAAGTGGTCACTAGAAGTTGTATCAAAATAGTTCTCACATGTCCACACAACTTGTGCAAGAATCTCCTACTGAAGCTATATTTTGGAATGCTTCCTTTTAGTAAGGAAGGACTTTTATACTGATCCAAGTTTATCTATGAATGCTTCATATTTCCCTTTTGCTAAAGGCTTGGTCAAAATATCAACAACTCACTAATTTATGCATACATATTATAGATTCATTTCTCCCTTTTGAATAGTGTCTCATATGAAGTGATATGTGATCTCTATGTGCTTGGACCAATCATGAAACCCTAGATTATCAGAGAGTTAAATGCAATTTTGATTGTCATAGTAGATTTTTGTGGGATCGGATTCTTGATCAAATAGGCCTACAAGAAACTTGAAAAGCTATTCATGACCTCAAAACTTGTGGTACTAGTTTCATATACTCTACCTATATTGAATTAAGTGCCATGGAATTATACTTTGTGATAAATTAGGATATCAACACTGATAAAAAATTAAAGCAATACCTTGAGGTGCTCTTCTTATATGTTGCACTGCTTTCCCAATATGAGTATGCATACCCCTGCAAATTCACCTCACCACCTCCAAGATATCTCAAACCATACTCCATAGTTCCCTTAAATACCTGAGCATATGTTTTGTTGTTATCTAGCACTCTTGCCTTGGGTTCAACATGAACTAACTTAAGTTGTTCATTAAAAAACATGTGCTCGATATGGTGTTTACCAAATACATTAAGGAATTTATTAACTACCTATACCACATGAGATCCACCAACTTTGAATCTAAATTTGGCACCTTCTTTATATTTATTATCATGGGCGTGTTATATGTTTACAATCCACCATTTGAAATTTTTTTAGTACTTCAACTATATTTTTACCCTTTGAAAGGAATATTTCCCCTGGTTTCTACCAAAAAAATAAACCAAAGAAGTAATTCAACATACCAATTTCCTTCATCTCAAACTAAGCTACCATATTTGCTTTGCACCCTGTAATGAGTTTCTCTACACTTGTTAGAAACAAATTATATACATATAGCACCAAAATAAGCATACCATTCCAGAAAATAATATAATATAAATTAGGATATTCTTCTTGTGGTGAATCCCATACTCAACATATATCCATTGGCCATAGAATACCATGATATCAGTGCCTATTTGAGACCATACACGTATTTATTAAGCTTGCAAACATGGGAATACTTCCCATTTACCTCAAAACCCCAATATTGCTCTATGTACACTTCTTCCTTAATGATCCCATAATTAAAAAATATCTTCACATCCATCTGATGTATCCTCTATCCCACAACTGAAACTATAGAAATAATTACTCTAGTAGAAGTGTACTAGAAACTAGAGAAAAAGTTTGGGATAATTCTCTAACTACTAACCGCACTTTGAACTTCTCAATTTTTCCATTTATATCATTCTTAATCTTGTAAAACTACATATAAATTGTAATTGATTTCCCCTTTGGTCTCAGTTCTATGTCCCAAACATAACCCTTCAGGATCGAGCTATAGTCCTCTACTATGGCATCTTTACATACCTACTAATCTAGTGCCTCTCGAAAATTATAAGGCTAAAAATCAATGATGCTAATCACCAATGCCATGTAATTAGGAAACTTCTTCAAAATCCCACTTTACCTAAATGTGCTCATAGGATCCAAAACATGCTTAATCATACCTTAAAATCTATGCAAACCATCAAGGTATCTGATCCAAAATTGAAGGGGATAATGTCTCCTCCTCCTCACATAAAGGTTGTAATCCTAAACTGGAAATTGTTAGTGTCTTCCAGTTACCTTGGCTCAAATTTTAGAGCTTCATGCTCTTTATCCTCTATCATTGGAATTGGCTCACGCGATGTCCAAGATGCAAAGTTTCCCTCAAATTTTACATCGTTTGTTCCTTTTCTTTAAAATGCAGACCA
This sequence comes from Pinus albicaulis, assembly GCA_034641835.2. Taxonomy (NCBI): domain Eukaryota; kingdom Viridiplantae; phylum Streptophyta; class Pinopsida; order Pinales; family Pinaceae; genus Pinus; species Pinus albicaulis. Next base: position 306,620,101 of record CM076574.1, read on the forward strand.
TATAAGCCTTTGACATCAAATTGTAACATGCACATAAACCCTTCCCACTAGAGGGATCCAACTTGGTCTTCCCTTTTATAGGTACATGGATATAATTTGGAAAACCAAATATTTAGAAATAACTTTTTTTGGCTTCACACTATTGAATTCCTCTTTTGGTCTCTTGTTCTCTAAGATTTTGTGAGGACAATAGTTCTAGATGTAGACTATTATGTTGCTTGTCTCTGCCCAAAAAAACATGGACAAGTCCAAGTCATGGATCATGGAATTAGTAGACCCTATTGAATCTTTTGATCTTCAACCCCATTCTATTATGGGTTGTATGAAATTGTTAGCTCCCTATTGATTCCCGCCTCCTTGTAAAAACCCTCAAACTCCTTATAGTTATACTCTTCCCGGTTTTCTGATCTCAATACTTTTATATTCTCTCTTTTATGGTTTAAAACTAGATTTTTGAACTCTTGAAACCATCTACAAACCTTATCCTTCATCTTTAATAAGTAGATCCAAGTCTTGAAAAATAAATCATCAGTAAACGAAACATAATACATGCTTCTTATTGTTGATGCTATTGACATTGGTCCACAAACATCCAAATGTACTAGGCATAAAATCTCTTTAGACCTATGCTTGCTACTTAGGAAGGCATTCTTAGCATGCTTGCAAAGTGTGCACCCTTTGCATACTCCCTATTTCTAAATTCTAAATTATGGAATACTTATGACTATCTCCCTTAGAATAGAGAATTCTCTTCATGTAGATGCCCCATCCTCTTATGCCACAACTCACACAAGTTGTTATTATTATGAACTAGGACTTGACTGGGTTCACACTATCACTTGAACCAATTTTCTTCCATAACACCTAATGCCTATGTTGCTTCTAATATAGATTCCTTTAGCATAATAAAGACTTGTGAGTTCTTGAACTCTACTACATGGTATTTATCCTTCATAATAAAAACTAAAAGACATTGTTCCTTGAGACATTGGGACAATCAAAATATCATTAGAGCCTAAAGAGTTCCCTTACTCAAGATGAAAGGGAATAATATCAATTCTTGTTATTTAATACTTGGCATCATCACCAAAATCAACCTGTAATCCTGAGTCTTGTTCTATTATATTAGGAAACAATTGTCTAGTTGATGCCATTTGACCAGATGCTTCATTGTCCACATACCATCCATTTCTTGAAACCATGCTAGTAGAAAGGAAATATACCATTGACAACATTTTCTCACACTTGGAAAAAAAACTCATTCATCTAAGATTTTGTAAAGAATATATGAGTGTAAAGGCTAAACTTGGAAGCAAACTCGTTCATATATTACCCCTTGATTTTTCGAATAACAATTTAAGCAATAAATACACCAAATAAAAATAAAAAACTCAAAACATTAAAAAATAGGTAAATTAAGTAATAACAATCCTTCCTACATTAATGTATTAATCAGTCCATGGTATAGCATCTAATGTGTAAAGGTTACTTTTGGAATTTTTAGTTTGGAGACATGAATCTTGTTGAGATAACATTTCATGGTTTAAATTGTGTTTTTGAATGCAAAAAAAAATTCTAACACTCAAAAAAAATTGTAAAGCAAGCAAATTGTATAAAGACAAGAACTTTAAACTATAGTGTTTCAAATTTCTAACCTAATTTCAAGCAAAATATATCTACCAAAGAAACCTAAAAAGTATTCTTATTAGACTACTACAATGTTAATGGCCAACTTCAATAACCCTTACAAGAAAAAATATGGTTTTTTAAAAGGTGTCGAAGACACTGTATATTACTCATCTTCTTTTTGTGGATGATGTTTTTATTTTTAGGGAAGGTAGGGTTGTTGAATGAGATACCTTTTCTAAAATTATCTCTATTTTCTACCATGCATCTAGTATGGAGATCAACAACCAAAAATATACATTCCTTTAGAGAAGGAATCAAATGAGACCATAGCCTCCATTAAATCATTTTCTCCCTTTAAGGTGGAATCATTAGAGAAAGGATTCACATATATGGGCTATCACTTGAATTGAATTGTTACCACTTAGAAGATTGGTCCTGGTTAATTAAGAATGTAGAAAGATGAATATGTGTCTAGTGTTATAGGTGGATATCTATGGGAGGTAGAATGATTATGGTCAAGTTCATGTTGGAGAGTATTCCATTCTATTGGTTAATGCTCATTCAGATCCTAAAATCCATTGTAAGGAAGATTAGACAATGTATGTTTAATTTCCTCTAGATTGGTAAAAAGGAAAATGAAGGTATTCATTTGGGAAAATGGGATATTTTATCACAACCTAAGTGATTTGGGGGCTCGGGCTTGAAAAATATACATTGGTTTGTCTTAGCCCTCTCTATGAAGAGCCTTTAGAGATCTTTGACTAGTTTATCCAGAATCACAATAACAAGGATAACTATTTTGAAACTGGGTCTATCATTGACTCACTGAGATCTTATGTAAAGTATTTAAATATCTCTGGCTCTATCACCTAGAGGGCTCTATACCCTTGGCTCTCCACCTGGCTTGCCTGGAAGGTGGGTAAGGGTAATTAGACAATCCCAAGAAAGGATCCTTTTATAGAAGGTTTGATTTTTATAAACTATCTCCAAAGCTAATTTATTTTTTAAACACATAGGGGTTGAATAGATTGAGCCATGTTAAGAGATATGACTCGTACAACTCTCTCTAGATGCTAGAAAAACTCATATGACTTGGGTCTACATGGGTCCTTCGTTGTTGAGTGGGACCTCTTTGTAAGGGGCCTATATTCTAATGGGATTCCTCCAAATGATATATATGGCTCCATATTCTAGATTTGGACACCTCTTCAGGCTAGGTTTTAGCTAGATTAGATAATGACCTCTTCCTCACTATATCACAAAGAAATTTGGTGGCATAGTAAATTATGGAAATGGACGCTGCCACAAGAATTTTGGTGCTTTTGTTGGCTCTCTTTGGGTAAGCATATTCTTATGTGAGATAATTTCCAAATAAGGGAATTCATTGGACCAAATGTTTGTTGTCTATGTAATGTTGGGCCTGGATCTATGGGCCACCTCTTTATACATTGCTCCTCTTCCAAGGATGTTTGGAAATACGCCTTAACTGTTCAAATTCTTGAGGACAATGGATCTTGATTTTATTTTGAATCTTTCCTTTTTTGGTGGGATTTAAATATGGGCATATATAAAACTCTTCCAATCTTTATAGTCTATGGAATTTGGAAAGCAAGGAACAAATTCATATTGAAGATCTAACCATCAAAATTGAACATATAATTTTCATATTGTTGGTTTTTTTAAGGAATTCTTGAGATTACCATATACCAAGAATGTCAAAAAATTATGTTATATTAGTTTTTCTTTGTTGGGTTTTTTATGGTGCATCACAAACATGTAGTTTTGGTGGGGGTGCCTTTATCAAACTCACTTGAATTCATTCTATTCACATTTGGCTGAATATAGGATTGGAACAACCATCAAGGCATACATAATTACTTGTTGAGCATTTATGTTTTTCGCAACCTACAAAAAGTTTTCTTATTTACATGTTTGCAGTGATTCAAAAATTCATAATTGATTGGTTTCTCTTCAAATTTATAGGCATTAAATTTGTCTTGCTGGAAGGATAGGATTATAGGCATGGAGAAAAAAAAATCAATATCTCTCTTTTCACTCCTAATTGAAAAGGTCTCTTTCCACCGAAAAAACCTATATATTTTTCAAAGAATGACATGGTACCACTTTGAGAGAAAGAGGAAGATTTCCCCATTTCTCATACATTTAGTTTCTCATTGACAACACTAAATCTACAATTATGAGACTACAACTATGTTTTCGCTAAAAATACTTGTTTAAACAACTCATGTATTTTTTTTGGATTATGATTTTTTAGTATGTTCCTTTGTTTTTTCTCAGAAATTAGTAAGTAGACTTAATATTACATAACAAATCTCAATCTTTACAGAAAATTTTAAGATATTATTCAATGGAGTTAGTTATATTCTAGAAATTCATTGTATTAATTGCATTGTCAATTGTTTGAATATATTATATAGTTTTGGCATTCTACTTATGTAGGCTTTTTGGTGAAGCTTTGCTTTTATTATACAAACATATTTACAATATGAATATAAAAATATATAAATTTTCAAAAAAAAAACAAAATACAAATAAATAAATAATTCTGATTCCGGGTCATTAAATGTCCATGTCCTTTAACTTAAAAATAGTGCAGGACTTGGCTCATGAAAATACAAGAGAACAGGCTAGTAAACATTTCCTTTTGAAAAACATTAATGAGTTGCTGAGAGAGTTATATTTTGCAAATGTCTGGACTTTTTGGTTTGTTATGTTAGTTTTGTGAAAGGCCACTTCTATGCATTTCTCACAGAGGATGTACGAGTTGAGTAGAACTTCTCTCTCACATCTATGTTTGATAGGGTGAGATTAGCATATACTTCATTGTTCGATAGGGTGTGATTAGCATATATATTATTGTAGGTGATTGTGTAAATTTTTTTTAATGTCCGAGTCAAAATGGATTTGTTTAAAACAGAATAGGGTATATTTTCATTTGACATGTAGTAGGTAGTTTCATTTATTGAATTGTAAAATTAAATTATGGTTAAAATTTGGTAATTTTAGTATTTAAATCATATTTTTGATGATGGAAATAAATTTAACATTATCTAAAAACTTTTGAAACGCCCAAAAACTTAAAATTTTACAATAACCTAAATGTACAAACAATTTTGTTTTTTAATTTTGTATTTGTCTACGTTTTTCCTTTTTATTTGTACAAGACTGGTTTATTGCATGCCAGAATCTGCTGGTCTATGTAATGGCCGGCAAGAAAGAGAAAGATTCTGAATCTTGATGGGTCTGCTAAAGTGTTTTCAGTCGGAGGCTCAGTGGAGTGCAGAATCTAGTGTAGGAGGCTTTTTTTTGGAACATGAAGACTATGGTCATTATGGTCTCCCTGCAGGAGGGCATTTTACTTTATATTTTTCATGATCATCCGTTTCCTTATCTAGTAACCCCAGGAATGATCTGCAGGTTCTGCAAAAGCTGCCATATTCCTTGTTGGAGGGAAGCGTGAAATTATGGGAACTCTCCGCCACACCACAATTTTTTTCAGAATTATCACCCGGGCCCTAAATCTGTTTGGTTATCCTTTCTGTTATTACTACTGTATAATTTTCCTGGGCCCTAAATCTATTTGGTCGTCCTTTCTCTTATTACTGCTGTATAATTTTCCTGTTTTGTATTTAAATATTATGATAATATCATAGAGTTTATCATTTTTTTATTATAATTTAGTTATAAATTAGTAGTAAGGATAATCATGATCCATTACGATTTATTACTATTACTATTATTCAAGAAACATACAGCACTTGAAATTGCTTAATAAAAAAAAAAAAAAAAAAAAAACAACATCTAACATAAATCACTAAATGATTTAATCACATCCATATTGACAAAACTATCATATCATTAAGCAATGGTCTCCAAAACTAAAAATCCATAATAACATATAGACGACATTTACATAATCTGATTCATTAAAATCTAGAGATTAAAGCTTAAGACACTGCAATTCCCTTTCCCTCCTTTTCCCTCAGAATAGTAATGCCATTAATTTTTCTTTTCAACAGAGTGTCTTTCTCTCCATTCTTGATTCTCTAGCCACATCTATATGAAAATTCTATTTTTCTTTGCAATTTGGTTATTCTAAACAGCAATGTCCATTGTCTGACCATTTTTCCCACTTTATAATGCTTTCAAGGCCTTAGCATTTTAATTTTTTGAAAAAAAAACTCAACTATCATACTAAAAACAGGTTAACAATGCAAGCAAATATAACGAAAATACAAACTTGATGTAACATAAATTGACCATTTTTTCCACTACTTTATAATGCCTCCAAGGTCTTAGCATTTTAATTTTTGAAAAATAAACTCAACTATCATACTAAAAACATGTTAACAATGTAAACAAATATAATGAAAATATAAACTTGCATCAAATTATGTAACATAAATTGATGCAAAATAAATCATAGTATGCATAATGATTCTTCATTCACTTAAGCCACACGATTATGATGTAAATACAATCTCATTACACTTCCTTTAGGCATATCATTGCAACACCCATAACGCTAACACAAACATCAATAATATGATGTACATCCCCATCTTATGACGGTGCCAACTCATGCGCATGTCAAAATTATTGACTGCCTTTAGGCATATCAATGCAACACAAATCTCAATAATATGATGTACATTTTTTTATGAGTATGTCAAAATTATTGAGGAAAAATATGCATTGTTTGATATCAAAGAGATACAATTATTATTATTATTATCTAATTTTAAAGTCACTGTCAAGCCAAACACCAAATTTATGGTTCTAGAAGTGCCATGGCCTGTGTCATTAGAATATTTTTTAAATAAAAATACACTATAAAATGACCCTAGAAACTATAGTAGGGTGATGTGATGTTAATAAAAGTACACTATAAAGTGAGCCTAGAGGAAATGCTATAGTAGTGTGATGTTAGTAAAAGTACACTATAAGAAAGGCTATTCTAGAGTAGTGTGATGTTAGGTTAGTGCAATGTAATACTTTAAAATTATTATTATTTTATTTTAAATAAATAAGTTGAAAATAAATAAATAAACAAAATCAGTTTTATTATATAAAATATAAAATATAAATAGAAATGTTATTATATTAAAATATGATCTATATAAGAATTAAAATTGAATCAATTATTAATTTTAATTGATGTATTAATTTTATTATATCATTTAGAAATGGATAAATTTTATTCAAAATATGTTATATTAACCTATAAATTTTACAAAAGTTAAAATTGAATAAAATACTTATTGTATTTAAAAGTTGCTAGTTTTATAATCTAATATTATAGAGATATTGTTATTTATGTAATAATTACCTCATTTTTTTAAGAACTATAATAATTGTGATGAATAAAATAAAATAAAATAAAATAAAATAATATGTATAAATGGGATAGAAAAGAGAGATTTTATGTGTAAATTTTATACAAAAATTATTATATATATACCAAAAAGAGAGATAAATAGTATATTATAAATATGATATTTACATAAAAATATTGTTTCATGCAAATGTAAATATTTTGACAATAATGAATACTTTGTTTTTAAATATTAGTTTTTTTCATAAATTTGTGTCATTAATTTAGTTGAGTGAAATTATAACTAACCCATATTCATCTTAAAGGATAAAAAAATTTACACCTAAAGAAATTTAATCCTTCCAAAAATTGATAGAACAAAGATCACCATAGATCTAAGTGGATGCATAGTATGATTGATATGGAAAATAACTTTACATATTAACAATAGTGAAATACATTATATTACATTAAATATTAATAACAAGATGTATAAACATGTGTTATTTATATTTAAATTTATCTTTATCAATACAAATCATATTTATAATATTTTATAGATAGAAAATGAGAAAGAAACTTTGAATACTATGTGAGGAATTTGTTTACTACAAAGGTAATCAAGCTTTGTATTTCTCCAAGATCTGGTTATTTACAATTACAATGGTCTAATGAAGTGGTTGAACCCTAACCATATGACTTTTATTCATGGATTTGGTAGCAGTGCCATAGATTTGATGATATTTGATATCCTCATTTATTGGCCAAATTGTAATTTTTGATCATGGACATTTGACATTAACTTAGTCGTGGGATAAGAAGAATTTTCTCTTTGAGACACTCATCGCTTTTGTTATCATATATGGTTTTTAAGTCTAGGGCTATAATATCTCTAGAGAAATGTGGAGAAATATAAAGAAAACAAAAAAAATCATTTTATAACTTATGATTTCAAAATTAAAGGCAATACACCCTATCCTATAATATTTCCTTTATTGAGAATGTGTTGAGAACATCGCTATGACTCGATATCTAATGTACAAGAATAAGATAAGAAACATGGAAGACAATATCTATTTAAAGGAAAATTTCACTTCCAGTAACAAGTTACTTTAAACGCAGCAAGCCTTGCCTAGGTGGTGCTCAAGAATGAAGAAGTGGACTTAAGCAAACAAGAAAATCCCAAGCACCTCAAATCACAAGAAGAAAGCAGAGAACATACCTCTTAATGCTAGATCCTTAAATCTATTTGACATTTCCAACTTTATGAAGATCTCCTTGAGATATTTTCTCCTAGATATCCTAGATAACTTGCACACAAAGAAAGAAACCAATTCGATCTTTCTACAAAACAATATTAGTGAAAAACATAATACATCAATCATATAACATATCAAAGAACACGAGAGATGAAAAATGGAAGAATATTTATTAATATTGTCCTTGAATAGAACTGGAGTACATTTTTGAGTTCTCCAAACCTCTGCCCTTAATCTTCTTTCTAACCTATATGCTCACTGGTGTGTATGCACAAGTTTATCACAGTCAAAACTCTCTCAACATTTCAACATTAGTTCATTTTTTCTCCCTGTGACTAGTGAAGAGCTTCAAATATATATATATATATTCCTCATGATTGACCTTCATTTCACTTAGAAAATTTATTGACCGTATCATAAGTGATGATTAAGGTAGACCAAATCAACCATTATTTTAGTCAACAATGATTATTTTAACCAAAGTTGTTAAATTGGATTGAATCTAAGCTATCTAGTCTAACTTTCGCACTGTTTTGAAACTCTAGTGAAAATAGGGTGTTGATGGACTATTGTTTCGGTCCCCATAACTAGGTAGGAGCATTGCTAGGCCTTTTTGTCTGGTTCACACAACTAGGCAGGACATTGATCCCTCAAAACACTTTTTTTTCTTTTTTCATGATGTGTCACCAATCACAAATTGATCCTTTGACTTCGCAAAGGAAATGTTTTTCTTCTTAACACTAGGAGGTATCCTTTTGACCTATAACAAATGCCTCCTAATGTTTGAGTTCAAAATATAATCTAATGGTTGAAATTCATTAGAATAAGGAAACCAATGAGAGAGTCAGGGAAAGACCATGGACAAGCGAGTTGTAGAAACTTAAAAGTATAGTTAGATAAAAGAATTACATCCCTGAGGTAGGAAAACCCATACTCGATATTGAGAGGATATAACATAGATGTCGATAAAACAAACTTTGTGTTGGTGTCATCAAGTACTAGTCATGATACAATATATTTATTTGGCACAATTCCTATCAGTAATGTTGGACATTGATGCAAGTGCCCCTAACGATGGCCCTAAAAGTACATATTATGTTCTCAAATCATAGCCTTGGGAAGATAATGATCATGAGTGAAGTAGCCTCAATGCCCCAAGGTCTTTGATACACCTTGATGGTATGACTTGACTACATGAGAATGAATGAGTTGATGTCAAGCATGCAAAGAGACCGTCTGAGTACTATGCATTGATGTATCATGTTAGCAAATGCAAGGGAGACCACCGATAATGAGAACAATTCCCAAGGTAGCTAACTTAGTTTATATAGTGTAAATAAATGAGTTGAAGTCGATCACTCCACAAAATCGATCAACATGGGTCAATGATGAAAACCCAATGCCAACCATGAGGAAACCTACCAATGATGACTACAAGCTCCAAGGTACTAAATTGTTTCTAGATCCATATCCTGGATAAGGTACTGAAGTTGATGGGAAGAGATTCTCCAAAGGAGGGCATTCATGTATCCCCCATCATGAAAATGAAACCGACACCAAGATAAGGTCTTTGATGATAGAAAATGAATAAGTGATGTACAACTGACACAAGGATGGCCAAAACAATAGGTATAATGATACGTGAAAATGGCCTGTTAATCAAGGCTGTCATTGATGTCAATATGGCATTGACTGAGATGTAAATATTCTTGAGATGTATGGTTACAAATGATGATTCCATGACTCTTGGTTGATACCATCAATGAATATGTCTATGATCTAGATGTCAAGTCACAAAGAAGTTAAACCACTGATGAAGAAAGCCCGAGGAAGTACTTGATATAATGTTGCATGCACTTGATGATCTATACCTTAATCTATGATGACATGGAAGATCTCATTTTATGGTTGGAAGACTATCTTACTATATTGGATCTTTCCTAATGATGAAGTTGCCTATGTCATATCACTGCACTATGACATGAATACATGATGACACTATGATGAATCACTTGGTGACATAAGATGACATGGAGGACCTCATGATGACATGGAAATATAATATAAAGACATATTTGGAGTCATAAAAATGAAGAAAGCTTAATGACCTCTTGTTTTCCCAATCACTTTCTACACATAAAAATTCAAGGACATTTATAAAGAAAAATAGATTTTGTCACCTTGGAGGTAGCCTATCACAATGATTCCTAGACCATATAAAATAGGACTTTTTACTCTTTCCAACGAGCCTTTACTTGCCCAAAAACTCCCAGCAGTTGATGGGATATGGAATTTTTAAGTCAAGAAAAATTAACCTTAGCAGTGAGCTGACCTATCCCTGTCCTTCATGTCGGCCTACCTCTAGAAAGATGTGTCCTTTTATTCTAACATCAAACCAGTATTAATATGAGTTTGGACATGTCATTTTAGCACAAAAATTTCGGTGAAGAACATCTAAAAAAAAATAAAAAATAAAAATAAAAATCAGCGAGGAGAGGAGGACTTAAGAGCTATTTGTTTGGGTTAAAATATGAAATTTAATTTATATAATCTCAGACCTGTTGTAGCCCTGTATTGACAGACTTGTGGTGGATACCTTTAGCTCAGACAAGACCAGTTCCTTTGGACAATTTACATTGCAGTGAACCAGACCTAAGATTTAGTAATAGCCTGAATGTGAAATCCCAGTCACAACAGCAGAATCTTCGACCTATGTTGTGGAATATTGGAGTATATACAGTCACATCTAAAAGGTCAGATTTGTTGTTTCCAACTTTGATCCAAAGCGTGTAAGGGCTCAACATTATTACCTCGGTCCTAACCTCCAACAAAAGATCGAAGTTACAGTGTTTCAAGCTCAAACAGTCATCCTTCCAGTTCAGAATAGTGTTGCAAGTCTCGGTGATAATACATCTTTGGAAGGATCAGGTATACATCTGTGGTGGTTCCACACTTCTGATAGTGACAGTCTTCTACATTATTTCAGACCATTAATAAGGAGTAGACTTGGAGGATTGGACAAAGAACTCGAAGCTCAGTTTTCTGACTTATAAGGGCTCAACACTTGTGCATCGAACCTTTAGCAAAGAACCTGTGACATAGCTCTTTATTGCAGGAATTAAGGAGCACTCATTGAAGGATTATTGAAGTACTATTTGAGGTAGCCTTGAAAAGCACTATTGGAGTCAATATTGGAAAACATCTTGAAGTAATATTAAAGGGTGTCTTAAAAGCATCTGAGTCAGTTATCTTGTGAAACAAATTTATAGACACCTCCAAGCAAGCATCATTGAAGAAAAATCCTTGGAGCCTTTCCAGCCTATTTGGAGTAAGATTTTGGTGTGATATTATTGAAGACAATTAGAAGCATAATAAAATCTCACCTTAGAGTCTTGTAGTGAAGTTGGAGTTGATCTTGAGCATACCTTGGAGAGTCATCTAGTAGCCTACTGGAGACATTATTGGAGACCAGAATGCATTATTGATGTCATCATGAGGTGACCTTGGAGATTTTTTTTTTTTGGGTACCATGAAGAACAATGGAGACACCTTCATGTGAGGAATAAGGTTTTCATTGATGAAGTAACATGGAGACTAAGTGAAGGCATTGTTGAATATTAACAGGGCTTGTTGAAGAAGACATTGGGAGTTGTGAAGGATAACCAAACATATTTTGACGAAGTGAAGCTGAGGGTTGGAGCCTCATAGAGACAAGGTTGGTGCCTTGGACGATAGGGTTGGAGCCTTGGAGGATTTGATTCCTCAAGAAACCAAGTTGGAGCCTGTATCAAAGATTGGGTTGGAGCCCTAGAGGTTGGTCCCTCAAAGCGACAAGTTTGGTGCCTTGGGAAGATAGGGTTGGAGCCCTAGAGGTCGAAGCCTCATGAAGTCCAAGTTGGTGCCTGGAAAAGTACAGGTTGATGCCTAGTGGATTGAAGATTGGTGTCTTCATATAGGGTTGGAACCCTACACATTATTGTATCATTTATTGTAAAGAAGATGTTAATAAAATATTTATTCTTAATTTTCATTTTTTTTTATAAATATAAGTCGTCTTAACTGGTAAAAATACAAGTGAAAAGAAATAATGCTTCACTCCCCTCTTATTATTTCCAACAATTGGTATCAGAGGTAGTACCTTCATTCAAAGCCTAATAGCTTGAAGGTTGATCATTAGAACACAAATTGAAAATCCAAGGAATAAAGTCTCCAAAGCATGTGAAAATGTCTCTTTCTCAGTTAAGAATTTAGATGTAAACTAGGTCAACAAAGCTCCATTGTTCAATGGAAATTTTGATATATGGGAGGTAAGAATGAGGAATTTATTAAAGACACAAGGAATTTAATTTTTGAAATCAGTGATTACTGATGACACCATGGATGAAGAATTAAAGGAGTACAATACAAGAGCAATAAGGAAATTTTGAATGGGCTACCAAACTCTATGAAGGCCAATTTTGAAAATGTTCGACAACAAAATTCATATGGGACAAACTTCATGATCTTCACTCAAAAGGAGCACTGACAATGATCTTTGTTCGAGAAGATGATGGAAAAAAAGAGGTAAGAATCCATCAAAGAAGCAAAAGATAAGAGAGATGACAACAAGGCAAAAGAAGATCTAGAAGATGAAGAGAACAAAGAAGAATTTGAAGAATATCTCTTGAATAAACTTATGGCTTCCATGGAAGAGATTAACAGGTTGAAAAAGGAAAATGAGGAACTTAAGAAGAAAGCACAAGTTGGTGACAAAAACAAGACAAAGAAGGAATTTGACCTTCTCAAGCTTCAAGTTGAAGAAAGAGATGAAGAGCTCGCCAAACTTAAGGAGGAATTTCATCAAAACAAAAGAAAGCATCATGAAGAAGTCATATAGATGAAAAATCAATTGGGTAAGGAAAAGGAAAGGGAAGAAACTTTGTCAAGCCACCTTGAACAAATACTTAAGAGCTTGAACAAAGTTGAAGCAGAGATTGATCAATACAAGGAAGAGGTTGCCTCTATTAGATCTCAACTAGAAGAAGAATGGAAACAAGCACAAGGAGATGAGAAGGTGATGGAATATTTGGAATTCATAGAAGGACAGGTTGAGGAAGCAGAAAAGGAGAGAAACACCATGATATGCCAACTAAAAGAAAAGGATGAATTAATCTTCAAACTAAAATCAAACATCAATCCTCTCAAGGCCGAAACATGTGAAGCTACAAGAATGAAAGAAGAAATGGAGAGTAGTCTAGCAAAGGAAAATGAAGAAATCTTCATAATGAAATCAAATATCATCTCCCTTAAAATCGAAGAACATGAAGAAACAAGGATGATGGAAGAAATGAAGAAGCAACTAATCATGAAAGATGAAGATTGTGAAAAATTGAAAGGAGAAATTGTCACTCTTAAAAAGGAAGTTGTACTGCTAAATAAAACCTTGAAAATCTCTTAAACCCTAGATGACATCCTAAGTCATCAAATATCTCCTCTTGATAAATCAGGTCTTGGCTATGCAGGTGAACCCTCAAGCAAGACAATAATGCATCAAACAACAAGGATGTGTGGAAGCCAGGAAGAAATGATACTCCCTGTTCCAGCAAAGGCAAGAGTCAAGGTGAAATTAGAAGAAACCATACTCCAAGGAGACTTAAAAATGATGTCAAGAATAGAAAAGGTAATGAATATCATCAAAAAATCCCAAGGAAAAAGGACTTCAGAATTACTTTAAGGAAATATTCATCTCCCAGGTACCAAAGTATATTTCTTGGATATTTCTATTCTTGTACAAACTTTGGACACATGGCAAAAGACTATGGGGCATATCACAAAGACAAATATTGTGGTCCCTGTCAATCTCGTAGAAGGAATTCTTCAAGAAGAAATCATGATTTCTTATTCATGAGCAAGATAAAGTGCTTCAATTTCCATAACATTGGACATATGGCATGTGATTGTAACTTGACTTGGGTTCCTAAACAAGCTAAAACCATGACAACCAAGCTAGAGAAGAAATTTACCCAAGTATGGAGAAGGAAGCAAGTTGAATCTGAAATTCTCTTGAACACTCCAGCCAACAACACATATTTTTGACTTAATAAATTCATCCTTGATATTCCAGGTATTTGATAATGAGACTCTGCCTAAAAGGAGACCATGCATAGAGTTAGGGGGAGTTTTGTGATTCTTGAGCTTTCTTGCAGAAGTTGTCCGTGAATGGGCCCTATGAAATCATTCATGAGTCACCCATGGGCATTCATCCTTTGATAGATCATCTCTTAGGAGAAGCTCCATTGAAGAACATGATTCCAATATTGACTCTTTCCACCCAATCACAAGGCAGCAATATTTCTTGAAGCTAGAGGAGGTTATGCAGGAAGGGGGAGTTGGTTCATCACATGAATAAATAAAAACACATCTATCATGGACCATATTTCCAGAAGAAATAGCACCATGACAAGGGGAGTAACATACCTATGAAGGAATACTATTCATTAAGAAAAGAAGCAGCTTGATAGGGGGAGTATTTGGGCACCCTGTTTTCCATTGATGTCAAAGGGGGAGAGAATATTGGAAGGGAAATAATATTGTCATCAATGACAAAGGGGGAGATTTTTATTCAAGGTTGTCATTGATGTTAATGTGGCATTGACTGAGATTGGAATATTCTTGAGATGTCTAGTTACAAATGATGATGCCATGACTCTTGGTTGATACCATCAATGAATATGTCAATGATCTAGATGTCAAGTCACGAAGAATTCAAACCACTAATGAAGGAAGCCCTAAGAAGTACTTGATCTAATGTTGCATCCACTTGATGATCTAGACCTTAATATATGATGACATGGAAGATCGCATTTGATGTTTGGAAGACTACAATACTATCTTGGAGCTTTCCTAATGATGAAGTTTCCTATGGCATATCACTGCACTATGACATGAATTGATGATGAAACTATGATGAATCACTTGGTGACATAAGATGACATGGAGGACCTCATGATGACCTGGAAATATAATATAAATACATAGTTGGAGTCATAAAAATTAAGAAGGCCTAATGAACTCTTACTGTCCCAATCGCTTTTTGCACATAAAAATTCAAGTATAGTTATAAATAAAAATAAAATTTTGTCACCTTGGATGTAGCCTATCATAATGATTCCTAGACCATCTGAAAGAGGACTTTTTCCTCTTTCCAATGAGCTTTTACTTTCCCCAAAAATCCCAGTGATTAATGAGATATGGAATTTTTAAGTCAAGAAAAATTAGCCTTAGCAGTGAGTCGACCTATCCTTTTCCTTCATGTCGGCCTACCTCCAGAAAGACATGTCCATTTATTCTAACGTCAAACCAATATTAATATGAGTTTAGACACCTCATTTTAGCACAAAAAATTCGGTGAAGAACATCTTAAAAACATAGAACAACTAGGAGAGGAGGACTTAAGAGTTATTTGTTTGGGTTAAAATTTGAAATTTAACTTCTATAATCTCGGACCTGTTTCAACCCTATATTGGCAGCTCTATGGTGGATACCTTTAGCTCATACAAGACCAATTCATAATGGTGCTGCAAGTCTCGGTCATAATACATATGTGGAAGGCTAGGGTATACATCTGTGGTGGTTCCACACCTCTGATAGTGACAGTCTTCTATATTATTTCAGACAAGTAATAAGGAGCAGACTTGGAGGATTGGATAAAGAACTTAAAGCTTGGTTTATTGACCTATTAGGGCTCAACACTTGTGCATCGAACCTTTAGCAAAGAACCTGTGACATAGATCTTTATTGCAAGAATTAAGGAGCACTCATTGAAGGATTATTGAATTAATATTTGAGGGAAGCCTTGAAAAGCACTATTGGAGTCAATTCTGGAAAACATCTTAAAGTAATATTAAAGGGTGTCTTGAAAGCATCTTAATTATTTATCTTGTGAATAAAATTTATAGACACCTCCAAGCAAGCATCATTGAAGAAAAATCCTTGGAGCCTTGCCATCCTATTTGGAGTAAAACCTTGGCATGAGATTATTGAAGACAATTGGAAGCCTAATAGAATCTCACCTTAGAGTCTTGTACTGAAGTTGGAGCTGATCTTGAGCATACCTTGGAGAGTCATCTAGTAGCCTACTGGAGACATTATTGGAGACCAGAATGCATTATATGTCATCATGAGGTGACCTTGGAGATTTTTGTTTTGGTTACCATGAAGAATAGTGGAGACACCTTCATGTGAAGAAAAAGTTTGTCATTGATGAAGTAACATGGAGACTAAGTGAAGGCATTTTTGAAGATTTACATGGCTCGTTTAAGAAGACATTGGGTGCCATGAAGGATAACCAAACATATTTGATGAAGTTAAGTTGAGGGTTGGAGCCCAAGAGGTTGGAACCTCATAGCGACAAGGTTGATGCCTTAGAAGATAGGGTTGGAGCCCTAGAGGATTGGAGTCCTCAAGAAACCAGGTTGGAGCCTGTATCAGAGATAGGGTTCGAGCCCTAGAGGTTGGTGCCTCAAAGCGACAAGGTTGGTGCCTTGGGAAGATAGGGTTGGAGCCTCGTGAAGTCCAAGTTGGTGCTTGGAAAATTACAAGTTGGTTCCTGGTGGATTGAAGATTGGTGTCTTCATCTGGGGTTGGAACCCTACACATTATTGTATTGTATTTATTTTAAATAAGAGATTAATAAAATATTTAGTCTTATTGTTCATTTTGTGTTCTATATATAAGTGATATTAACTGGTAAAAATACAATTGAAAATATATAATGACTCACCCCCCTCTCAGTATTTCCAACATGGTCGACTCTTGATTAAGGCTTCACTTGAACATATAATGACACAACACAATAGTGAACTTGGAATCATAGACTGAAGAATACCTACATACATGATTGTGACACAAGAGGAATGAAAAAATCCCATAGAATAGAAGGGTAACTAATCATGTGAGATACTAACTCAATCAACATAGTTCCTCAACTCAAGCTAAAGGTGTGGTTCAAAAGTCCAACAAAAACCAACTGTAAGATGCACAACTACCTAGAAAAATATGCAATAGTGAAAAATCCCCCCCCCCCCCCACCCAGTTTTGTATGGTGTATCCCCTTCATAGTTTAATGAGCATGAAAGAGAAGGAAATTGAGCTCAATAGGTTCCTTTTTCATAAGTTTATACCGAGGAGAAAAAAGAGATAAAAGTACAATCGTGACTTTCTCATGGATTAACGATCTTGAGAATGGACAAGACATCGCTCACTGAATTTCAATTTAACTAACGAGTAGGAAAAGACAGAAATAACTCGACATTTTCATATAATTTTTACAAGCATGAAAATATGGTAGCAAAAGAAGCTCGGGATTTTCATGTGTAATAAAAGTGATGAAAAGAAGACCGAAATGGACTCAACATTTTTGTATGGATTTAATGAGCATGAAAATATAACAAAAGGAGCTTGAGATTTCCATTGTTTAATGAGCATGAAAATAAGACCAAAAGGAATATTGTTCTAGAGAGATGAGTGGTATAATGGTATGAATCTAGTTCCAATAAGTACTAAAGGAACTAGCTTAATAAAAGCATGAAGTAGAGGCAAAGTGTCTGACAATAAAAATCCACTCATCACAGTGGTCTCTTTGAAAGGTGGTGGAAGGTTGTGAGACAAAGGCAAGGCTAATGCAAAGGAAAGAGGTCAAGCATGGCTACAAATATAGTGAGCTAAATGAAGGCGAGAATATGTATGGTAGCATCTACCAAGACATTGAGGACCATAAGCATAAGAAACCATAAAGAAAAATGATAAAAAGCAAGGGGAACCCCTGTAGGGTGATAACCAGAAATTATAGAAAAATAGAGGCATGAGGCTCAAATTCAATGTCATGGTGGTTACTAAATAGGATCCCTGAACCTACAAAAATACTACAGGATGGACACCGAGATGACATTCATGTTCTATTTTAAGGTTCTCATAGAGGGTAGGATCTACCACAAAAGTTACGACGTCAGAAAAGGAGTCGTTAATGTTGTAACATGATGGGTTGGGCTCTAAGGAAAGAAAAAACCTTAACATAAAATTCCAATAATGCAATGAATGACCTATGAATCCTAGTCCTATATGCTAGTTTTTGTGATATAACTCAGAGAAATAGTGAAAAAAGATGAAAATGTTTTATTTTTATTTTTATGTAGTATATACATATGTACAAAGCACGACACAATGTAATAGGTTATGGAATGTAGTGCCCACTATTGGGCACAAACCAAGGATTCCAATGTATGAACTCATGTGCAGTCATCGGTAACATATGACACACCATCCTATGGCCATGCCACATCCAATTGAATCTGCAAGTTCCTAATGGTTGATGATTCCAAGGATGTCCTAGAACCATAACATTATTAGGAATGAATTGAAGACATAAAGGGTGAATAGTATCATGAGCTAAGAGAGCTCCTTGATAAGAATGATCAACACATGAAGAGGGTATAAAACATTCACCGACGGTGGAGTTTAGAGTGGATAATTTGGTGGAAATTTCAATGCTATAAATGCTCAACTTGACTCGGTCCAAGGGTGTAGCACTTCATTATATGACTCAGGAAATCCCCCCTAGATTGATTCAATATTTTGAGTGCCAATCTCCATAATTTCCAAGTTTGAGAGAGTAGAGGCATCATGAGGCATAATCACCATTAGATTATCTTATGAAGCCATGGCTTCTAAGATGGCCTTATTTGAAAGTAACTCAATATCAATACAACCATGTGAAAGTGTTGAAGTGAAGACCCATGTGGGAAGAGTATCCTAATCATATTCCATATTAGGATGGAGTTTATGACCAATTTCATCAAGTGGTGGTGGGACCACTTAAGATGTGATTATTTCCACAAAAGGTGGAATTGTACCTCCATGAAATTCATCTTTCGTAAGCACTACCTAAGGATCAGGAAGTCCAAGGAATTCATAAGTGATAGAAGAGATCATGTTAATTGTGTAAGCAGATGGACATGGGTCCGACGGAGCAAGGGGATATGTGCCCATCAATGAGGAGTATTTGAACATTCCCGGCCCAATACTCTTAGCAAGAGTGCCAGAATCATCTACAAATAGGACCGACTGACTATCATGAAATCAAATATTAGGCTTTCAAAAGTATAACTAGTCAATAGAAACTATATTAACCTCATGGGGGAACATCATGATGTAGAAGACTAAAGACACAATTGCAGTCATAGTGTAGAACCAAGTTCACCCATATAGGAGGTTATAATATAATGGTGCGTTGATGGCCATGACCTAAACAAAGATAATTTTCCTCCTAAATCAATAGGTAAAGTTGAAAATGCCCCTTGAGGCCACAAGGTGTGCCCATCAAAGGCCTTCAACATAGATCTAGGAGTAGAAAAAATCGGAGAACCGAGAGCTTTCCAACACTTCGATGACATTATACAAGTCAATTCCCCCTCGTCCAAGACTATCCTATGAAAGTATTGTCCAAAAATGTGGACTATTATCTGGAAAGACAAATGATGTGGAAGACGGGGTTTCCAAAAACATGGATCAAAGGTCATAATGTTTGAGTTTTAGGGACCCACCTGTTATGAAACCAGCTCCAAAAATAGAATAAAAGAGAGATCAATGCCTTATAAATAGTCCACTTCGAGGTGGAAACCTCCTTTAAATTACATAAATGAACAATTCTTAGATGATACAAATTAAAAAAAACTCCTTTTTATGTATAGGAGTCCATGGGGTCACAATATAATCCTAGCCGACCTAACAATAATAATGTAAGGGCACAACAATAATAATAGTGTCTTTTATGGGGCACAATAATAACAATATGGGGGCTACAAGGGCACAAAAATAACAATAAAGGGGCTACACTAACCACAATAAGTGGATACACTAGTATTATATGGACCTAACTGCCCCTCTCCTTCAAACATGTGTTCCCCTCAACGCTTGATTATTTATAGATGCTTATGTATAAAATTCTCATCCTCCCATGTGGAATCTTAGACTGGTAAGTTCTTCCACTTCTTGAGATAGTCTGAAATTGATCAATTTCATAGTTGTTGAGTTCTTGTTTCTGTGACTACTTCAGAACTTCTTTTGTTGTGATGTTGATCTTCCTGTTGTTTCATTCGATTATGCACCAAAGTTAGGTTATCCTTTGAGAGTTGTAGAACTTGTTGTTGATGCTCGATGTGATATTCCACTATTTTATCATCCATATTAGCTTTCATTTGATCCTTCAAACTGTCCAAATTAGCCTCCATTTTTTTCTTTTAAACCATCTATGTCATCTTTGATTGCTCTTTGTAAGATCGAAATTTGTTGCAATTGGTACCATAATTTTGATATATCATACTGCAATTCTTCCTCTTCATGTGTCATAGTAGAGTTTTATGAGGGCTTAATGGGTGTGGAATTATTTTTGGGAGACATTATATAACTAAATACAGATATATATGCTTCAATATTCCCTTGGAATCACTTCAAACTAATTTTTCAAACAAATGTTATGCAAACTTGTTTAAAAAATACACACTCTTTTCTTTCTCTTGAGGAGCTCGATATTGAAACTGATGTATCTATGTAATTTTTGATCCTCAAGATTTAATATTCAATCATGTAATATCCCTCTAAGTCTTATTTCCAATTCCATAGGTCTAACCCGATTTGGATTTTTCAAGGCAAAGTTATGCCCAATCTCCCACAATGTCCTAATTATGGACTAGTTCAGTAGAGTGAACTTGTAAAGCATGCCACATGTCACTGTTTCCTCCTTCAGCTCTAAAATTGATACACCGGAAACTAAAACCCATGTAATTTTGGCCATTTTTTACAAAATTCCAATCCGATGCTTAGAGAGAAAGTTATGATGATTTTCCCAAGGTCACCTCTTTTATATGAAATTCGGGAGCTTGCAAAAACCCTAACTTCCACAGATCATATCTCAAAAACTATTGTGAACCAAGGTTTGAAATTTTTACACGAATTTCCCCAGGATTTTTTTGGAAATGGGTTTTTTTTTTAGCATTTGAACTTTTGTAGTAAAAAATTTATAGCTAAAATTACACGATGACTTTTTTGAAGCAACGTAACCCTAGAATCCAAAGCTCTAATACCAAATGTTATGAAACCAGCTCCCAAAATAAAAGAAAGAGAGATCAATGCCTTATAAATAAGCTAATTCAAGGGGGAAAACTCCTTTACATTACATAAATGAATAATTCTTGGATGATACAAATGAAAAAACCTCCTTTCTATATATAAGAGTCCATGGGGTCACAATATAAGCCTAACCGGCCTAACAACAATAATGTAAGGGCACAACAATAATAATAGTGGCTTTTGTGCGAGACAATAATAACAATATGGGGGCTACAGGGGTACAAAAATAACAATAAGGGGGCTACACTAACCAAAATAAGGGGATACACTAGTATTATAGGGAACTAACACCACCCCACCGATAGCAGAAAATGTTTCTTTGCGTTGTGTCGGGAAACTTTGCAACACTTCTAATACATACATAACAATTAGGGCTTCAGCCATACCGTCAAAAATATTATAGTTGTGAGCAGTCTTCACATTCATATTGTGTGTAGTCTTTCGAAGGGAACCCTTAAGAGGGCGTGACATAGTGTTCATTGATGGATTCTCAAAGTGAAGTTGACCATCCAATGGGGGTTGGTTCACAATCTCTAAGGTAGAAGTACTACTCTTAGAATTCTCAGAATTATAAGCTTTGGTTTGTAAATGGATACCTAACTTAACCATACATATATCTTGTGTTGAAGGAAAGGCATTAAAAGAGTTTCCCCACTCCCCCCTTGTTGAGGTGGTGGAGGATTTTCAACCATGTGTTGTTGCTGGGACGGAAAAGGATTTGTCAAGAAAAATAGTTGATGATCATGTTATTATGAGAAATATCGATGAATCTCATCCATCTAGGGGAACTCATGAGTAAGATGATCATCCCTAAAAATCTTGTAGGGAAAGTGACTCTTCTTCTTCTTCTCTTTAGTACCACTCCCAGTGTTATCTTGGGTTTGTGATGCCCCTCGTTCCTTAGTTGAAGTCTTGGGCTTATTATTTTTCTTCTTGCCTCCTAGTTGTTGAGGACTCTTATTTGAGGTATATTGAACATAATTTACCTCATAGGTGGGAATAGGGACATGAGGAGTTTGAGTAGAAAAATAACCAGCCACATAACTAGAAGATATGTTCAGTTGGACCAGCTGAGAGGCTAGTCATCCTATGTTTCCAGATGATACTAATCCCACAACTCCATTTTCACAGGTTCTGGGTTTCTAAGTTGATAGACTAGTCGATGGCCAAGGAGCATTTGGAATGCATTGATACAAGGTGCCTGACTTATAATAGATAAAGTCGAGTTGGTGGGCACACAGGATTTTGTGCGAGACAATAATAACAATATGGGGGCTACAAGGGTACAAAACTAACAATAAGGGGGCTACACTAACCAAAATAAGGGGATACACTAGTATTATAGGGAACTAACACCACCCCACCGATAGCAGAAAATGTTTCCTTGCGTTGTGTCGGGAAACTTTGCAACACTTCTAATGCATACATAACAATTAGGGCTTCAGCCATATCGTCAAAAATATTATAGTTGTGAGCAGTATTCACATTCATATTGTGTGTAGTCTTTCGAAGGGAACCCTTAAGAGGGCGTGACATAGTGTTCATTGATGGATTCTCAAAGTGAAGTTGACCATCCAATGGGGGTTGGTTCACAATCTCTAAGGCAGAAGTACTACTCTTAGAATTCTCAGAATTATAAGCTTTGGTTTGTAAATGGATACCTAACTTAACCATACATATATCTTGTGTTGAAGGAAAGGCGTTAAAAGAGTTTCCCCACTCCCCCCTTGTTGAGGTGGTGGAGGATTTTCAACCATGTGTTGTTGCTGGGACGGAAAAGGATTTGTCAAGAAAAATAGTTGATGATCATGTTGTTATGAGAAATATCGACGAATCTCATCCATCTAGGGGAACTCATGAGTAAGATGATCATCCCTAAAAATCTTGTAGGGAAAGTGACTCTTCTTCTTCTTCTCTTTAGTACCACTCCCAGTGTTATCTTGGGTTTGTGATGCCCCTCGTTCCTTAGTTGAAGTCTTGGGATTATTATTTTTCTTCTTGCCTCCTAGTTGTTGAGGACTCTTATTTGAGGTATATTGAACATAATTTACCTCATAGGTGGGAATAGGGACATGAGGAGTTTGAGTAGAAAAATAACTAGCCACATAACTAGAAGATATGTTCAGTTGGACCAGCTGAGAGGCTAGTCATCCTATGTTTCCAGATGATACTAATCCCACAACTCCATTTTCATGGGTTCTGGGTTTCTAAGTTGATAGACTAGTCGATGGCCAAGGAGCATTTGGAATGCATTGATACAAGGTGCCTGACTTATAATAGATAAAGTCGAGTTGGTGGGCACACATGATCACTTGCTCTTCAGTTTGGGCTCCACCCTTTGCGACATCTTTAGCGGTTTCGATAAGTAAATATTCAATATGCCATTTTTGAAGCACTTAATGAGGAATTTTGGTTTGACACAAAGCTCATTGTCACCTCCACTCATGAATATGATAAAAAATGTGGGTGGAGTTATCCTAGCAGAAATTAGTGAGGATATTCGTACTAGCCTTGAATATCTCACATTTAATTGATAATGATTGAAAAAATTTTGTGCCAAAGGAAAGTATTGTAAGTGGAAGTTTCAATATCAATATGCCACTTGGAAATATTTCCAGTGAGAGTCCACTAAAAATGATGCATCGTAATATTATCATCCATAAAAGAGCTGGATGAACACCATAAATAATAAGTGGTGATATGAGCTGCAGGGTATTCTCTAGGATTACCATCAAATTTTGGGATGTTTATTGACAACTTATGTGGAATAGGTGGCCATGTAGGATTATGTTGTATGGGGTTGTTTATCAACTTAGAAATATAAGGCAAAGCGAGAGTTGCCAAGAAAGGAGATGTGAACGAAGCTTGGGGGGTTAGAGGCCCCTTGTGACCCAAGTGGAGGAGATGCTTTCCCCATAGAATTGTTTCTAATATTAGGTCTAGTCATGGGAAAGGTGGCCATATTTGTTAGCTCCAATTCCCATGTAAATTTGAGATTGGTTAATTCCCCTAAAGTAACTGGCCCTGGTGGAAAAAAACATTTCCAAGATGTCGTTGAGCTCCTAGACCATAGGGGGATCCACAGTGGCTATTGATAGGATTAGGACCCCATGGATTATACATGTAAAATGTGTTTGTCGCCCTAAAGGAATTTCAAGGGTATGACCCTGGAATGTAGATCCTCTAATCGGTTGACTCACAAGATGATTGGTGACTAGAAACAAACACACTGCAAACATTGTTAGAGGATGACATGGATGCACTGAAAGGCTTCCAACCATATGGAAGTCCATTATTGGGTATTTTCATGCTTCCTACTAAAATATCTAAACCCATTGTGGGGCCCGTGAAACCATATGTGAAAGATAAGTTAGACCCTCCAACATTGGACATAAGGATACTAAATGCAATGGATCTATAACCTCCACTTGATGTGAATGTAGATGTAAAGGTCGTTGATGTGTAGGCATCCATACTATATGTGCTAAGTGGTGAATTCCACTAGTATTCTATCAGAACAAGGAGAAAGAGTCATTAAAGGATGTGGTGTGGAATGGATTTGTGGTCAAAGGAATGGATGTGGACATGACCTATGGAATACCATCAGTCACTATACGTGTAGAAACAATGGGTTTTGACATAGTATTAATTTTATCCATTAATGAATCAGGTAAGGGACTATGTAAATATCTAGATAATTTGATATCCCCACCTAATGAGATGGGTTCAGAGGTAGGATGGTGAATTGGTAGATCATGTTCAACCACTCTATGAATGGAAGGTTTAGGCCTCTAAGTATCACCCAAAGTAACCTGAGACACATATGTACCTATGTTGGAAATAATTCAACATCTACAGGGAGGTGGACCCCCCCATGGGGGAAAGGTCTGCAAGTCTATGAGAACGATAAAAACAAAAAAACTACCAAAGTGGTGTCCAACAGAGACATAAGCATGAAAAAATAAAAGTCCTAAGGCCACTAGATACAAAGAATAAACAACACAAACTAAAAAGATCCTAAAGAAACAAACCGAGAAAACTAGAGTGACAAATGGATCCTCCCACTGTCAGAACCTCCTTTATAAATGAAAAAATCAAGAGTGAGTAAATGGTTGTTACAGTTAGAACATACCTACTCAAAGATTCAACTAGGGACCAAGTGCTCTTATGAGTCATGGAGCACCCACTCAGAAGAACCAAGTGAGTCTTCCTGAAATATGCCCCGGGTACTACAAGGACCAACCCCCTTGTCGTCACATGTGATAGTATCCTAACAAAGGCCACTAAGGTCACCACCAATATTAACACATCTTGGGGGTTCAATCGTATGCTAGAACTACATGCAATGGTAAGGTATCGAGCCTGAAGTCTCCTAAAGGATACCTCTACAAGTATGATGTAGTTCCCGGATATAACTGCCATTGGTTCCGAATAGAAATGAGAGGTCACTCTAAAGGTCCCAAGGTATCCTAATGCTCAACCCTTGTTTTAGAAGGGATTCCTAGACCATGCCACTGAAAGTGGATTTACACACCCTATCTCAAGATGCTATGCTTGTTTTCTGTTCTTGGGGAAGTTAACCTTACTCCCCTATCCAAAGACCCTAGCCTATCTAAACTAAGGAAATAGAAAAATGTTAAATTAATTTTATTAAGTGCATTAATTTTAATGTTTTTTCATTATTTCAAGGGTGGTGGGTGAAACTGTAATGATGTTATGACTCAACTGATTCAAGGAAACCGTGTAAAAATATGAAAAAGAAAAAGTTTAGTTTTGATGAATTCTACCTAGAGTAAGGAAGAGATATTTTGTTTTCAGAATGAAGTCATGCACATATCCCTCACTTCTCTCTCATTCGACATTATGATCCTATCAAACAAAACATAAAACTAACTGCAAAAATGTAGCAAAGAAATGAAACGAAACCAAGAAAAATCTACTCAAAACCAAAAACCCTAGATCTACCCACAAGAATTCACTAAGAACTAAAAAATGAGTTTTAAATCAAGTAATCAAGCTACAGGAAAACATTCAGTGTAGGGATATCAATATAATTATGCTAGAGAGATATTTACACACCAATTTTCCTAAAAAGAACCAAAACCCAAGAAGAAGGACCAAATCCTAATCAGGTAACTGGGTTCACAAGATTGCATGCAAACTCAGTAAAAACCTAATGATCAAATCCAAAAGCTTTAGATTCGAAACACCACCCAACAAGGCTTGCAGAAATGAAAAAATACCCTGACAGATATGAGTTTAACCCCTCAATTTCCAAGGAAAGGAGATTTTAAGGATTTGATAGAGAAGGCTTGACCAAACTAGAGGGGCTATCGACACTCACCAATTTTTATGCAAACCAAAACAATGGGCTATCAACACCGTAGTCTAAATTGCAAGCACAAAACATAGGGAAATAACTTAGATATAAGAGGTTTTTGGATTTTGGTTTCGAAACCAAGCCTTGTTGATGACTAATGACCATTGTAAAAAATAAAGGAAACCAAAAAGGCCCAATAATAATGAAGTAAAATAGGCTGAAAAAATTAACTTCCTAGGATCGTCCCTAGTGGAGTTTCCATTTTTGTTTCAGGGAAAATTTCGCCTATAGTAATAGGTTACTTTAAACCCAACAAACCTTACCAACACAGTGTGAGAGAATGAAGAATTGGACTTCAACAAACAAGAAAAGCCCAAACACTTCATATTGAAAGAAGACAAAAGAGAACATACCTCTTAACACTAGATCCTTAACTCTATTTGATGATGCTAGCTCTAGGAAGTTTTCCCCAAGATATTTGCTCCTAGATCTCCTATATAACCTACACGCATAGAAAGAAACCAATCTGATGTTCTTGCAAAACAATATTAGTGCAAAATATAATACATAAAAATATAACATATCAAAGGATAATAGAGATGAAAATGGCGAGAATCTTTATTACTATAGCCATTGGATAGAACTGGAGTACATCTTTGAGTTATCCAAGCCTCTACCCTTGATATGCTTCTTAACTCTATGCTCATTGGTATGTATGCACAAGGTTATCACGATCACAACTCTGGCAACATTTCGACATTATTTTATTTCTTCGCACTATGACTAGTGAAGAGCTCTGTTTATATAGATTTTCCTCATGATTGACCTTCATTGCACCTAGAGGCTTTCTTGACCATATCTTAGGCGATGATTAACTTAGACAAAATCAATCATTATTTTAATAAACAATGATTATTTTAACCAAAGTTGTTAAATTGGACCAAATCTAAGCTTATCTAGTTTAACTTTCACATTATTTAGGAACTCTAGTGTAAAGAGGGTGTTGATGGCCTATTGTTTTGGTCCCCACAACTAGGTAGGAGTGTTTCCAGGCCTTCTGGTTCAGTTCCCACAACTAGGCAAGAGTGTTGATCCCTCAAAACACTTGTTTTCTGATGACATGTCACCAATCACAAATTGATCCTCTGGCTTGGAAAATGATATGCTTTTCTTCTTGACCCTAAGGGGTGGAGTTTTGAGCTATAAAAATATCCTCCCTAGGATTGCTTCTAACTCCAATCAAAACCACCTATTGCTCAAGCAAGGGTGACATAAAGATGAAAAAATCTTGATTAAATAATTGGGGACAAAGAAAAAAGTTACGATGCAAAATAATGATAATACTAAAACATTTATTACATCTATATTTAAGGAAAATTTTTAGTACCATAAATAATTAGAAGATAAAAAAATTAAAATACCCAGAGGTAATCAACAGGATCAAAATTATCCACATTACTAAATTAAAAACAAAATCTAGTTCCGTAATAAAAAAAGGTGTTGAACAATTACTTAAAATATCAAAGATAATTTTTTTATCATTTTTGTGACACTTCCTAAACTTTTAACTCATACAACTATAAAAATTTAATAATTAATTGTTTTAAAAATTTAATAATTAATTGTTTTAAAACTTTTGAGTACAAAAATAAAATTCCAAATCAAATAAAGTAATTAAAAATTCGTTTATATATTTTTAATTATATATATATATAGAAATGAACTTTTCTAGACTCCCTATTACCATACATAAATGTAACGCACATTTTGAGTCAGGGAACAAAAATTCAATAAATTCAATAACTTACTTTCGCATGTTTTCTTTCCTAAGTATGTACAATGTACATACATATTACTAAAGATATACATAATTTATAATTTTTAAAGAAGAAATATACATATTTTTATTTTTAAGAGGAAATTTACATCTTTTATTTTTTTAAGTCTATTACCTTGTGTATATATTATTGAAATATTTATTTAATATTAATATTAAAATATTTTATAATTAATTTTAAAATATTTTTTGTCACTAAATATTTTTAAAATATGAAATTTATTTTTATTTTTATTTTTATTTGA
Organism: Pinus albicaulis; assembly: GCA_034641835.2. Taxonomy (NCBI): domain Eukaryota; kingdom Viridiplantae; phylum Streptophyta; class Pinopsida; order Pinales; family Pinaceae; genus Pinus; species Pinus albicaulis. The sequence continues at coordinate 306,648,890 of CM076574.1, forward strand.
GAATATTTAATTTTTTTTATGGATAGGAGTTAAGTCAAACAATTGAGTTCACTCTTATTTATTAAATTTTAAAATATTCCTAAAATCTACAATCTAGTTAAGTATAACTATACTACATTGATCGTATCTATATTATTATTATTTATAAATTTTATTTTTAATTACAACTAATTATTAATATTTTGATGATTTTTATTTTAGGATTTTATTTTTTATAATATTTAAATACTAATGAGATATCATCAGAATGTTAATTTTATTTAACAATAGTTATAATTTTTATAAGAAGAAATTGTGGCTAAACTAGAGAATAATGTAATACTACAAGTTTTGAATTTTGTTGCAACCAAAAGAAAAATATATAACGTACCTCCCAAAATTCCCTATCATTGCATATTACATCCTATCCTATTGGAAAATGTATTTTGGAATCACATACCCTATATTGAATAATAATTAATTGATATGAATGATGACATTTGCAATGAGCTTCATGATGGTATACTTATATGCATTCTCTAATCACAAGTTGAATAGTTGTTTTTATTTGACCTTTTATTAGCCTATTTAATGTTGTGTTCTTTTTTAAAGTTAATTTCTATTTAGCCATCAAAACAATGCACTTATATGAGATCTTATTTTCCCTAGTCTGCCACACAAGAAACTAGACTAGTGGCAAAACCAAAGCTTTTTTCTGTGTCCAAACAGACAATAGACAAACATAGAGTATACACCATAGGATAGAATACCCTAATCAAATTAATCAGAGACAAAAAACCAGGATAATGAGTAGAAGAAATGAGAGCAACCATGGCTTGCCATTTAGTCTTAGGAGAGTTAGATTATTCCATAGATTTTGGCTCCTTATTGCTTCCTAGCGAGCATGTAGGATCTAAAAGAAGGCCTAAATGGGGTTCATTTATTTGCAGGCAGTTGTTCAAGCCCTTCACAAAGAGCTTGAGCTTGTCCAACATTGGGAGGATTCATTCCTTGTATTCATGTTAATCCAACAAGACACAACCCAACAACATTTTCAGATGCCAATAAATATCCACCATATACATGTATTTAGTTCGTCTACCTCTAGTGTGCACTGTGTCTGACACCTAGTCAACTAGTTCCCAGTGATCTTGGTGTCTATCAAGAAACCATGCTCTCTTGGAATTTCATGTTCAACTTCATATATTTCATCCTGGATGGGTTGAGAAGCATGAGTGTGGTAAATATGTGCAAAGGATTATGCTCTTTGTTATGCTTAAGCACCTCCTTTTTCCCTGTACTAGGTTACACCTCTTTTATTTCACACACAATAATGAGGAATTAGGGACATCAACCAAAAAATTATTAGAAAATCCAAGGAATGAGTGACCACCTAGGAGGAGGGAGTGAAAGAAAAGGGGAGTTGGTTTCAGGAAAACATCATACATTGAGAGTAGGTGATAAGGGATGACTATAATATGAGAGAATTCTAAGAGGAGGGAAAAAGAGTAATGAATTATTTCCAAAACCATATAGCAAAATAAAATGAAGCAAACCCATAGAAAGGTCAAGAGTAGACATATGAACCCAGGGAGAAAGTACTAAACAAACTAGCTCCCTGAGAACACACATGGGAAGAGACCTAGAGATAAAGGAAATAAAAATGCAAGGTGAGTTGCTTGAGGATCCAAATAGAAAATATAATCCATCGTAGCCTAGGATAGACGTGGCATCAAAATGGGAGAACTAGAGTCCATGAACGACAATAATTCACAATGTTGCATAGCTCTATACCTTGAAAAAACCTCTGATTGATACCAATTCTGACTATATAAAATGACCTACTCTACAACTCATGAATGATTTTCATGGGAGGGGTGGGAGGAGAATGATCCTAATGCTGGCTCCATAACACCATTCTTCCCCATCATAATTCTTGTAATAACTCATACAGTCATCACCATTGAGATAGTGATTACATGAGAGATAGGCATTAGAATGTATGCAAATGCAATATCCTCCATGCATGAACTATATGGTTAGTGACTATAATCATGGGGCACATTTCCACATCCTTCATTGTGTATGCTTGGTGGGAAAACCACCATGCACCCTCCCACCTGGCCCATCGCTATGACCCCATCGAAGGAATCAGAATATTTAATTTATTTACTATATATATATATATATATATATATTAACCTAGGTAATTAAAGTAAGACCTTGATCCTCTTGCTAATATATTCTACATTGTTGTATACTCATATGTGCTTCTTGTGTTTCTTAAAATTAATTATAAGTCACCTTTATTGGGAATGGAACTGTCAACACCATATAATTTATAATGTCGACCTTTATAGTTAAACTCTATGCATTTTTCTTCAAATTTTGTGCTATAAGTTGCCAACCACATCAACCCTTCCACACCTAGCACCATATCCACCTCTTCAAGTGGTAGAGCATATAATCCTATTTGTAGTTCCATATGTTTTATTTGAACTATAATTTTATGACATCATCCTACTCCCTTGAACTTTTTTTCATCAGACCATAACTATGAGGTCCTTAGTGGGGTATACTATTAGGGTCCTACCCTAACCCCCTTAGATACATTACTAATGTATATGCCCCATTAAGTAGTTACTTAATAGCTACTCATTGTAAAAAGTGTCATATTTGTTAATACAACCCAAATTAGTTTGTAGGTTTTCATTAGAAGTGGGCCCATATATTGTTAATATTCTCCATGGATAGATATAGAGTAGAAGGCTACATACTGTTTTTTCAAGAATTGTGATTATATTTAGAGCATTTATGTTGGAGGTTTCCCCATTAAAGAGGTAAGTGAACATATCTCTCTATTTTCTATTATCAAAGAGATATTTCTTGGTTTTATCTTTCTTTTTTTTCTTCTTGTATTCTTAGGTTTCACACTAAATTTCATGTGAATTACACAACAAGTGGTATTAAAGCTCTTTCTTTGGCATAAAATGGGAGGATTTTTGGGCACAAAGTGGGAGTTTTTTTTCTTTTTGTTGATTTTTTAAATAGAAAAAATGATGGCATAATCTATGTCAATTTTTTATAAAATTTTATGTAGAATTTGAAGAATTTGATTCAAGGAAAAAATTCCTCTAAAAGAAAACCAAACTCCAAAAAAAATAAAAATAAAAATCCAAAACAAAGTCTGGGAAGTGAAGTTTGTATATTGCATATCTTTTGATTGAGAGCACATATTTTAATGAAACCAATTCAAGAAGATATACCATATCCAATCTAAAAAGTATAGCATAAATTGTGATTGTTTTACATTTTTGGCATCAAACTTGTTCTTTTTTCACATGGTCTTTCATACTGGTAATTATCTTTGATCTTTTTAGTTCTTACATACATTCCATCATGTAATAATTACACATAAATCCATCAACCATATAACACATTAGTACAATAAGAACATAAAGATAAAAATGCATAGGAACATTAGAAATTAACCCTAGCAAAACCCTCATAGGTGAAAACCTAGCAACCCTTTCAAAAGAGAATTATTTAAGTCAAAAGAGACACATCTAAGTCAACAACTAGGTCAAACCAAGTTTAGGGTCCATCCTCCTAGTCAAGTCAATCTGGCCCACAAGCACATGTTTTGTTCTTGCCTCTTCACTGCCTCAGGAGTTAGCCTTCAAAAGAATCCTTTTCTAATTCAGAACTTTGTATACATGCTGCAAAATACCCATGAACAAGTCTGATTCAAAATTCCATAGATATATATTATTCGTTGCCTCAGAGAGTTGATATTTTCTTCCTTAAATATGCAAATTTTCCTCATACAAAACTTCATTGGATTGGATGTATTTGGTGTGCCTCGGACCTTTGATGATGACCTCAAATTAGGTCCTTTATGCCTCATATATATGTGATCTTTTCTCCCTCATAAAATGTAATTTTTTCCACAGATACGCGAGCTATATTGATACCATACGAGTTGCCTCAGATTAGACCCACAACCTGCCTTAGAACTCCCTCAAACCATCAAAAACTTACACAGAGAATGTGAGTTCTTACTTGTTTTTTTAATTAGGAGTGAATATGGCCTTTATATAGTTTTTCCTTAGGCCAAATGGACATGTATATACATGGATCCAAATTGAATTCTTTGATGAGTCGACTTGACTAGGAGGAGGTCGAATTTACATTTTGGAGGCAAAACTTTAAGTTTCAATTTTATTTTATTTTTTTACTTTGAGCCTCGCAATGGTAGTTTGAGTCAAAATAATTTTATTTTGACTCTATTAATTTAAATATGCTTTACAAATTCATAATTACTAAAACATGCATTATGAAGACCAACCATAGTTACCAAAATTAACAAAACCCTCCCTTACATAAACTATTTTATTGTATTTTAAGAATATTTTGGGGGGTTATTAATATTTTTCTTTTCTTTTTTTAGAGACATATTTATATTTCTTTAGGTAACATAGGTGATATCCCAAAGAAGAGTACCTATAAACATTCCCATAATTCACTAGAAAAAATGAACACCCGCTTGGCTACAACTAAGTTGGAATCATTTGAAGGTTAGCTTAAGCAATGTGAGGAAAACATAAATGGGTTGGAAGAGAAGTTCAATGAGAGGTTGATAATTTTGAAACGAATTTGCTGGACAATTTGTTGAGTATGTTAGCTCGAATCATATTGGGATAAAATGATAAGGTTGAACAACAAATTGAGCCATACCAAGAAGAAATTTTTAACTCATAAATGTTTATCCACCTACAAAACTTGACATGCTTGCAAAATAATAGATAAATAGATAATAACATATGGAATCATTCTCCTAAGGTGGACTTGAACAAGTTTGATGGTTTTGATCCATGAGGATAGGTCATTTAAATTGAACATCACTTCTCCCTCCAAGGTATTACTAATGACATGCTGAAACTTAATGTGGGGATTATATATTTAGATAAAGAGCGATGAAAATGACATAAAAAAACCAATTCATGCTACATTGCATGGAGTCAATTTGTTAAAGTTTCGTATGCATGTTTCAAGAGAGATGCTCATTATTTGGGGTGCCTTACTAATCTAAAAAAAATTAGCATAGTCGCTAAATTTAGAGAAACATTGATCAGAGGCTCAGTATTTAGCTAAAAAATGAAAGTGCTCATAAATGCTCCAAACCAGAGCGACCAATAGGGCTCATCAGCAAGATTCCAACACAACATGTTTCATCTAAATCCGATTTCGTATGAGTAATTTATGGTATGTTGTTTGTTTTCTTAAACAGGTAAAATTTGTGCAGAATAGTGACAAACTAATGACTTGGAAATCTAATCAGCACCTCAGGAATATTCAGGGAATATTCTCCAATTTTCAGCCAGCGACACTGCGACAAGTGTCATCACCATATTAGCCAATGTTGATTGGGAAAGTTGAATTTTTCCTGCTAATCCTAAGTTTGGAATTATCTATGGTGGATTATTATTATTTATGGTGGATTTTTTAGCCAATGGAGAAGGGCCACGTGGCGCAGCTAGAGGCTACCACGTGCCCTCCCCCATGGCAAGGTGGATGGCATATTGATTTTTTATGCAAGGTCGAAGTTGGGCACATTATATATATTATACCAAAATTCGGACCATAGTCGAAATTAAAATATCAAATGGGGTGCAATTTATCAATCAATATATATATATCACATATATTGTATAACAAAGTTCATGTACGAAGGTTTATACATATAGTGTTCAACAAAATTATATGGGGGGGTTGGGGTAAACACACGACCACCCACCTACAACACCAATGCTTTACCATTATGCCATCTACTGCAATCCTTACCCCATAAGGATTCCACATTGATTTGAATTAACAACACACCAAGGTTGGGGTTTCGAAGGGGGCTAGTCCCACAGGCCAGGCCCCTCCCACATGTCTGCGTGCCATGACCAGGAGCTAATACCCATATTCTGGCGAGAGTTAAAGTTTTGAAACAAATTTTAAGCCATGATTAACAATGTTAATCATGCCACTAATCCGAGTTAGCACCATAACCCACGATTAGTGATAAAAATGTGATTTGCGCTAATCATCTAGTAACTACACTTAAAACTCATGTTTATCCATAAATAAGTGTGGCTTAACTTAGCGGCGAGTTTGGAGGAACCGCCAGATGTAGCGAAATCTCCACATTTAGTGGAGTTAACTAGCGGACTTCCAAAATTAGTGGAGAAAAACTAGGGAAAATTGGTTATTCCATAACTGAGACAATTTTCAACCAATTGTGGCTTAGGAAGAATCATTCTTGGTATTTTTTGATGTTTTGGAGCCATTGGAGCAAGTTTCAGAGGCAACAAGAGATTTTAAACAACAATTTTGTACAATTGAAGCTGATACAAAGGCCCACACTATGAAGTTGGACCAAGGAGACGTAGCCCAGGAGGGGTGAACTCCTTCATCAAAAACTTGTGTATTTGTCTTTTCTATTTGTGCTTATTGTGTTTTTATATGCTTCTGTTCAGCATTGAGTTTCCATGCTTTTAATTTCATGAAGTACACTTAATCTCATCAAGTTTATTGAATTGTCAATCATAAACACATGTATAAACCCTTGCATAAGGAGAAAACCAAAGAACTTTCATTTTAATTCTGAAACTGATATTAGCACAACATTAATTAACAATCAATTTCAGATCAATTTGGTATTAGAGCACAAGTTTTCTAAAGGTTATTTTCTTGTTTTTCTTGAGATTGTGCAAAAAGGGTTTTAATAGTTGCAATTTTGTGATGCTTACAAGGTTGATGTTGCAGAGAGGTGAAGCAAAGCTATTGGTTGTTAGTCCTGATATTAGGAAAAGAAGAAATAGAGTTGAGAGAGCATCATATTCAACCAAATTTCCACTCAAAGCTGCACTTAAAGCACCTCAAGTTCTATCTATAGTAGTTGAGATTGAAGAGTTACAAATTGCACAAGAAGCTGAAGTGATTGAAGAGGTACAAGAATCATAGGTTGAGCTTGAATCCTAAGCCATTATGTTAGGATTTGGAGAGACTCATGGACATTCAAAATATGTCCAGAGAGACTTCAAAGACATTCAAAGAATGGTTAAAATCCTATTTGATGCATTCACCGTAGAAAGAGCAAGAGAAAGTTCTAAGCCTCCACACGGAGAAGGATCTTTAGATGGTAAGAAGGATGAATAGAAGAGTTCAAAAGGTAGTGGAGGAAAGCCACCTCCATCTACACCATCCTCATCCTCATAATATTCATTAGCATCATCATCTTCCACTTCCACCACAAAAAACACCCACACTCATTCAAAAATCTCAAAAGGAAAAACTCCATTACTCAAGTTAGACATCAAGTTTGAACTTCCCATGTAAAATGGTGAGGTAAATGTAGAGAAGTTAGACAATTGAATCCATCAATCAGAGGTATACTATAGGATTTAGAATCTACAAGAGGGCGACATAAAGATCCAGTTGGCTTCATTAAGGCTAGAAGGAGCAGCACTAGTTTAGTGGGACACAAAGACTCAAGAGGAAATGCGAATTCATGGTAAGATATCCATTTCTTGGGTTGAATTCATTTCTTCTATTAAAAGGTAGTTTTATCCATTAGCCTATATTTAAAAATAAATAATGAGTTGGCAAAACTTTAGGTAGCTCAAAGGCCAAACTATTCAAGAGTACACCTAGGAGTTTAGAAAGAGGGCTTTGTTGTTAGGAGTAAACTTGAACTGACAAGACACACTCTTGAAATACATTGGGGGTTTACATTCCTACTTGAAACATACTATCATTATGTTTAACCCAAAAAAATTAGATGAAGTATGTGTGCAAGCCACACATCTTGAAGCAAGGGGAAACAACATTGAGGAAGAGGGTAGTAAGAAGAGGTCGTTCAAGGGTAAGGGAAAAGAGAAGGGAGGAAAATGGAAGGGAAAGAAGAATTCAAGCATAAAGAAAGAAGGGGAGAAAAATACATGAAAACATTGTTCCAAAGAGGGGCATGGTGAACCCCACTATTGGAAACTACATCCTGAACTAGGGCCAAAGAAACCAAATAACAAGGGGAAACAAAAGATGACTTCCACCACACAACAAGATCTTGGATTTTATTCAGGAGATGAGACCAAGATCGTAGCCATTGTTAATAAAGGAAATGAAGCAATAGAAAGTACTAGTTCCTCAAATAGTCACAACAACACTCCAAATGAAGACACAAGGATAAAATTGTTCCATGTTAGAGTGATTTCAAATGATACAAAGATTGATGCATCGTTTGATAGTGGGTCACAAGAAAACTTGATTTGAGAAGACGTGGTCAAAAAGCTTAACCTTCAAACCATACCACATCATAAACCATACCCTTTGGGTTGGATAGTTAATAGTTCCAATTTACAGGTTACAAGGAAATTCATATTTTGATTTTCTATTACTACAAACTTTGTTGATGAAGTCGTGTTAGATGTGGTTCCATTTGATATTTCTGGGAGGGCGGAAATGTGAAGCTGGGTTACACTTTTGTGAGAATCAGGGGTCGAATTTTTTTTTCAGAAATAGTTCGGCTGAACTCTGTAATAGTTCGGCCAAACTTTCTTAGAAAGATCGACCGAACTGTTGATTCCGTTAAGATTAACGACACACAGACGACGCGGGCAAACAGATTTTTTGTCAGAGATTGGAAAACCGGCAACAAAAGTTCGGCCGAACTCTTAACAAAAGTTCAGCCGAGCTATGAGTTCGGCCGAACTTTTACTTTTAAAATAGTTCGGTCGAACTAATTCCTATAAATAAATCACCCGCGAAGACTGTTCTTTTACCTGTTTCATTATTCCCGCGAATTTGTGTTTTTGGCTGCTCCCTTCAGCGCTGCTACTGTTTGCGCGTTCCGGATGCTCCGTTCAGCGTTGCTGCTCCTCTCATCGGCCGAACTAATTCATCGGGTATGTTCTACGAAAACCAGGGTCCTATAATTACCATATGAAATTTGGATTCCATTGTGGCATCAACCCTGTAATGATGGTTTCATCGGATCAACCCTATTATAATAGTTTTATAAAAACATATTGCAAGATGAAAATGTGGATTCCATTGCTGGATCAACCATGTTATGATAATTTCATTCGAGAAAAGAGGGATATAAATGTTGCCAAAATTATTTCACCAAGGATTTCTCTTAAAATTGAGATCTTCCCATCTTTAATCATCACATCTTCATCGAGCTTTTCAGCTTTCTTTTCGAGTTATTCTATTTATTTAAAGCATCTGTGACATTCATTTTCTAAATCACTAATTTTCTCATTTTTTTCTTTCAGCTCAAATTCCAAACCTGCCACATTGTGGTTTTCATTGCCAAGCAACTTCTACAACCTTTCCAGTTCATTCTTCACAATTTCTGCAGCCTTTCCAGTTCATTCTTAGAAATTTCCTAAATTATTTGTAATGTTTCAGCTTATTCTTCTTGAAAATGTGGATTCCATTGCTGGATCAACCATGTTATGATAATTTCATTCGAGAAAAGAGGGATATAAATGTCGCCAAAATATATCTCACCAAGGATTTCTCTTAAAATTGAGATCTTCCCATCTTTAATCATCACATCTTCATCGAGCTTTTAGGCTTTCTTTTCGAGTTATTCTATTTATTTAAAGCATCTGTGCCATTCATTTTCTAAATCATTAATTTTCTCATTTTTTGCTTTCATTTCAAATTCCAAACCTACCACATTGTGGTTTGCATTGCCAAGTAGCTTCTTCAGCTTTTCCAGTTCATTCTTCACAATTTCTGCAACCTTTCTAGTTCATTCTTAGAAAGTTCCTACCTTCTTTGTAATGTTTCAGCTTCTTCCTTTAGTTGTTCCACTTGAAGCAAATTTTATCCCAAAAATATGCACCTTAAATTTTGGGTTTTAGCTCTTCTTGTACCTCTCTCAATTGTTGCTCATTGGATGAGTACGATGACTAAATCTCTTCATGATCTAGCAACCAAGCTGAACCGATATTTTCCATGTTTTGTAGTTCACTGCAAGGCATAGACGCAGTACTCACACTTTAACAGTTGTTCTTGGATGGAGCAATATTGACAAAATCCAATGGCAAGAATTTCCTTCCCAATCTTAGATAGGAAACATAATTACGTAATAATTATATTATTAAAAATATTATTTAATATCTTTAATGGCATCATTGTTGTGTGTAAAATGTGTTTGATTTTTAAAATTTGGTTTATTTGTATGTTATAAATTTTAGTTAGTATAAGATATGGTTTTTTTTTTTTTTTACAAGGTTATTAGAGAATGTTTAGACCAAGAAAATTTAGGGTATGGTAGTTTAAATTTAGGTTAAGAGTGATATAACATTAATTGTTTCTTTAATTTAAAGAAAGGATATAATTAATCTTGTTGTGGACAATTTCGTCACCCCCTAGAGATAGTCTAGAGTTGCCATAGACCAGTGCCTAGGACATCTTAATATAGCAGGGAGACACGTAATATAGTTTGGGTTGTCAATCCAAATGCCTTCCTACTATCTCTTGTTTGAACAAGGAAATAAGTTTTGAATGGGACCAAACTCTCTCAGAAGCTAACACAAAGATAAGAATAGTGTAGAGACATCATGTAAAACTCCAATACAAAGGCATCAGAAATTTAAGAGACAGCTTACTGTAAAGAGGGCCAGTTCAGATAATATATCACAGAAATCAATCATCAGAAAGTGAGTGTAGTGCAGAAACATAAGAAGATATTAGCTGACATGAGGTTGATACCCAGATACACAACAGAACCATATAAGGGCATACCAATTTATGAATCCTTATATGACAATGGCGTTTTAAAAGCACCCTCCTCAAGCAACTAATATAGAAGAAAATATGGATGAGGTGAACATGAAACAGTATACCATGACTAGGCCTATTTAAAGCGCTTGACTAATTCAAAAAAGGGCATCAACGAGGATGAATCCTTACTGCAAACTAGTGAGCCACTCACATTCTAGAACATGATACAAGAATATAATAAGCATGAAAGAGATATTGTATTAACACATAAGAGAAAATTACATACTGTGAAATACTAGAGACCAGAATCCTCGTTACAGTTATAACTCCTCCTCACTGAGACCCTACGGGCTCTGAACCTTCATACAGAGATATTACAGAATGTATACCAAAAGCCTTTTCATTGCACAGTCTGCTGATAGAAATCTGGAACCCTTACAATGTCTTTCCTTCTAGCTTTTATAGAAGAGATAGAGAATTCTAGAGGAGGAGGTAGATGGAAAACATTTAATGACTTATTTTGAATCAGATGGCGGAAAACATTTGCGCCCACGCTATGAATGACTGAACATAAATGACTGTACTTTACAACTTATTTCTGGCAATGAATGTTGGAAATGAAAATATGCTTATATACAAGACATAAAATAAAAAAATATGTAAACATTTGGCTCTTTTCTGGAGGAGGAAGATCTGCGGCAATAAAACCTTGAGGCGCCTGCTTCTGTACATGGTACTTTCGATCTTCAGATTTTGAATTTAAATTTGAAACCTTTTTCAAGCTGGACACTGAATTTATTGCTTCTTCATTAATAATCTGTTGCTGCATTAATGTTTTCATCTGCCCAAATGTGCCCTTTTGATTTTCTCTGGAGAGTTCTATAGATCGAAGTACCTTTCTTTAATGGAGGTCACATCATAGTGACTCCCGGATCCTTTCCGCCAATTTTGTTCCCACCACAAGCTCCTGCAAAAAAAACAAAAGCCTGTTGAATAAAACTAATCACAGAGATAGTGGACATAGTGAGGTTAACGGAAGCGATGGCATAGATTTGAGGGGATGATGGAATGACGCGGGGTGGAGGCTTCAAACAAAAACATTGAGACACGACACATAACCGAAATATGTGAACAATGGAAGGAAAAGTGAATGACATGTGGGCAAATGACGAAAAATGGCGAAAAAATGTTGTCGATACGAAGACTTTGAAGATTATCTTTTGGGGAAGTTACAAAGGAAAAACATAACAAAACAACGGAGCAAAGGCTTTGGAAGTGGGACCCGAAGCGCATATCGCAAAATCGCAAGTGGAGAAAGTGCGATGGAGGGAACAATGGAATAACAAGATTCTGCGCTCGGCGCTATGTGATGGGCGTGACCGGTCGAGCGCAGATCGCAAAAACGAAAAGTGCGATGACGGAGGATAGCGCGAACGAGAAACTGCGCTTTTGTGATGAGGCGGACATGCGATGAGGGAAAGGTGCGATAGCGCGATCATGCGAATTGCGTTAAACACTCTAAGGGGCAGCGCTTGGCTATATGGATGAAAGGAAGCGCGGAGCTAGGAGAGTAAGGAGCTAGGCCTTTTATGACTTTAAAAAGCAGATTTTAGCCCTTTTTCAATGTATTTCCGGTGCGGGAAAGGGCAGTGGTAAAGGGAAAAGAGGAGACTTTGGCCCAAATTCGAATGGAGGGGCTGACTTGTACAACAAATCTAACATTAAATTGAAAAATATCATGTTGTCTCTCTTGATACCAACATAGTTAAAACATTTTAATTTGATAATGTTAAAGAAAAAGTATCGGATATATATATATACAATAGTGGTAGTGCTTTATTTTTTTTCATTGAAATTTGATCATATAAGTTTTGGTGAGATTTTGTACTTATATAATATGGTGGTTTAAATTGAGCATTTTTTATTAAATTTTGACTATATATATATATATATATATATGTAATTTTAATAATTTTTATTGAAATAGTTTAGTTTATAGATTAAATATTACATTTTTACTAGTTAATTTAACCAAAATAATCTATAGAATTCAAATGTTTGTGGAGGTTTTCAAGGCACTGAATCCATTTATGAAGTCAAAAAACAATTTTAAACAACAACAACTTACAATCTTGTTTGCAATAGTATAGCCCAAGGGGTTTCTAAGGTGTTGAATCCAATTATGAATTCAAAAACCTATTTTAAACAATAAAAAATCATAATCTTGTTTGAAATTGTATTGTCGGATTTCGATGAAAAATACTTTTGTCCATAAATTAGACTAATTATTTTGTCTATAAATTAGACTTTATCTTTACCAACTTCTCCTATAAAAGTTCTTGTTTAGGTTACCCTTGTCATAAAGGAACTCTCTAGGAAATTCTAGTCCAACACATTGCTTTAATTTTATTCACTATAACTTCATCACATATCCGCACTTGGGACCCAAATCTTCCAATAAGTGTATTAAAAAATAAATCAATGTAACTCTAAACGATCATCCACAAAAAAAAATTACATATTGTCAACCATATTGATATACATGAGGAGTTTTCTTCGGTAATAATTAATGATCAGTGAAGATGCCTTTTCTTTTTAATTAGAGAGATACAAAGTCCAACACTTGTCTACAAGGTGACTTTTCTTATGGCAATGAGTAATAAACAATTGCAACTTATTTTCAACATCATTTTCCTTGTCCAATGGGCCTTGGAACTTTTGCCTCATTTATTTAGAAATTTTCATACATGAATGGATATCTTCTTCCAACATTGATTAACATTATGATTATTCAAACGACAAAAGGAACATGCAAGTTCTTTTCCAAATCTTATGTGAATATTTACCATATTTATCATAATCAAAAGCAATTTGATTAGAGGCAAATTTATACCTTGAACATTCATCGTTGTCGCCTTCTTGAGGAGGTGAATTTGATGAGGTAGTGGCTCTCCTCTGAATACTAGCAATGAATTCAATGAATCTAGAGCTTTCAACATCCTCTTCTTTTACATTCTCATTAGCTGCATGATTATTAACATCTTCTTGCAAAGTGGGTGTCAAACTTTTCCATTCATCATGAATACAAACTTCACAAGCTTTATGCACCCCTTTCATGTATAAAAATACTACCTATGCTGGGAGTGGCCTTTTACAACTCTAGAAAGCATTTGGTTCCACATTCATTCCTCCGGCAGACGTTGTCTTGTAGATACCATACATTTGTCTAAGGTTAAAATCATACAAGAAGAGCTTCATTCCGGGCTTCACCTTTTCTACAAGCTCCTTTTTGGTTGGTGGCAACCCAAACACTTTGTATCGGAAACACTCTTGCTTTGTTTGAGAATTACACATAAAAATCAAGCTGGCAAACTTATCTTTGCCACTTCCATCTTCATTGTTTGCTTCCTTGCTGCCTTGTTTTTTCTTCTTATTTTTATCAACCTTTGACACAGCAGGGTCAGATAAACCCTTGGTTTTGTTCTCTGTCTCTATTTTAACAGTCTTATCCACAACATTAACCTTTGACACAACAGGGTCAGATAAACCCTTGGGTTCGTTCCTTGTCTCTATTTTAACAGTCTTATCAACAACATTAGTTGGTGCTGCATCCTGCAACATATATCCACAGATTTGTTTCAGGCATTTGTAATCTTCCTTAGAATATCCGCAATTTGCTTCACACTATACGCAATTTGCTTCATACTATACTATCCGCAATATGCTTCAAAGATGACCGAACAATAGATCCACACTATTTTCAAACTCTTTAAACTTCACACTGAAAGCCCATCAACATATTCGTACTGAATCTTACAAGAATCTGTAAACTGTTTTCAGAGATTGCTGAGTTATTCCTTATTAAAAGAGCCATAGACAAGGTATATAAATATAGATAGAATTACTTCCTTTTAGGCCGACCAACACTTTGCCATGTAGGCTGATTTGTAACACATCATAATAGTTCAATTTTTCAACGTTGATGTAGAGCTGAAATAAACCATTGGTTCATGTTTTCTTTGACTAGGTCTGGGTTTCTGGCTGAATCTATATGGACATTTCTGTCTAGTTAAATACCCTTCTGTTTGCAAGATTGATTTATCTTTTAAGATTTTGCATTTGTTTGTTGTATGTATCAAAGATATCTATTCCTAGTTTTTCTATGCACATCAATTCAACTGCACAAACAATTAAAAATCTAATTTAATATCATTGTTTGCTAGAAGTTAGTTTATGTTTTAAAAATGTTCAGTGTTGTATGTAGAAAAATATTCTACAAGGTGACCTTTCTTATGGCAATGAGTAATAAACAATTTCAACTTATTTTCAACATCATTTTCCTTGTCCAATGGGCCTTTGACTTTTTGCCTCATTTATTTAGAAAGTTTCATGTGCATGGATATATTATTCCAACATCTATAAACATTATGATTATTCAAACCACAAAAGGAACATGCAAGTTCTTTTCTATATCTTATTTGAATATTTACCATGTTTATCATAATCAAAAGCAATTTTATTAGAGGCAAATTTATACCTTGAACATTCACCGTTGTCGCCTTCTTGAGGAGGTGAATTTGAAATGAGGTAGTGGCTCTCCTTTGAATACTAGCAATGAATTCAATGACTCGAGAGCTTTCAACATCCTCTTATTTTAGATTCTCATTAGTTGCATGATTATTAACATCTTCTTGCAAAGTGGGTGTCAAACTTTTCCATTCATCATAAACACAAACTTCACAAGATTGAGGTAATGAACATGAAATAAAATTCCTTCTTGGAACAGCTTCATGTGCCTCCTTGGCTTTGGAGCATTTTCCATGTTTTCCATAACCAAGACTTTTTAGAGTCAAGTGTTAAAATTCCACATGTAGCTAGCTTGCCATGCATGAGTAATGGGGCTAAAATGTCATTCTCTCGTACCATGGTGGTCAACATGATAGGTCAACTTACTAAAGGCATAAATTTTGAATGAAATTCGTTTGATGTTTTTCTTGCACCATTGGATATGTCTTTAAGTGTAGAATAAGGGTCAAGATTTCGGCACAAGGGATAATCGTTTGACCCCCAGAAATGTCATTTAATGCCTCAAAATGTCTCCAAAAGGTTTTAGACCCCAATTCTCCACCCACCATTAAAATGACCCTACAAGTTGATACTTTCAATTTTTTCACTCTATAAGCATCAAAATATATGACAAATAATATAATTATCCAATCTAGATCATTATTTAATAATTTGTTAAAATTATTAGTAAGATATGTACATCATGGAATTTAAATAAATAGCATTAATTCATTGAACACCCTTGTACATGTTCTTTGTTGATACTTTGAAAGTAATATGTTTTGAAAAATAATTTGTTTATGGATTCTATTTTCCACATTCTCTCAACCATATCAAAAACCTTCTTATAATATTTGAAACCTAAGGTCTTTCCCATACCAAAGTATGTTCTTTTAAAACATGTTTTCTTGGTGATATGGGTGATTTAGAAATTATTGGGAGAGCGAAATTCCTCATTTAATACATGTACAATATGTTTGGTTCATGCCACTAAGCCAATAATTTTAAATTCAACTGAATTTTAATATAACCAACTAAATCTTGCAAAAAAAGAATAAAACAATTTATGTTAGGGTTGTGGATTTAGGCATTGAAACAACACACCATTATATTTCAAATTTAAAAATAATGGTTTGAGTCCTAGGTAGCTTAGAATTCTATTTGTTTTCAAAATAAGGATGCACTCCCATTTGATTCTCATTATTAGGTTGTAATCATGAGGTTCTCGCTCAAGAGTGGACCTTCCCAAAAACTTGTGATGTCTTGTCACAAACAAAACCATAAAACTGAAAAAACACATCATGCAAGAAACATAGCTCGCTGACATATCATTTTTCTCCTTCAAAGAAAAAAAATTCACATCATGTGAATATCTCCATGTACTCTTACATATTTCTGTACAAAACCATCAACCAAACACAAGTCGACAAAACATGCCTCTTCAAACAATTGACTCTCAAGTCAAATAATAGCTCATGTACAAATTTCCATATTTGTTGCATTTAAGTGTGTCAACATAACTCTACTTTCAACATCTTTCTTCATGCAACATGCACCATACTTTGAATTTGCAAAGAAATTCATGAAACATCAAAATACATGCAAGGCCTTAATTGGATAAGAAATCTAACCATCTGTTAGCAAACCATTTCAATGGCGCTTCTTTTAGCTGCACTTCATCATCATGTGAATCATCCTGACCCTCATTGATTATGGAATCCTCTTTTCCATTCTTGTCGTTATCTCTTTCCACCTTCTTCAAATGTTGTGGATGACTTGTTGGATACAAAGTCCAACACTTGTCTACAAGGCGACCTTTCTTATGGCAATGAGTAATAAACAATTGCATCTTATTTTCAACATCATTTTCCTTGTCCAATGGGCCTTTGATTTTTTGCCTCATTTATTTAGAAAGTTTCAATGTGCATGGATATCTTCTTCAAACATCTATAAAAATTATGGTTATTCAAACCACAAAAGGAACATGTGCAAGTTATTTTCTAGAGAAACCTGTTAGGAAATGGGTGAAGTTGGTATTACACACCCAATTGGACAACCTCGAGGAGAAAACATTTCTGCCACTTTATTTATTGGCATAACCTAGTAAGTGTTATTCACTAGCATGTATTTTGTAACGGCCTTTCAACATAGTTCCCATTCAACTCCATCCACCAGGTTGTAGAGGATTCCATGCCTAATTTCATAAAAGGTAAGTTGGGGATGATCACATTGACTTGCTTGATGACATGTCTATGAAGATTAACTACCTTGAACTATTTTTTTGCATATGGAAAGAGACACATTCCCATGTCTGAGCATGAAAACGTTCTTTGATATTGTTAATGCCTCTAGTGTTTACTTCTACAAGTTCTATAGGAAGAGTCTGTAAAGGGCCAGGTAGCCTCTGGATCTCATCTTTTATGAAAGGTGACATATCTAGTAAATGCCCTTGCAGTCAATCTCTGGAATGGATCTAAATAGAAGTTCTTCATTTTAATATCCGTAAAACACAACAACTTTAAGGTAAACTATGTACATGTGTCATTTCTCCCACAAAATAAAGTGTATAAGTAGTAAATTTTATACCAAGTGTGCTCCCACCATGTAAAGCGCAATTTGGTGAACTTATCATTTTTATAATATCTTTTTCGATTAAATTTAGTTTCACACATGATCAATTATTCTTTGAAAGTTGTGTTCTACATAATTTGTGTACACTAAATTACAAATTGATTTTTTGAAATCTATTTTGTGTAAATGTCGACCAATAGATATATATCATGGAGGATGAACAACGAAGATCAGCCGAATCCCATTTGGAGGTTCAGGGATCAGGGGATGTTCACGATATTTAAATATAATCTTAAATCTCCATACATGTGTATACATATGGAATTGATTTTTTATTAACTTTGTGAGTTAAATTAGTTGTTAATAAGTTTCATATTTTAATTTTTAGGAGGTAAGAGGAGAAGGGTTTCTACTCCATCCATGGAGCGTGGACAAGGTTCAACCGGTCAAGGTATGAGTGGTAGCAGGTTTCGGGAAGGGGGTGATATTTATTCCCCCAAAGGCCAATCAACGACTGTTGGTTCTCAACAGGGTCACTGTGGGTCTGGTTCTCAGCAGTGTCATTCTGGGTCTGGTTCTCAGCAGGGCCATGTTGGAGAAGATGTTAACCAACAACATCAAGGTTGCCATCAATTTCAATATTTTTTCATTAAATTTGTACAACTTTTTTTACAGGTGTTTTTTCTAATATATGGAATTTTATATATATTGATGCAGAGGCTGAAAATGTTCGAGCTAGTGGTCAAAATAGACGCAGGGCAGCTCACTACATTCAAGAAGAAGGTTTTCAACCCAGCACAACTTATCCGGCTGAGATTATTGATATACCATGGGAAACCAACATGGCAGAATGCACCTTACAAAGGTGTGAAAGCATTTATGCAAAATTGCAAAGAGATCTCGTGGCTTTGTCTCTACCTGTTGAGAGTCGACAAAGCCTTGAAATAGTTACACATTCATTGGGTGAAATGGTAAATGTGTACAGAAATCTGGGGCCAACGATTGATTCATTTGTAGAACTAATGAGAAAGAGAAAAGAAATAGTGATGGGTCCTGATAAATGGGAGGACATAAAACAAAAAGTTATAAAAAGCATGGAGACGAGAGTCAATGTTTGGTATAAGGAAGATTCAAAAAGAAAAATGTTAATGAAGGTCACAGTATTTCAAGCACTGAAGCAGCAGAATTATTGTATGATCGACATCTTTTTGGCCTTTGGAGTTTGGAAGCTTCCTTGGGCATTGAGTTCATTTTATTTTCTTAAATGTTCTTGTTTTGTTTGGTGTAAAACCCAACTAAAATGACCTTCCTTAATTTTATTAGGAGAGGTCGTTATATCATTCTTAAGGGCTTCTGGCAGATGTGATTTATACTGAAACCACATGTTGGTGAGTTGACCGTTTCGAGTCGAAACTTTGCGATCTCTGCGATCAAAGATGGATGGGACTTCTCAAATAAGTCGAGAAGCAAGGGATGTTATGATCAATAATGTTCATAGCGGATTGAGTGGAGTCGATCTTTGTTTAAATCGACAAAGAGCACGTGAAAATGCACGTGCCAATTTTGTTTATCGTACAGATGAGGAGATTTACAACATGAATGTTGAAGATCTCCGAACATATGCAATAAATTGTCGCAATGGTCTGCGAGACCTAATTTTTCATGAGGAAGAGGGCTCCGGAACTGTATGTGTTAGTGACCTTAGGGTTTGAAATTATATTGATATATACATGTATACAATTTGTAATAAATACATGTGTATGTACACATGTATACATTTATTTGTATGTGTACATTAATCTAACAAAAATGTATGATTATATGTTAAAACACAATTTGCAGTTCTCAGGCATGATGCGTGATGAAAATGTTAATATTACGTTCGGGACCTCCGGTTCAAACGATGCAGATGGGTCTGACCATCATGATATGTTGGCACATGTTAGTGTTTTTTAAGTGACTCTAAAATAAATAATTGTTGCCACACATGTACATGTATGTATATATATATAATTTGATAAAATGTTTTAACAGGTACCGATTCCGTCTGATGTTTTTGGGATGGTGGTACCTTCTTCTTCCTTAGGAGATGTACCTTCTACTTCCTTGGGAGATGAGCCACAAGTATGGACAATTTTTCACAAGTTTAAAATTTATGTTTAAAATTTATATATATATATATATATATTCTACCTCAAAAAGTTCCATTAAAAATTGAGATATATATATAGAGAGAGAGATCTATATTTTTGGTTATTTAAATTTTTTTGAATTTAGGTTCCTATAGAATATTTCTTTAATCCGCGGACTCTAGCAACGGAGATAGGAACATCCACAACATTTGAACAAGTTGTCTTTAGTTCCTTTTTTTAATATTATTGAAAATAAGTTTATATATGTACATGTGCATTTTCATTTGAAAGTTTTTAATTTATATAAATTATTTATATATATATATTTATATTTATATTTATATTTATATTTAACTGTACATGTATATTGTACAGGTTACCACTGCAGATGTTTCTATGGCAGAACCTGTTCATCAAATGGAGAGGCAACCTTACGAGGTATTGCGTGATTTTTTTGTTATATTTTGTTTTTTACATGAAGTTCTAGATATATATATTCTCATTCATTTTTAAAACTTTAAATTTTAATGTTTAAGTACATGTGCATTGTGTGCTGGGTTCCTCTTAGGATAGAATATGGACCCGAGACCGAGGCAGCTGAATTATAATTGAAGAACATAGTTCTGATAATTTGATTTCAATTTGATGGTTTTTAAAATTTGTTAAGCCCATTCTGATTTGATACTTGTAGGATTTACAATTTTTGGATATGTTTTATTTGACTGTTATTATATTTGTTTGTTGTTTTTGGATGGTTTGCATTTTTGGCATGTGAATGTGAAGTAATGTTGTCATAAGACTACATTTAACTGTGATATTTAATAAGTGTTTTTGTTGGATAGTTGAATTATAGTGGCATATGTGAAGTTTTGAAATTCAGAGTTTGGATGGTTTAATCTCAATATTGTGTGATGTTTATTGAATTTTAAAATGTTAATGTTTTTAATGTTGCATTACTATAATCAAAGGTTTTTTTAAATCTTAAAGTTTTGGATGGTTTCAACCTACATTTGCACATGTGGTAAATTGAAATGGTACTTGTAACAAGACAATCCCCATTGATTTCATTACAGTATATGTTGATTTCTGATTTGATATAATTGCATGTATGATGGTACATTACTTGTAAAGTCATTGGATTAATAGTGTTCATTGATTTCAGTGTAAGCGCAAAAAATTATTGACAATGTAGAATGATTTTTGTGTTATAATAGTTAAACCTAATAATATTGGAGAGCAAGAGAGACTTGAGGTATGGTGTTTACTACAAGAGTTCGAGCTAAATATTTAAATGGTTTATGATTTATGATTTTTACTTTCTTTTTAATATAATCGATACGGAAAGATGACAAAACTAATAAGGGTGAAAATAAGAATAGAAGAAGAGAATAGTTTAAGATTGATCACAATAAATGCTATTTGTAATTGATTACATTCTAATTATTCACATTCTATCATTCAATATTATTACATTGTCACTTTGCATTCAAAAATTTTATTTGATCATTTTTCATTATTAAAGTTATTCTACAATATTTATCATCTCAACAAATTGAGGTAACTAAGAAAATTTAAAATTAAAATGACTTGATAAATCTCAAACATATTTAGCATATTTAAAATGGTTATATTAATATTAGATGTATTTACATATTATTGATAAAATTAATCATATGTTCCTCATATTATCGATAGTTTTTCCTTGGTTGCACATGACTGAAACCAACCTAGATCCATATTAACTACGGATCTATCAAGCACCGAGAGGGATCAAATCTCTCGAGGTGCAAACCTTTCCTCAAGTTTTGCGCTCAAAAAAGAGGTTTGCACCTCTAGATATTTGATCCCTCTCGGCGCTTGATATATCCATAGTTATGATGGATCTAGGAAAATAACTTTCTAAAAATAAGTAATGGAAAAGTAGCATAGGGAACAATTAGGAGTAGATTTAGGGCATAGGGAACAATTAGGAGTAAATTTAGGAACATGTGATAGTTGAGGTAAGTAGAGTACCTTGGAATTTATTGGGTGAAAAACCAAGTAGATCACCAACTTTGGTCTAGTGCATTGGAATTCATTAAAGAATTGGTCATTGGAGCTGCTTCAAGCTAGGAGTGAGCATCGTCACCAACCTACATTGAATATTTTACACTCCCTAGGGTGAATGATACTTTAAATTGATTGACAGTCTAAGACTTTCGATTTTTTTCGAATGCCAAATGATCTTACAAAGCTAGTATTTATAATATCCTAGTAGGTCATTCGGTGACAACTTTTACCAGAAACTTGAAACAAAGAGAATCTATCCTTGGCTAGAACATCATGTAAGATGCCTGCCATAAATAGTAAAATTGTACTTAAAAGCTGAGATTCGGGCAAGTGGGGACAACCAATTGTTATCTCGTCCCTTGGAGGCTAGGCCATATGGGGATCGAATCTGACCTTACAAAATAAAGTGAAATAATTTGTACCACACGGTCGGAAAACATATACAAGAACAATTAATTTTGTTCTAGAATATATATATATATATATCCAATACATATAACATTTTTCATCAATGCACATGTATAGAAAAAATACTTTCAGTTGATACTAGAGCACGTGCTTGTACCCAAATAATTTGTAAAATGTGCAAACCACAAATAACATAAGAAGCTCAATTTTTAGTTGAGTACTGGAAGTTCTAAAACATATTTAATCCAAAGATAATAAATTGTTGGACACTTCACTCAAAAAAATTCTAATGGAATTCCATCTTCAATAATCCATTCATGATCGGATTTTGACATTTTCCATTTCTTAATTTTCGATTTTTTCTTTGATTGAACTTCTATCAACTTTATGCGTGCTGCACACACCAAGTGACTATATTGACAACTTATGGAATTAGGTTCATAGTCTTCAAAGTAAACAAAGTCTCCACTTTGATGAGTTTGTCTGAAAAGATAACCTTTCAGTATAATAGACCCTCTCTCATACTGAAATCCGTGATCATTATAGTCTTGTAATAATTTCATTTTTCGTTCAGTGCAACGCATCAAATAATACTTCACATTTTCATCGTTGTCAATAGGTGCAATTACAGCAAAAACATCTCCTGCACAATAAAATAAATTTAACATTTAATTATGCATATTTAAATTAATTTCTAGATCTTTAAATCATTAGAAAGTAATTCAAATGTTACCTTCTCTAACAAGATCAGAGACTCGATCACCATCGGATGATATTGTAGTTTCCTATGAGTGCATTTCTTCAAACATTGCAACAGACATTTTTCCCTTTGTATTTAGCTCTATATGTTTCCAATCGTTCACATACATTTTGTTTTCACAAACGTCATTGGATTTTGTGTTGTCTATGCAAACATCACAAAAACAAGAATATTTTCTTTTATCCAATGCAAACAAATTTCTGGACAACTTTGTTTGAATTGAATGCAATTTTCAAGTCCCTTTTATTGTTTCAACGTCATTTCCAATTGATCTATCTACGTCTTCAATTCCAATATGCTAGAAAAACCTTTATATGGAAAATTAGAAAAAGAATTTGTAAATATGATATCAAAATACAATTAAAAATAATCATTGCATGATAAATGTACAATGTTTAAAATTAGATTTCCAATATAAATTAAATTGACTGTACCTTCACACTTCTCTTGATGGGTTTTTCTCATGGCTTAGAGCAGCGATGCACCATTGAACAACTTCTTCAGCGTTCACAAGTCGGCGTGCAGAGTGGTTCATTTGATATATTCGAAGTACTCGTTTTATGCATGCTCCTGCACCGTCATGTTCTCCTTTTCCATGGCCAGAATCAAAGAAATTCCAACAATGTTTAATGCAAGTTTTCTTATGAAGACAACACAACCAAAAGAATGATCGCGCAGATTTGAATTGACCTGCGCATCCGTCTGACCATATCCAATGTTCATTGAATGTTACTCCACGTTTTTTCAATGAATCATAAATTCTTCCAAAACAATGTTGTACAAAACATGTATCATGTGTACGATCGTCACTTATATAAAAGTGATATTCTTTAATGATATGTCGATTTTCACTCGTTCTTTATATATGATCGACATTTTGTTCATCATGTCTATATAGAATATGGATGAGCATGGAGACTTGGTCAGAATGATAGTATTCACTCTGAATTTATTTTTGTGGAACAAATGTGTAGTTTTCTGCAAAATCAATCACTGACAAAATGGTCCCTGGTGGAAAAACTTCACGAGATTTTTTGAATTGCAAGTCTTTCCATCGAGCTCTATGGGAATGCTTGGTGTATTTGTAAATTTCTGCCTCAAACTTTCTCAAAAAATCTATCAGAAAAATTTCGTCTTCTCGTAATTCGATTCTTTTAACAGTATCTGCACCTTGAATCGATGTACCTATATATTCATATCTCTTCCATTTCAATTTCATGTTGGACAATGATTGATCATTTATATCAATACGATATTTGTTTTGAAATTTAGTCAAATTTCCACAATCATCGCATTTTTTACCACCAACACATTTCTTTTTGTAAAATAGTTCATCGCTTTCTCTTTCACATAGAATTTGAGATATTAATTCACGGATAGTGGAAGGAGGAGGTGAATCCTTCCATAATGTTCTACCAAAATCAAGGAATGTGTCATAATATAACTCAAATTCCACATGATAACGACAACAACAAGTGTCGCGTACAATGATAGGTTTTACATACCATGGTTTTTCTTGAACAAAAGCACTGAGTGAAACATGAATTTGATGATTCTCTTCTTTGAACTTGTTGAATAACTCTATCTAAGTGGTTTCCAAAAGATGTTTTTCATGTTCGTTGTATTGATTTCATGCTATTCTTCTTCGCATCACTTGTCTTGTAGTTGGTGAAACACGCGAATTGTTCTTCCAATATTCATATATTATTTTTTTAACATTTTCTCCAAGTCTATCTTTGTATGGTTTCCTACAAATAGCTCTCCAACAAGCGATTTCATCATTTACATCTATTTGCAGTCGAAATTTTCGATGTTTGTGCAGAGTTTTTCGCAAGGTTCCCAATGCTCGTGCCATAGATGTTATCAAACGATTCTCTTGAGTACTTGGTGAAACCATTGCCATCTGTATTCCTCTACGTACATTTGAAACATCTTTATCTCTAGATCTCTTAATTGAATTTATAACAATACTCATATTTTTTATCACCTCTTCCTTCATTTTTTTATCTTTGGTTGATTTTCGAATACCCAATAGTGTCGTCGCTTCTTTTAATTCCTTGATGATAGGAGACCTTTCAACATTTGAGCCTGCACTGTCACTCGCTCATTTAAGAAATACTTTTTAAAAATGCGGTTGACACGATATCGTATAACATGGTCAGGTTTTTTATCTCCATATGTGTGAGTGTCAACATTTTCTAACATCTCATTATCAATAGTGATTTCATCTGTACATATTCGAAAAAATAGTACATATTCAATAAATCACTAAATTAATAAATATGTCAATAAATATTAGGAAATTTTTAAATATATCAATAGATCATAATATATACATTTACATACCCACTTCAATTTCTGCTTGAGGTTGATTTTCTTCTTCAATATTTTGAGGAGTATCTCTGTCTGTTTACATTAAACAAAATATTTTTCAAACTAGTTCATCAAATAAAAATTAAGCTTTACATTTTACATTAGGAAAATTTTAAATATATCAATAGATCATAATATTTACATTTACATACCTCCTTCAATTTCTGCTTGAGGTTGATTTTCTTCTTCAATATTTGAGAGGCTTTCTAACTGACTTTATGCAGATTGTTCATATGGTCATAGTTTCAGTATCTTCTTTTCACTTCATATTTTTTCTACGTTTTTTTTGTATTTCCCATGATAATAGGGTATGAATTTAAAAAAAAATTCCTTCAAAAAATTAGACAATAACTCAAATACAAAAAATATCACAAAAGATTTAATTTAAAAAAATTCAGTGTAAATGTTTTGCAAAAATTACATATTCCAATCCAAAACACTTACTTTAAAAAATTCAAGAGAAAAATGTCTTATAAAAATGAAACGAAGCTCCAAATATTTACTTCAACTCAAAAAACATACATACCTCCAAGAAATGTCTTTTGAATGTACGTCCAAGAAATTTTTTACAATTTTTGCCAAAATCATGCCGCCTCTAAGAAATGTCTTCCAAAAAAATTATTTAAACCCAAAATTGTAAAATCAACCAAGAAATGCTCTTAAACCCAAACTTTGAAGAAATTTTTTTTAACACAAACCAAGATCTTTGTAAAATGAGAAGAAGTGTGAAATGTGCGAAAATTGTGAATCATTTCATGGCAATTTATATTGACGCGAAATGTGTTTTAGTAGGGGGCTCCGCAAAACTTTCCGGCCGATGGAGAGTTATACAATAGTTCGGTCGAACTATTAAGACGTTAGATTTAACGAGCCTTTGGCGGAAAACATAGTTCGGCTGAACTTGGACTAAAAGTTTGGCCGAACTAACACGTCACCAATGACGCAAAAACCAGGCTTTGAAAACAGTTCTGCAACTTTGGACTGACTAAACTCCATGAAAGGTTGTTAATTAACTGTCAGAACCAAGACAAGAATTTTCAGAATTGAATCTACTTTCAGGAAATATAACTTTTACGGAATTTCATAAACGTTTATTAATTTTAATTATTTTTCTAATAAAATGGGTGCAAACAATTTCTGAGGATCATTGTGATTCAGTGAAATCAAATTTTTTTATCTCCCAAAATACATTGTAAAAAAAATTGAAAAAATTATGGGGCATTACATTGGTCCGTCATCTCTAATGGGTAGCTTTTACATTTTTATTTTGTAACTTATATGTTAAGAAATTTCTTGTGACGCGAAACATATCCAAAATATGCAGTTTTTCATATTGGACCAGTTCAAAAAATTCTAGTAATTGTGATATGCATCCATTGGCTTTGTAATATGACGAAAACAAAGTAGACTATGTCTAGATTGTTGTAACATATTTTGTTTTTTCAAAAACACAAATTTTCAATGAATACAACATTGCGTCATAACATGACTTCTTATGAATCCTTTGATTGTTAAGAAACACACACTCAAAGAAACGCTAAGTTGACATATCAAATCTAAATAAAAAAATTTCAAAAAATAAGTAATAGAAAGCTACCAAAATTTCTCACAACTTTTATTTTTATCGCAAAATGAAATTCTACACAGAAAAATTGTTATAGTTTTCAGAAAGTTGAAGAACCGAAAAAAATGAAAATTTTTTCTCAAAAAAGGGCAAAAAGTGTAACCCAGCTTCACATTTTCACCCGGGAATATCTTGGGAAGTCCATATTTTTATGACAGGAAAGTGGTGCTTTATCTCCATGAGAAAAAATATAATTTTCTTAAGGATGGGTTGGAGTATATTGTGAGAGCTCATCGCAAAAAACTCAATATTCCTTTAGTTAATGTAGGGCAAATGAAGAGGCTAGTTAATGCAAGTAAAAATTTTGTGCTTCTCATGATCAAGAAAAAGGATGATGTTGACTATGAATCTTTTGAAGGATGTGATGAAAAATTAAAATATGATTTGTTTTATGTGGTAAGTCATCATGGCGACATTTTTCAAGAACCAAACGGGTTACCTCCCAAGAGGGGAATTCAACATGAGGTTCAGTTGCAGCAAGATGTTCCACTTCCAAACATTGGTATGTATCACATGTCAATTATGGAGAGTTTTGAAATCAAGAATCAAATTCAAGAATTGTTGAACAAAGGTATCATATGCCCATCTACTCCTCCATGTGGTTCACCAATTGTTTTGGTACCAAAGAAGGATGGGACTTGGCACATGTGCATTACATGCACTAAATAAAATCATGGTAAAGAATCACTACCCACTCCCACGCGTTGATGATTTTCTAGATCAGTTTAAGTATGCAATATATTTCACTAAGTTAGACTTGCAAAGTGGTTATCATCAGGTTAGAATAGTTGAAGAGGGCATTTATAAAACTCCATTTAAAACTAGACAAGGATGGTTTGAGTGGCTAGTTATGCTATTTGGTCTAACAAATGCTCTAGATACTTTCATGAGAGTCATGAATAGTGTACTTAAACCATTTCTAGATGAATTATTCATTGTTTAATTAGATTACATACTTATATTCAGAAAATCAAGAGAAGAACATGTCATGCATGTGAACATGGTACTTGATGTCTTAAAAAAAGAGAAATTATTTTTAAAGACGTGGAATTGCAAGTTTGGCAAGACTTATTTGGTGCATTTGGGACACATTGTTGGAGGAGGTGAGTTGAATTTAGACCCTTCCAAAGTAGATTTCATTCTGAATTGGCCCAAGCCCAATACAGTTACAAAGGTAAGAAGCTTTGTTGGGGCAACACAATATTGGAGGAAATTCATTGCTAATTTTTCTTCCATTGTAGCTCTATTACATGCATTGAAAAGTGTCAAGAAAGTCTTCCATTGGGGAGATTTGCAACAAAAATCATTTGATGCCTTAAAGAAAAAGATAAGGTCAGCACCGGTATTGGCTCTTCTGAATCTTTGACGACCATTTGAGATCCAAATAGATGCAAGTGATTATGTTATGGGAGTAGTTCTCATGCAGCATGGTAAGCCTATTTCGTTTCATTCTGAAATTTTTAATGGAGTTGTTACTAACTATCCCACCTATGACAAATATTTATATGCATTGGTACAAAGTGTAAAGAAATGGAAGCACTATTTGACGGGGAAAGAGACCATTATCCATACCAACCATCATCCTTTGCAGTACTTACAATCACAGTCAATCAAGCCATTTCAGATGGATGGGATTTCTACAACAATTTCATTTGGTTATCAGGTACAAAAAGGGAATCTACAATAAGGTAGTTGATATTCTCTCTAGGCCTATCGTAAATTAATCTATTATACTCAAGCACAATTCAGTTATGCATGAAAGTTACATTGAACAATATGCATATGATAGTGATTTTCAAGATGTATATGAAAGCTTGAGTCAAGGAAACCAAAATGAAGAATTAGATTATTATGTGCATAATAGTTTGTTGTATCACCTGGGAAAGTTATGTATACCACAAGGAGAAATAAATAATATCATAATGGAGGTGCACACATCATTGATTGTTGGACATTTCGGTGTAGGAAAGACAGTAGCGAATCTCCAAAGGTATTTTTCTTTCCATGCATGATTGATAGTGTATCTCGTTTTATTAGAGGATGTTCTTTATGTGCAATAAGTAAGCCTAGTAATAGGAAACTTGGATTGTACACTCCACTTCTGATTCCTTCACATCCTTGGGAGATTATCTCAATGGATTTTGTAGGTGGTCTTCCTATGTCAAGGAAAGGTCATGATTACTTGTAAGTTGTGGTAGATAGGTTCAAAAAAATGTGTCTTTAGATTCCATGTAAGAAAACAATTACAGTTGAAAAAACCACTAATATTTTCTTTCAAAATGTATGGGTTCATTTTGGTCTTCCTAATTCTATTGTAAGTGATCGAGATTCCCAGTTTTTTGGGAATTTTTGGTCAAAATTATGGGACATGATGGACACAAAGTTGAAGAAGAGTACTTCATTTCATACGCAAATAGATGATCAGACCAAGGTGGCGAACATGACAGTTATTCATATTCTTAGAGGACATTACAGCAAACATCCCAAGTTGTGGAATGAATAGTTGTATTACATTCAACATGCATAGAACAAGGCAAAGAATTCTTCCACAAACACATCGCCATTTCAGGCATGTCTTGGGTACTTGCCAACATCTCCTTTCGACTTCATCTTTAAGAAATATGTCACTATAGATTGTCATAGTGACATAGATAAGAAAAGGAATTTCATTGAGAAAATTTAGTTGGTACATCACATGGTGCAAGAACAACTTGAAAAGAGTCAAATCAACTTCAAGGAAAGCCATGACAAACACCATGTTGATCACAAATTCTAGGTTGGAGATGAATTTTAGTTGTATATCAGCAAAAAAATATTGCAAGGGGAAGGTAAAAGGTTCAAGCCAATCCGTTATTGTCCATTTAAAATTTAGGAAAAGATCGGTACTAATGCATTTAAGCTATATTTTCCTCCTTATATGAAAATATATTATGTCGTTAATGTTGAGAATTTGAGATTATTTGAGCCTCCTTTGATTGATGATTAAGGAGATCATGTTCAACTTCCATCAATAAATGATTTCTCGTTAGAATATCTTGATGAACTTCAACAAGATATCATACTTGACAGAAGAATCATAACTTCAAGGAGAGGGAATGTTGAATACCTTAGAGTGGGACTGAAGGGACAAAATCCTTCAAAGGCCAAATGGATGGAGAGTGAAAAGGTGAGAGATTTGTACCCTCACCTGCTGAACAATTGATAGTATATTTTGGGGTCCAAAAGGCTTCTAGTGGGGAGGAATGATCAGAGGCTCAATATTTAGCTAAAAAATGAAATTGATTGGAAATTCTCCAAACTAGAGCAACCGGATAGATCTCGTCACCAGGATTCCAATGCAACTCATTTCATCAAAATTTGAGTTCATATGAGTAAGTTATGGTCTGTTTTTCGTTTTCTCAAACAGGTAAAAATTGTGTAGAATAGTAACAGAATGATGACTTGGCATTCCAGTTAGCACCTCAGGAATCTTCATGGAATATTCTCTAGTTTTTAGCCAATGAAAATATGACAAGTGTCATCACCAAATTCGCCAATGTTGCTTGGGGAAGTTGAATTTTTCCTCCTAATCCTAAGTTTGGAATTATATATGGTGGATTTTTTGGCCAACGGAGAAGGGCCACGTGGTGTAGCTAGAGGCTGCCACGTGCCTTCCCCAATGGAAAGGTGGATGGGATATTTATTTTTTATGCAAGGTCGAAGTTGGGCGCATTATATATATTATACCAAGGTTTGGACCATAGTCAAAATGAAAATATCAAATGGGGCACAATATACCAAGGTTTATACATATAGCATTCAACAAAATTATATGGCAGGGGTCGAGGTCAAACCCACAACCAGCCGCCTACAACACCAACGCTTTACCACTATGCCATCTACCGTGGTCCTTACCGCATAATGATTCCACATTGATTTGAATTAACAACGAGTTGAGGTTGGGGTTCTGGGTTTTTATATTTTGTTGTTCTTGCTGAAGTTTCCAAGTTTGTTCATAAATATGTAAATGTATCGAATCTCATCAATTTTATTTAATTTTCAATCATAAACACATGTATAAACCCTTGTATGAGGAGCAAACCAAACCACTTTCATGTTAATTCTGAAACTGATATTAGCACAACATCAAACAAAAATCAATTTCATATCAAAAATTTGAGAAAATAGAAATATGTACAGATAACTTAATGAAATTCTTATATAAATAATGTTTCATTATTAACCTCATGAAGGATATTCGAGCACAAGTCTGAATATAGTGTCTAAATGGTTAAAAGAAACTGAGAGGCCCCTAGAAGGTGGAATTACAATTAATGCATAAATAATTTCCAATATTCATTCCTTGCACTTGTCCACCCCAAGGTAATTCACTAAGAAAAACCTATACTAATTACTTAAAGGAAAAAAGGTTGTCTCCAACAAAAATGGTAGACCACAAAAGACATGGACTTTTTTATAATTGAAATGAAAAAAATTCTCCATGTCATAGGTGTAAAGAACATAAATTGTTTTAAATTGATATGAATACTTAGGCCTTAATATTATACATAACCATTCAAGAGAATCTACAACTACAAATTGAAGACACAAACACTCAGAATTAGGAAGATATTGAACCATCACTTTCTCCTGAAGAACCCCTAATCTCCCTACATGTATTATCATGCATTTCAACTCCACAAATATTGAAACTCATAAGCTACATCAACAAAAAAAAAGTTATAATCATAGTAGATAGTGGCAATAATCACAATGAAGATAATTGCAAAAGAAACCCATTGTTTTTGTACAATTAGTGCACAACTTTAAAATTACAATCTCTAATGGATGTTTGATGAAATGCGTAGGCATATGTGAAAATTCCAAATTTAAAATTGGGGACTATCATGTCAAAAACCATCTTTCTTCCATTGACATGGGTGGTTGTGATATAATATTGGTGGAAAATGGCTATGCACTTTGGGATTGGTTAGAATGGATTTCAAAGAAATCTACGAGTTTCAGTAAAAGGTACATATAGATATTGTTCAAGGGTTGCATGCAAGCTCCCATAAAATAGTCATCTCTCATTGTGTGGAGAATGTGTTAAAGAAATGATACTTTAGCATTGTTTCTCAAATTGATGTTGAACAAGTCATGGATAATATGACACAAGAAATCTACCAATATTTGCAACTGGTCTTTTACAAACATCATCATGTCATTGAGACACCAAAGGGTTAACCCCCTTCGTAAGGATATAATGACCATGAAATTCTCTTGATTCCAAGTAGTCATCTATTTATATGGTTGTAGTCTTACAAATACTCAATCCCCATTTCAAATTCCTCTTCACTACGATGTTGATATGTGTAATGTCCCTGACCCTGACCTGGGAAACACCACTCTAACAATACTACATATTTTCATTATTTTAACTACAGTAGGGTGTAGAAATTATACAAACAATATGTATACCAATGGACTCAATATGATCATGCGATATGATAAAGTAAGACATTGAATCCTTCTACAAATTAATTTGCGGGAAATAAACACGATCACACAATCACACCAAGTAAGAGAAAGAAGAAAATCAATCCACAACGTAGATATTTTTCCTGGGGAAATCTTGCTGCTCAAAACCCCTCTATCTCTATTGTATAATGAACTAATGAATAATGAAATAATTACAATGCACTCTTCTCACAAGAGTCTGTTGCACTCTCACAATTTTCTCACACTGATCTAGACAAAATTGGGCTAGTACTTAGCCAATTCTCAGCCTCTGTTCAACGTGCCTTTCTCACAAAATTCATGTGGAATGCAATCCCTATTATTTAGGAATTTTAGCCTTACTTGAATGCGCAAACATCATGGGAAATCCTATGGTGTTCTAACTGCATCTTGGCAGTTTTCTAAAAATACAACTGATAGTTAGCTTCCCTTTAACCTATATCTCAAATGGGTCTTCATCAAAACTGACATGCGTGCAACTATTAATAGTAAATCATTAGTCACTTGACATATCACTGCATCTGAATTAAATAAGATTTAATTCTCTTGACCTCTCACTAATTCAACAATCAGTTACAACTAGTTAAACTGATTTTAACTCACTTAATTGAGTTAACGAATTTGTCATGCATTAAACTAATACACTAACTGCAACTTGGACTCTAAAACAAATAGAATCAATCTACATGCCTCACCAACCACCATCAAATCGAATTTCATGAGCTAACTGAGTCTATCACATTTCTTTAACTATTACAAGTGTTTATGAGATAATATTATAATTTATTGTCTAGTTTAATTAAGGGAAAATTAAATTAGACTCATTTCCAATTTATTTAATAAATTGGCTTGCACACTAATGTATCGCTAGGACCCATAACTATGTGACCTGTGGTCCCACACTAGTGTGTGTGATTTCATGTTGTTTCTGGATGCCGATTTCACTATTTCTTGTTGCAAATTTCAACACTCCCTCTCAACAAGAAATGAATCAATCTGTCTCGATCAAGTACCTTTGGAATGTTCTTTCATGCACACATGCAACTATTACATACAACACTTCTCTAGTGTTGTTCACAGATGCAACTCTTGCATGCAACACTTCTCTAGTGTTGTTCGCACATGCAACTTGTGTATGCAACACTTCTCTAGTGTTTTTTGCACATGCAACTCTTGCATGCAACAATTCTAACGCTGAATATCCTCCAAACAACTGAATCAGTATAATGCATATGTCATTAGAGTATTCTGACTACTGGTACCTACTGCACATGTCTAATGGACTCTCTGCGTTGTTGACATCTGCATCCATGCACTCTGCACTGTTGCCAACTCTGATTTGCACTGCAATATTCGATACATGTCACTTTGATTTTTGTCCTACTAACATCTGACTGAATCAATATAACTAATATTTCTTTCTATTTTTGTATTGTGGGCTCCTTGTAGCCATGTTCGATCCATAAGACACACCATCTCAATGAATCCTGCCCAAATTTCTTCTTAGGATTAATTCTGTATATCGCCTCACCTCACACCTGGAGGTATAGCTGCATGTACTCCCTCCGCCCTTCTGGCTTGAAATTTCCCCCTCCTGGAGGTCTCTACTTGAGTGGACTCTTCCACTCGGTCTCCTCTCAACTTCTCCACAAACTTCTAAGACTTCTTTTGAGGCTGCATGTTGAGCGATAATTACTCCCTCTCAACCACCAAGTCACTAACCACTACTTTGCTCTTCAAATATTTGCATGCATCCTTAACCTCGAGAGCATACAGGTTCTTGACTCTTGCACCAATCTATTTCAACTGCCCCGTGGCTATGTGTTTAAGGAACACTTTTCCTTTTCTAAACATCACCTCATAACCACGGTCTTCCAATACCACTACGGAGACAAGATTTTTACTTAGGCCTGGAGCATGCAAAACACCTACTATTATGAGATGGGAGCCATTCTCCCTCTGAAAGGTAGTTGTACCTATGTCGATAGTGCTATAATTCTCGTCATCTCCAAACTATATGCTCTGCTGAAGGTCCTTCTCCTCCAAATCACTGAAGAGATCTCTATTCCCCGTCATATGGAACGAGGCACCACTGCCTAAATACCACATGAATCCCATTACAATGATGGCCATGCATGTAATGAGAGTAAAATCAAGCTCGAACTATGAAGCCAATGCTTCACCTAATGCAACTGTAGGCTCCTTATTTCTTTTCTTATGTGGACAATTTTTAGCATAGTGCCCATGCTCGTGACAATGAAAAACTCTAATCTTTGACAAGTATTTCTTGCCCACTTTGCCTTGGGATTTCTTTCCCTTGGCCTTCTTTACCTTATTGGCCATGGCACAATCTTCCTCATCATTAGTCTTGGATGAGGATCCATCCCTGGTATTCCGCCTGAATTCTTCTTGTACCAAATCCGACCAAAGTCACTCCCAATCTGGTAATTTCTCCCTCCCATTTATAGAGTCCTGATAATTATGTCAACTCTTGGGAAGGCCTATAAGTGCTAGACTCACCAAGTCATCATATGCTATGGTCACACCAACACTTCCAATCTCATCTCGACATTGAGTGAACTTCTCCAAGTATGTTGGTACCATCTCATCCTCTTCCTTTTTTATTTTCCTGAGCTTGTCCTTTAGTGCCAACTTTCTTCGGTCGTTGTTGTTCTGAAACAGATCTGTCAAGGCCTTCCACATTGCATGTGGAGTCTCCTTGCCATGGAGACTCGAGACAATGTGATCTCAAACTCCCTCTAATAAGATCCTCCTCGCCCTTGCTACCTTCTTTTTCCAAGCATCAAGAAGAGCGATGTCTACTGATGCGGGCTTGGGAATATCATTATCAATTAATTATTTCAACCCATTTTCCTCCATAACTGCCTCCATTTAGTATTTCCATGCAATATAATTAGATCTGCCCTCGAGTGCATATTCCAATCTTAAGCCATTGAAATCCATCTTGATCCACCTGTCACACCAACAAAATTATTTGCAAGTTTGAATACTATTCACACAAACTCAATTTCTTCTCCACTATAGTGATTTCTAGCACTTTGATACCATGTAGAAATTATACAAACAATATATATACTGATGGATTCAATCCGATCATGCGATATGCTAAAGAAGATATTGAATCCTTCTACAAATTAATTTGCGGAAAATAAACACGATCACACAATCACACCAAGTAAGAGAAAGAAGAAAATCAATCCATAACACAAATATTTTTCCCGAGGAAAGCTTACTGCTCAAAAACCCTCTATCTCTATTGTATAATGAACCAAGGAATCATAAAAAAATTACAATGCACTCTTCTCACAAGAGTCTAATGCACTCTCACAATTGTCTCACACTGATCCGGACAAAATTGGGCTAGTACTTAGCCAATTCTCAATCTCTTCTCAGCTTGCCTTGCTCACACAATTCATGTGTTATGTAATCCCTATTCTTTAATAATTTCAACCTTCCTTGACTGTGCAAATATCATGGGAAATCCTATGGTGTTTTAACTGCTTCTAGGCAGTTTGCTAAATATACAACTGATAGTTAACTTCCCTTTAACCTCTGTCTCAACTGGGTCTTCATCAGAACTGACATGCATGCAGCTATTAATAGTAAATCATCAATCACTTGATATATCACTACATGTGAATTAAATTTGATTTAATTCACTTGACCTCTCA
Source organism: Pinus albicaulis (assembly GCA_034641835.2). Lineage (NCBI taxonomy): Eukaryota > Viridiplantae > Streptophyta > Pinopsida > Pinales > Pinaceae > Pinus > Pinus albicaulis. The sequence goes on from CM076574.1 coordinate 306,685,325, forward strand.
TTAGTTCAAGAATCAGTTACAACTAGTTAAACTGATTTTAATTCACTTAATCGAGTTAACTAATTTATCATGCATTAAACTAATACACTAACTACAACTTGGACTCTATAACAAATAGAATCACTCTACATGCCTCACCAACCACCCTCAACTTGAATTTCATGAGCTAACTGAGCCTATCACACTCAGTTAACTATTACAAGTGTTTATGAGATAATATTACAATTTATTGTCCAATTTAATTAAGGGAAAAATAAATTAGATACATTTCCAATTTATTTAATAAATTGGCTTGCACACTAATGTATCGCTAGGACCCATCACTGTGTGACCTATGCTCCAACACTAGTGTGTGTGTTGTCATGTTGTTTATGGATGCCAATTTCACTGTTTCTTGTTGCAAATTTCAACATAGAGTACATGCTTGATTCTACCATAGGTTTTAACTTGGTCTTGGGAATTTTAATGATTATGCAATGCAGTACAATATCTCGTACAACATTATAGCTCACGTATAAAAAAATTTAAATCACCACAAGGGAAACATTCATATAATTATACAAAATCCCACAATATAATTAACAATCACATAATCCACACAATATAAGGCATAGCACATATGCACAAATGCATGGTACAAAAAAACCATAGTTACCCAATTTAGGGTTTTCCATCATAACATGTAAAAACATATAGGAATACCACTAAAAAATATCAACATATCATAGTATTAATTGGATCTGATACCAATACATGGTGTCCCTGCCCCGAACGGAGAAATGCCACTCTCAACAACATTGTATAAAAATTATTCAATTGTTACAAAAGCATTCATATTCATTTCTTGCATTTTGATACCTAGACCTATCAATTTAATTAAAATTCAATGCAACACTACATGCTTATGAAATCAATATGCAACATGTGTAATTATCAATTAAAATACATCACTAGAAGTATAATTATCACTTGTACATAAATCACACATAATAGAAACTCATGAACAAAAACACAACTACTTATCTGTTAAAAAGAGACGACTAGCTATGGGATCTCCACATTCCACCAGACCATAGACCATGTGGTTCATAAGCCTAACCACATTTCATCCTCTAGCTGGAAAAACCATTCCAAAGACAAAATCTAACAAACAAAAACCAAAATTCAGGCCATGACACCAACCCCAGTAGTGTTTGTCTCCAGCCACAGGCTCATGTCTGCCTGACCAACACCTAAATAACACAGCCTGAAACCCTTGGTGGTGCCTACCTTGCAAGGAATCTTATGATCAGCTAAAAAAATCTTCATTTGAAACAGCAGGAGCCTTGATACTTCCCAATGTACAAATGTCCAATGTCTAACCGAATAAACCCCTCAGTCGATGTCAGAGCCTAACTAGGACTCTTCAACTATCTCTAATCTATTTCCCCACCAGAAATTAGTGGAACTAAGCCATAATTAGGGCCAACAAACCCTCAGAGCCACCAATCTCCTAGAACTACTTTGGAGCTTACATAAAAATCAAATGCATCCCTTTGGTAGAGTTAACTTAGTAACCACACCACAAACAATTCTAGATTCCAACCCCAGGACTCACTGTCCATTAGTTACCTAAGTTAGTTTCCTAATTTTTTTACTGAGTAATGAATGAATAAAATCATAAGTAAAACAAATTCATCATCCTTTTTAAATTCATGGCCCCAACTTGTTGAAGGTTGCAACAAGAAATAGTGAAATTGACAATCCGGAAACAACCTCTTTGATCCTAGTGAAAAGTAAGAACTTACACTAGGTGGGGCCCACACAGGCTATTTTTAGGTGGAGGTCTATTTATAGATGCATGAGAAAATTCTATTTATATATGATGTCTATTTATAGATGCATGAGCAAATTCTATTTATAGATGTATGTTCAAGTTCTATTTATAGATCGCATGTCTATTTATAGATGCAAGTTGACTATTATTATCCCTTAATATTAGTTGGACAATAAACAATAATCTATTCTCAATGAGCACTTGGAAATAATTAATTGAAGTGGAAAACCAATTAGCTATAGGAAATTTTAGTTCAAAGGTTGGTTGGTGGGACATGCAAGTGGACTTAGTTGTAACTGAGGGATTTGAAGTTGTAGCGGAGTTGGATGTGTAGTTATGTGAGTTGTAAAGTAGTTTAACTCAGTTAAGTGAGTTAAACTTAGTTGTGCTATTTGTAACTGAAGATAAAATATTGAGAGATCAGTGAATTAATTATTAATTAATTCACAATCAATGGTCTCACATGCAACTGAATATTTACTACTATTAACCTCATGCATGTCAAATCCAGTGGAGACCTAGTTGAGATGTAGGTGAAAGGGATAGTTTGACTATTAGTTGTGACATTAGTGGGTGCATACATGCAACCACACACACATTGTATATGCCTATGAGTATTTCATAGTCAAGGTAGGCTAGAATCATTCATTTAGAGGTTCTTGACCATCAGGGATTGGGCAGTGGAGGCAGGCTGTCTGGAGGCAGTAAATTAGCTAAGGAACTTGCCAATTTTTTGTATGACAGTGTGAGATGATTGTATATTGTACTAAGAGCTCTTGGATTAGAGTTTTATATGATATTGTTTCATGATCCATGATATATACATAATATATGATAGTGGGGTTTTTAGCTTTATGATTTCCCGGTAAAAACATCTGTGTTATGTGTGACTGATATTTCTTCTTGATATTGCAATTGGAAATCATGTTTTAAATTCCGCAAAGATTTTTGTAGAAGCGATTCTGTATTTAACAATGGAATATAATTTTTAGATGAGGAGAATTCATGCAATAAATAAGTTTTATTAAATTTTCTACACAACTGGCCATGTGGCACTTACTGAAGCCACGTGGGCCCCATAGCACATTTTTCCACCAAACCCAATGGTTTCCTTTGTTCCTTAGAGTTGTGTCCGCTATAATCGTTCTGTGGAGTGGGTTCTGTAGTCAGGATTATTTTATTAATTTATAGAAATATGTATAAATTTACAATATTTACAAAGTGTCTCACCTAGCCACTTAGCCAAAACTGGAACATCAATATCTAATGCAACTTCATGGGAACACTGACCGCATAATATATCATCTATCTCACCAACATAATATTCAAAAGTAGTTCTAGCTCACTAGCGTAATATACTAAGCACATATATTTACATGATCAAAACAAGTAGGGGTAATATAATATGTTTTTTGTTTCATCCTATTTTGTGCTATTTAAACAAGTTGTCCTTCTATAGTTTGAGAACCTCTTATTGGTGCCCTATGTGGTCCACCACTGCTTGAGCCTTTACAATCCCTTTCAAGGGAAATATAGTATATGTTGGATGATATTCATAAAGTGCCATAATTGGGGACATTTTTGATGAAGTGTGGAAGGATATGTTGTACCACTATTTTTCTAATGGAAACCACTTGACCAGTTATCTCTGTTTATCATATACAAAGAAAAAAATATTTACTTCTAAATATATATTCACAATATTTGTTTTCCCATTGTATTGATGATGGTAAGATGAGCTACAAGCTAATTAACTACCCAAACAAGAAAATAATTTAGTCTAACAATTTCCAGTGAAAATTGGATCTTTTTTAGTTAGAATGGTTTTTTATTTTTCAGTAGCTTTTGGACTATTTCCATGAATTATTCAGCCCCTATACTTGATTTAAAAGGAAGATAAAGGAAAAAAAATAAACATGTTTTTCCACTTGATCTGTCACTACCATATTGGAATTGTTGTAGGAGACATAGGGTATTTATTGTCTCTACCTTACTCTATTGGCATACCATACATTCAACCAAAAAAAAATTCACATTTACTTTGATATCTTCCCAAAAAAATCCTTCTTAACCATGTGGTATGTTTTCAAGAAATCTTGATTGTCCTTTTACAAGAGAAGTGTGTAATACCAAAATGTTCTTTTTTGAGAGTTTAGAATTCTTACATATGTATAAGAAATATGGATACCGCAACATATCATCCTTTCACATAAATTTTTCTACTTCATCATGGTCCTCCTATAATTGTTGAATGATCTTACATGCCTTTTCATCTTGCTTCCATTCTATCATTGCATCATCCTCCTAGTCAGATTATGGAATGGAAATAACACATTAAAAAACATCTGTGTCATCCTGTTTTATTGAGAGTGCATCTTCCAAAACATTTTTCTTTTCCTTTTTGTATATAATTTCAAAGTCATAACCTAAGATATTTGTAATCCATTTTTTCTATCTTCTGAAGATAATCTTCATTGCAATAAGTACTTCAAACTATCATGATATTTTTCTTTTACTTTTAAGTGCCTTCATATTAGGTATGGATTCCATTTCTTAACTATAAGTATTATGAGTAACATATATTTTTCATAGATTGGTTTAAGTTCTTTACTTTATGTTCACTACTATCAAAGGCAAGGGGTCATTCTTCTTGCATCAAAACTACACCAATGCCATGGCTTGAGTCATCATACTCCTTAATATTGAAGGTTTTTTTGAATTCAAGTGTGCTTTGTATGGGAGTTGTACACATAGCCTCTTTAATTTTTTTAAATATTTGGTTTATCCTTTAGTGAAATAAAATGTTTCCTTCTTCAATACTTTTGTTAGAGGTGCTACTCTTTGACCATAATTATTGAAAAAATTATGGTAATATCTTGTCAATAGTAAGAGTCCTTTGAGTTTCTTCAAGGTCTTGGGGATTATCCATTCCCTCATAGCTTTGATTTTGTTAAGGTCCACTTTGAAACCTTCATGGAATATAATATGACCCGACATTCCACTTATTGAACCCCAAAGAAAAACTTGGAAGGCTTTTCATATAGTTGTTTCTCTTAAAATGGTGTTAAGACCTTGTCAACATGTTTTACATGCTCTACCCAAGATTTTTTGTGTATTAGTGTGTCATCAAAAAATAGTAACATTTCTTGAACCATAAGCTCAATATCACTCCAGTTGGCATAGGGATACCTATATGGATTAATGTTAGGTGGTACACTTCTAGGTGGTTGAATAACATGGTCATGATCTAGGGCAAGTGGAAGACCATTAGGCATCTCTCCAAATACCTTGGAATGATTGTTGATAACTTTTTGGAAATCCACTAGAGTAGAGGACACAATTGTTTGAACATATAATGAGCATAGTTGTGCAATTACATCATGGTATATATTTTTTGGCAACTCTGTCATGCTATTAGAGCTTATCATTTTAGAGAGTTTTCCTTTGATACCTCTAAGTCTAATTTCTTTTCCTTCTATGGAAAATCTCATGAAAAAATATTGAAAATTAAGGGTCAATGTTCCCAATGGTTGTAACCATTTGAACCCTAATACACCACTGGTACCATCAATTTGGGTTACAATAATTAGACTATCTAATAAATACTCCCCAGTTTTCAACTTAATTTTATGGAACATCCTTGAATAATTTATTCTATCTCCATTTGAAATCACTACTTGAAATTCTAGTGCTGAAATGCAAAGCAATTAAGAATTTTTTTCAATTTGTAATTGATGAATTTATGGGTACTAGTTGGATTAATCAATAATGTTACTTTTTTATCTTTGATATATCCTTCTATCTTGAGGGCTCGTGTGGCAATGATGTTGACAAATGCATGATAATATAATATTTTTGGAGTAGTCTTTTCTAACTCTAGATCTTGTGATGGTTCCCATTCTTGGTATTCTTCATCTCCGTAGTCTATGTAGAATAATTTATTCTCACTAAATTTATTCCCCTTACTGTACTTTCTATAATAGTTAAACATAGTCCCTTTTTTCATCTTTCATCCATCTATTGAGGTTTCAACCTTGTTGGTTTAAGAGAGGGAGCATGATTTTCCTTACAATTATTAGTGACCAATTTTCTAGTAGCCATATTTTTACTTTCAACTTTCCTTACAAGAATGAAAGCATGCTATGGGGATTTATGTTCAAAGAGACACACCTCATGCTGGATTCTTTCCATTAAAGTTCCCATAAATAGTTCTGACAAATTATGCTCTAAAATTTTCCTTATCTAGAAACTCAACTTTTGGAAGTGTTGAATGTGCTTTGTAATTGGACCTTTTTTTCAAATATTTACCAACTAACTAAATAATATATTTCTCTTAATATATCCATGGTGTGCTATCAATTATTTTCTAAAAATGGACCAATATACAATAGAATCATTTTTCCTCTCACAAAGCCATTGATACCATACATGTTGATATTCTTCTAAAAACATGACTGCATATTTTACTTTTGTAAGGCTACCACTTGGTGTAGATCAAAATATTTTTACATCTAGAATATCCATGTTATATGATTGTTACAATCAAACCTCCTCATATTTATCTTTACAATGTAGTAGTTCCTTGGTGATGATTTGAAGCCCTAATGATGAGGATCTTGGATTCAAAAGTTACGATTATAGTTCTATGGTTCTAAAAATTTTTCTCTCCATTTGAGATAAAATACTCCCCTTATGTGATCGAGTATCAACACCGTCCTTCTCCTTATCTTCATTATTTCCTTGGATCTCCATATCCCTTATAGGGATATTTTCTAATAGCATGGTTTGTATTTTTTTTTCCTTATTTTTAATCATGGATTTTTGTATTTTTACCTTGTTTTCACCAAATGATCCTTTCAATAGTGATAATTCAAGATTCATATTATCATTTATTTCCTTGACCTGACTTTCCAATGTTGATAACTCATACCCGAAGTCTTTTGTTTATTCATGAATCATGAATGATCCTTCAGGAAGTTTAATTATTGTAGTAGATTTTGGATATTTCTTTGGAGCCATGTGAGGATTTTCCCGAAGATTTCTGATTAAAATGACATTCCTCTTTATCACAAATTTTGGTCACCCAAAAAAATGGATCTTCTAATAAAAATTTATGTACCTTTAAAATTTTAATTTGGAGACTATTTGGATGGATTCCCTTTGTCTTGATATATATTCTATGTTATTCCACAAGTGTTACCAAAATTTTATGTGCTAGGTGAAAGTTACAGTAACTTTCCTAAAACTTGCTATTTTTTTGGCTCTTCCTAAGAGAAAACTTGTATAGCATGTCGTATGTCCAATTCTTTAAATCCATTTCTATTGTTTTTACTTGAGTCACTTAGATATGTATCCTTACATCTTATAAAATACCACAGTGAGGTGTCCCAAAAAACATTATACTGAAATATCATGATCATTGTTTCGAAATTGATTTCAGGACCATTTCTAAACCTCAACTTCCATAGGCTATAACTTTGAAATTATAGTGAAACAAAACATGAAATTTTTGTCAGAAGCAACTTCAGATGTTTTCTCAATATGATTGAACTTTCATAGTCAGTGCCTTTACAGAAAATATATATATATATATATATATATATATATATATATATATATAGCAAAATTTCCAAGTGCACTCATTTAAAACATATTTTAGGGTCATTCACAAACCCTAACTTCCAAAGGGTATATCACTAAAAGTGTAGCGAACTAGAATCTAAAATTTTTACGAGACATACCATGAGATTTATTCTCAATTTTATCAAAATTCTAAGGACTAAGACATCTTGCAAAGAAACTTATAATGAAAATTTGAGATTCCCCATTTGAAACAAATTTCAGGACAAATAACAAACCCTAAATTCCACAACATATATCATAAAATGTATAGCAAACCAAAATATTAAACTTTAACCAGATATTCATTGAGATCAACCCTCAATGCACTCAAAATTTCATTGTTTGAAACATCTCCCAAAAAAAATTATAATGAAAAATCTATGATGACTAGTTTGAAGCAACAAAACCCTAGGTTTGTATGCTCTAATACCAAATGTCATAAACCACATTCCTTAAAAATGATAAGAAACCATTAATTGTAGTTCACTTTGAGGGGGAAACCTCCTTTTACAATGAGTACAATGTATAAAATAAAACATTAGATGATCATAATAATAGGTCTCCCTATTATATAAATAGGAGACAATGGGTACAATTATAATGAAAAGGTAGAATGAAAGGTTCTTACAGTCATAACAATACAACAATAGAAATGTAATAACTCAATATCTAGGGATTAATAAGGGGCTTTAGGGTTAAAATTGGGTTTTTATGGAGCTTAAGGTACAATCTCAGTTAAATTACTAGATGCAGAGTTTTCCTCAAGTTTTACATATCTTATTTTCTTTGGATATGGACCTTATAGGAATTTGAAGTCTCAACATAACCCATAAGAAAACCCTTCTCATTATAGGGATACAACTTGGTCCTCTTTTCTATAGGTATATGGATATAGAATAAATAACCAAATATGTATATATGACTTAACTTTAGCTTCACACTAGTGAATACCTCCTTTGGTGTCTTTTCCTCTAAAATCTTGTGATGACACTAGTTCTAGATTTACATTATTATGTTGCACGCTTCTACCTAAATAAACACGAGAAATTTATTGTCATGGATCACAACCTTACTTGACCCCATGATGGATTGGTTATTTTTCTCTATAACCACATTCTATTATGGGTTGTATGGAGCTATCAACTCCCTATTGATTCCCAGCTCCTTGCAGAAACATTTGAACTCCTTGGAGTTATACTCTCCCCAATTGCCTAATTTCAAGGCTCTTCATCTTCTTCTCTTCCTAGTTTTCAACTAGAGCTTTGAAATCCTAAAACCTTATAAATTCCTCATCCTTCATCTTTAACAAGTAGATCCAAATCTTGTAAGATAAATCATTAATGAAGGAAACATAATGCATGCTTCATATTGTTAACGCTACTAACCTTGGTCCACAAACATCTGAATGAAATAGGTCTAGAATCCCTTTATACCTATGCTTGCTACTTAGGAATGAAGCCAAGTGTGAACCCTATGCATCCTACCTATATTGCTCAATGCTAAACTATGGAAGACCTTTGACTATTTCACTTAGAATAGGAAATAATCTATTATGCAGGTGCCCCATCCTCTTATGACACAACTTGCATAAGTAGTTACTATTATGAACTAGGGCTTGAATATATTCACATCGTAACTTATACAAATTTTCTTCCATAACCCCTATCACATATGTTTCTTCTATGATAGATTCCTTCAATCTCATAAGGACCTGTTAATTCTTGAACTTTACTACATAACCCTTATCTTCCATAGCTGAAATTGAAATTAAATTTTCCTTAAGACCTATGACAAAAAAAACATCATTAAAGTTAAAGATTTACCTCATTCAAGATGAAATGAAATAGTATCAATTGTTGTTACTAAATACTCGGATTCATCACCAAACTTTACCTATACTCTTTGTCCTACTTTGTTGGACTAGAAAAAAATTGTCAAGATGATTGATCCATAAACTGTTGTGGATATTACACTGGACAGTTTGCCACAACAAATCTGATAATAATATATTAAAATACTGAAATTTCACACTATTACAATTTGATTAAACTTTAAGATCTGTATATTTAACCATAATTAGTGCTTGCATGCAAATGGAAATTATGCATAAAAATAGAGAATGACAAAATAAGTTCATACACAAACATAAGACACAAGATATGCTCTCTAGGAAACCTTTTCGAGGGAAAACCCAATTGGAAGGTGTGGCCACTTGGCTCTCTTTCTCTATCTGGAAATATGGCAGTAAGTACAAAGAAGTATTACCTATGGCCCATGGGCTGCTACAGTGCATAGATCCTCTCTATGTGCTCTACCTCCTATCTCTCATGGCTATCTTTGCTCAAATATGGAACAAAATTCTCTCGAAATAATGGAATGCCTCTTCCTCCTAGTGGCTCGGTTATAACACAACTCGATAACCTACTAGTGGTTAAGTTTGATGTAGCATCAACTCTTAACTAAATTTACAATATAGAATATTCTAGAGTATTTTAAATTATAATCATGTGGCTGTCCCTTTTCCATGAATAATGGGGACTGACGAGGCATCCTCCCGAACTATAGGTGTGAAAATAGGAAGGTTAACTTCTGAGTGGCATAACATTTGCATACAAAATTTGATTGACATGCTTCTTGCACCGTTGGAAATATATAAATGTGTCAAATACAATGAAATGGTGTGATGCTTAAAGGGAAGAAAATTACCCCCCAAAAAAGTCGTTTGATGCCTCAAAACGCTCCCGTAAGGTTTCAGACCCTGTTTTGCCAAACTGGGTCTCGCCGGTAAAAATGGTCCCCTGAGCTAATTCCTCCAGTTTTTCCACTCCAAATGCATCGAGATGAATGAAAAACAATATAATGATCCAATTCAGATCAATAATGTCATATGATGATATGCTCCATTTTCCACATACCATACATTCTTCAAAACCATATTGATAGAAAAGAATGATACCATATAGAAATTATTCTCACAATTGGTAGAAAACTCATTCATGTGATATTTTGTAGAGGCTACACACTTATATTACTACTTCCCTTTTCAGATAACAATTGACACAAAACATGCCCATTGGGCCTTGGATTGACAGTGAATGGGTGCATTGTTAATGCACTCCACGTGAAAAGGTCAATGTTTCAAACACCCAAAATAAATACATAGATAAATACATAATTCTCGCAAGGTGACTTCCATTCTTGGCATGCCGCTTCTATGCTAGATTCCTTCAACGTGGTAAGGATTTGTTAATTCTTGAAATTTACTACATAACCCTTTTCTTCCATAACTAAAGTTGAAAGTAAATTTTTATTGAGACCTACAACAAACAAACCATCATTAAAGTATACAAATTTACGTGATTCAAGATGAAAAGAAATAGTACCAATTCTTGTTACTAAATACTTGGCTTCATCACCAAACTTTACCTATACTCTCGGTCCTACTTTGTTGGACTAGAAAACAATTGCCAAGTTGATATCATATGATGAGCTACTCCATTGTTTGCATACCACACATTCTTCAAAACCATATTGGTAGAAAGAAATTATACCATATAGAAATTCTTCTCACAATTGGTAGCAAACTCATTCATGTGAGATTTTGTAGGGGCTACACACTTTTAATAATTGACACAAAACAAGCCCATTAGACTTTGAAATGATGAATGGTTGCATTGTTAAAATACTCTATGCCAAAAAGACACTTGTTCAAACACTCAAAAATAAATAAATAAATAAATAATTGACATTATAATAAAAAAAATCCATTAAAAAGAATAATCTAAGTAAATTTCAACACCCATTGCCATAACAATCATTCTTACTTTAAAGTACTAATCACTTAATGGTATATCATTAACACTACATAAATTACTACTTTAATGTACTAATCACTTAATGATACACTACACAAATTATTTTTGGTGTTTTAGTTAAAATTGAGTGATATAAATTTTGTTCGAAATAAATTTAAATTATGCTTTTTTAATGACAAAAAAATAATAAAATTCTCTCATTGTACATTCAATAACTTAAGAATATCATTTTTCGAATTTCCAACATAAATAAAGCAAAGTCTGCCCCTAAAGAGTCTAAAAAGTGGCTCCTTAGGGTACTACAATGGTCATGGCCGACCTCAATAGTTCCTGCAATAAACGCATCAAAAAGGATATTATTTGCTGAAGGTTTGTAAGTTTATGAAACGTTGTTTCAAGTGGACACTTTAACTATTATCAAAAACTTTTCTCATTCTTTGAAAGTAGTTTTTGTTTCATTTGAGCAGCTACAAAGTATATATATTTTAGATATATATATTAGAACCATTCAAACTATATGAGTTTTTTATTTTACAAACAAGTTTTTGATAATTTTTTAATGGAATTTTCTATCTTACACAGAAGTTTCTAACATTTTTTTTTAACTGAATTTGTTTGTTTTTACTACTGTCAATATTTAATATTATTAGCAGAACTTATTTCTTTCAAACATCTATGTATATATTTTATACTTGATAAAGTGTGATTAATATATACCTTAAAGTGAAATTGGCATTAAAAAAAAAAATTTATTTTAACGTCCACAAATAATCTATAAAACAAATTTTATATAATTTTAAATTTTTCTCTTTTGTATATACCTATATATATACCTTGTTGTTTAATAAGGTGTGATTAGAATACACATCATTGTATGTGATTGTTTTAATTTTTTAATGTGTGAGTTAAAATAGATGGATCCGTCTGAACAGAATAGTCTCCATCGCATCTCACACGCTGTACGTAGCCAAATCGTTTTCCTTTTGTATTTGTACGCGACTTTGCTTTATTGCACGCCAGTCTATGTAATGGCCGGCAAGAAGGAGAAAGATTTTGAATCTTGATGGGTCTGCTCAAGTGTTTTCAGACGGAGGCTCAGTGGAGTGCAGAATCTACTGTAATGTAAGAGGCTCTTCTTTCCAACGGGAAGACGTCTATCGTTATGGTCTCTCTGCAGGAGAGCATTTTTCTTTACATATTTCTTTCTCATCCGTTTCCTTATCTGGTAATCCAATCATTGACCTTAGCTGTCATTTTTCTCATTGGAGGAAGTTTTGCTTAGTAGTGGGATGATATTATTAGAATTTAGATAAAAATGTCTTTTGGATTAATCACATTATTAGGATTTGGTCGAAATGTGGTTCATTCTCAGGACACAAGATGGAGAAACAAGTCGATTTTGATGATTAAATAGTGGAGATGCATCATTGCCCGAAAATAGCCATTAAAAGTTAGTTAGAAATTAAATTTTTTAATAATAAATTAATTAATTAAATAAACAATTTTATTAAAGAGGATTAAGAAATTTTGATTTTAATAAAAATAAATAAAATAACTAGCCATTAGTTCGTTAAGAATTAAAATTTTAATGATAAATTAATTAATTAAATAAATTAAAAGGTTAAGAGAATTATATAAATAAATAGAGGGGTAAAAAAAATAAAAAAAATTAATAAATAAAAGTAAAATGAGGAAAATAAAAATAGTAAAGTAAATAAATAAAAATGAAGAAAAATGAAATAAATTAATAATTAATTAATTAAATTAAATAAGTAAATAATAATTTTGAAATACTAATAATAATAATAATATTAATTCATTAATTAATTAATAATTACTAAATTGGCAAATTGAGAATATATATAAATATACATAAATATAAAAATGAACGAAAATACAAAACAAAACAAAATTAACTGGTCACCATGGTTGAGATTAAGGGAACAATCAAAATTGAACGATTTGCCAATTTAGTAATTATTAATTAATTAATGAATTATTATTATTATTATTATGATGATTATTATTATTATTATTTCAAAATTTTTAATCCTAATAATGTGATTAATCTGAAAGACATTTTTATCTACATTATGGATCACAAAAGTCTTAGATCGAACATTATTATAATTGTTTTTTCTTGTTTTATTTGATAATTTAATAATTGATTTTGAGGTTTTGGATAAGTTGTTTTTTTTCATTGAAAGAAGTGATGTTCTTTAAGTTTGTGGGGTTTTGGTTAAATGGTGATGAGGCGGGTTGTTATAGCATTCATCACAGGTTCAATTCTCTTCTCGATCGAGGTGATGTATGTGGACATGTTCATGAAGATGGAAAAAAAAAGAGAAAAAATAAGAAAAATGAAAGGCACTGCCAAACTTACAAAAGAAAGAAGTGATCTTCTCTAAGATAGTTTAATTCCTTAAATATGGCTCTCATCTTTAATCTTTTTTTCTGTAAATTTTAAACTTATAACTTGGTGTAAACTAAACCCCACACAAACCAACAAATCTATATTTCATGAACTTATATGAGTTATCAAAATTCTCTCCACTTCAAAATTCTAAAATTTAGGATTACCATTCAGTTATATATATATATAGTTGAATGAATTTATGAATTAAAATCATATATTTCTTCTAGGAAAAATTGTAACTTATGTATATTTTTAATAATAATAATATATTATTAAAAGTATATATAAGTTATTTTAATGATTAGTTTAGCCATTTTTACATTAATTTAAATTTAACCTTTCACCTAGTTTTGATGATGAACCATATTGGTTGGTTCTAAACACGTCAACAATATTCTATTACATGTAATTATTCTAAAAATAATAATACATTATGAAAATTATTATGAATTTTCTTAAAATTAGAATTGAAATAAAATTTATAAATTAAAACCATATATTTCATCTAGGAAAAATAACTTATGTATACTTTTAATAATGATATATTATCAATCATTATTGTGAAATCTTTTAAAATTAGGTTGAAAAGGGACTGTAAAATCTATTTATGTACATTGCACATAAAAACACAAAAAAAAATAAAAATTAACTCGCTATTTTATTTTATTTTATTTTTATATTTTTATTTTATGTTTGAAATTCAAAAATGCGTGTTATATACAGAGTAACTTACTGTTCTTCTGGAATTAAAAAAGTGGGTTAGATTTATGTAGAGCGATAGGGAGGCCTATCATAGGAGGTTCGTGTGATTTATACATGCGATGCAGTAAATTTGTTCGAGGAGTATATGAAGAGGAATTTATTTAATTTGTGTTTTTTTTTTTTTTTTTACATAAATGTAATATATTTAAATTAATTAATTTTTATATGTAATTAATGTAAAAATAGAAAATTAGATAATTAATTAATGATGGTAATGATAATATCATTTAGGTTTATTAAAATGGAGGAATTAGTTGATTTGATTTAGAATTTTAATTTTTATGCAAAAAGTTGTAAGAGTGATTCTTAAATTCAAATAGTTTGATGAGTTAAAAAGGTAGTATGTGTGATATAGATGACAATTTTTTTGGTCATGAAATTTTAGGAATTGTTGAATAACTTTTTTACTATGTAGCTCAATTTTATTCTTATTTTCCCGGATGTGGGTGTATAAATGCTAGAGGTGGACAACAAGTCCAACGTGCGCCACATGGCTATGCCACATGGCCACACATGGGCTCTGTCTGGGTGCATTTAACACAGTTAGTGGCTCGCCTCCTTCTGCCTTTAATGCGCTCAGATTGAATTTCCATTCTTCTTTCCACATAATGGCTCCGTGTTTCACTATTCCTCCATTGCCCTCTCGCTACATCTGCCCCTCTGCGGTGTTAGAGTCGAGCTCTCGAACGCACACAGGGAGGCAGTGCAGCCTCCATTGCTGCCTCACGCTTTCTCCTTACCTCCATTTCTCTCACAATATTTATTGCAACCTCACTTTCGCTCCTTCGCCTCAGGATTTCAATCCCTCCGCTTGCTCTGTCACCAGACCTTCGCTAACCTACCTCCCAATCGATTCTGACTACTCCAACATGCCCAGATGGCACAGAATGCGCTGTTGCCGAGGTAGTGGTCGGGGTCGGGCGTCTCGTCCACCATTGTCCATTCACTCAGGGTCTCTTTATCCGCCTCGTGAAGAGAATTCCGTCCATTCTCCTTCCACTCGCTGAGGCAAAGGTAGAAGTCAAGCTTGTCGACCACCTCTTGTTGTTCATCCTGAAACATGCACCTTGCCACATGGAAAAATCTCCTGTCCAATGCCACTCCACAGGCTGAGGCTGAGGACGAAGCCGAGCTTCTCATCCTTAGCAAGTCCATTCACTTGGAGACACGCCCAACGCTGCCTGAGGAGAATTTCGCGCAATTTCATTACAACTGTGCTCTGGACAGACCCCGTCTTACCACCACCATCACCATCAGTTTCCAGGAAGAAACCTCCTTTTCTGCTGAAAGTAGCACCGGGAAGAGACCTAGAAAATCCACCATTGCCACAGTGCCTCCGCAGCTCTCGATGAAGTTCGAGGCCCTACCTACTAAGCCCGCTGTCAATTCCTCCAGCAGCAATGGTAGTGGCAACATTGGTAGTGGGAGTCCAGAATGGTCGGGTGAATATTGCAGGAAAGACAATGCCAGCGTAGTTCGCACTGCTACAACACCTGAACCAGTTTCCCATCAGGCGACGCATGCTAATGACTCCTTCAACGAGTACAGGTTCCTCATTGTGGAGGAACCACCGCCTCAACAGAGTGACACCTAACATGGAGAGGTCTTTCTTTACTGCTATGTTTATTTTCTATGTTAAAATGTCTTTCCAGAACATTTTCTCAAGT
Organism: Pinus albicaulis; assembly: GCA_034641835.2. NCBI lineage: Eukaryota > Viridiplantae > Streptophyta > Pinopsida > Pinales > Pinaceae > Pinus > Pinus albicaulis. Next base: position 306,701,423 of record CM076574.1, read on the forward strand.
TTTAAGTTTCTACTATCTGAAGCTGGTTTCCCCTTTGAGGGCAGTTGTATCATGACTAGTTTCCCCATCTGGGGTAGTAATTATTTTATTTTTTTGACTTATAATGCCTCCAGAATTGGCTAGTATAGCAATTCCGAAGGCTCGACTCATCCTGTATATTATGTTATATTAATAGAATTTAGTCCAACTTAGAAAAAAAAATATCCTTATTTTATTGATGTGGATTTTTTTCTTACTTTAATAAAAAGAGATATTGTTGATCCTTGAGATTAGGGTTGATCATTTTAATCTTTGAGATTGGTGCTGGGCATCTCCTTATAATATCTTTATTTTCTTTATCTTAATTTTTTTAATAACACTAAAATTTCTCCTAAAATTTATATGTAATATATTTTTTAATATTATCGTTATTATGTAGAGTAACTTCTTACTATAAATCATTATAGTTGCCTTTGGTTGGAGTTAGAAGTAATTTAGAAAATTTAATTTGTCTTTAATGTTGTTTACCTTATTCTTGTACATTAGATAACTATCATATCCATACTTTGAATGGGGGGGAAACTATAGAATACCATGCATTGCATTTAATTCTGAGACATTACATTATAAATGCTTTTGGATTAACTCTATATTTCTCAACAATTTTCTATAGATACTACAATCCCATACTTCACAACCATGTAATATAACAAGAGTGATGAGGGTCTCGAAAAGAAGTTTATTCTTATCCCATGATTAAGTTAGTGTTAAATGTATATGATAAAAGTCATTATCATGGGAATTTTAGAGTAGAAATTTACAATTTGGTTGTATGAGGATATCAAATATCACATAATATATGACATTGTTACCAAGCCCATGAATACAAGTTATTTGGTTGGATATTGAATCCTTTATTAAAACATTGAGAATAATTAGACCTTGAGAACTACAAAGCTTGATTACCTTGGTACCAAACAAATGCTTCTCGAATCAAGTCTTTAGAGTTTCTTATTTTCCAATTTAGTTATATTATGCACCACCAATGTAGATGCATGTTAATATTGGGTCTATAAGTTTCTAAAGGGATCAAATCTTTTGAGTGTAAATGTTTTCATCATTTAAGATGGAAATAGTTTACTTGAAATCTCAAACCAACAAATTAATAAATCAAATATTTGCAAAAATAAATATTTAAAAATAAAATGTTAATTATTGTCAACCTCTTTATATACACATAGAAAAATATTTATAGATAAAAAACATACCTATTATATTTATATTTATGTATAAATTTGATATTCCTCTTTTATTTTTAGTTCAAAAATGCCTTCATTAGATTTTCAACAAAATACATCTTACAGAGATCATCTCAACAATCCCTAGCCTCTCGTTCTCACTAGATTTTTTGAGTTGGGGGCCTGGAAAACACCAAAAAAGACATCTTACATACATTATTTATGGAAGGATTTCTAGCCTTAGCATAGCTGGAAAAGAAAAAGAAAAAAGAATCCATATCTCATCACTAGAAAATTTGGCAGAAATTCCGATGGCCAATTCGTCGCTATTCCGACACATAGTCGTCGCAAGAGCGACAGTTCGAGGGCGGACAAAACGTGGTTTATCATGCCGTCGCAGTTCCGACGCACCTAAAAAGTGTCGCACTATCGACACTTCTTCCGTCACTTCTGAACAAGCATCACTCTTCCGACGTCTCACGAACTGTTGCGCTTCCGACGTTTGTAAACGGTCGCACTTTCGACGAAATGTGGTCCGACGTTTTGAACGTCGCTCTTCCGACGTTTGTAAGCGATTGCCAATCTGGGCGGTGTGGTCAGGCGTTAGTGCACCAATACGTCACTCTTCCGGCTTACGTTTGTAAAGATGTATAATTAAAACAAATGAGAATTGACGTTTGAGCACGTCAGCTCTTCCGACTGTTATGAGATTTAGCCATAGTCCAGATGAAATGTGGTTGACGTTTTTATCTTTATCAGCTCTTAAAGCGTTCAGTTGTTGCAATTCCAGCGTCTCTGAGCGTCGGTATACCAACAATGGGTTCAATTTAAAAAAAAGAAATGAAACTTTAAAAGGCGAGAAAAGAAAAAGCGTTGTTTTGAATATATTATATGAAGTAAAACAGTCCATGAAGTCATTACATTTTCACATCTGAAGATTGGAACCCAAATATCCATCGAGAAATGTGGAAGTCCCACCCCAGACAGTGATAGAAAAATACCCCATGTCACATACAGGGACTTGATATAAAACCCAGTAACGGTCCACATGGAGATTATCGACAATCTGAGAAAGCATCCAAATATGCGCGAGGCATCTATAAGAAAGTGAAATAGCAGTATGTAGAATAGTAAAGCAATAGATAGAGTACCAACATCCATTGTTCCAAATACAAATTAAAGTACCCAAAATCCTTGAACAGAGAAAAACGCTAATCATGTGAGGAGTGTGATATGTCCAAAATATAAAAAGACCATCAGACCATATCAATAAACCGGCAACATAGACCAGCATCGCTAGTTTTGAAGGCAGAGTGATAAACATTAATCATTTTTTTTTCACAAGAGAAAAAACGTTGTTTTGAATATATTATATGAAGTAAAGCAGTCCATGAAGTCATTACATTTTCACATCTGAAGATTGGAACCCAAATATCCATCCAGAAAAGTGGAAGTCCCACCCCAGACAGTGATAGAAAAATACCCCATGTCACATACATGGACTTGATATAAAACCCAGTAACGGTCCACATGGAGATTATCGACAAATCTGAGAAAGCATCCAAATATGCCCGAGGCATCTATAAGAAAGTGAAATAGCAGCATGTAGAATAGTAAAACAACAGATAGAGTATCGACGTCCATTTTTCCAAATACAAATTAAAGTACCCAAAATCCTTGAACAGAGAAAAACGCTAATCATGTGAGGAGTGTGATATGTCCAAAATATAAAAAGACCATTAGACCATATCAATAAACCAGCAACATAGACCAGCATCGCTAGTTTTGAAGGCAGAGTGATAAACATTAATAATTTTTTTTTCACAAAAGAAAAAACGTCGTTTTGAATATATTATATGAAGTAAAATAGTCCATGAAGTTATTACATTTTCACATCTGAAGATTGGAACCCAAATATCCATCCAGAAAAGTGGAAGTCCCACCCCAGACAGTGATAGAAAAATACCCCATGTCACATACATGGACTTGATATAAAACCCAGTAACGGTCCACATGGAGATTATCGACAAATCTCAGAAAGCATCCAAATATGCCCGAGGCATCTATAAGAAAGTGAAATAGCAATATGTAGAATACTAAAACAACAGATAGAGTACCGACGTCCATTGTTCCAAATACAAATTAAAGTACCCAAAATCCTTGAACAGATAAAAACGCTAATCATGTGAGGAGTGTGATATGTCCAAAATATAAAAAGACCATCAGACCATATCAATAAACCAGCAACATAGACCAGCATCGCTAGTTTTGAAGGCGGAGTGATAAACATTAATCATTTTTTTTTCACAAGAGAAAAAATGTTGTTTTGAATATATTATATGAAGTAAAACAGTCCATGAAGTCATTACATTTTCACATCTGAAGATTGGAACCCAAATATCCATCCAGAAAAGTGGAAGTCCCACCCCAGACAATGATAGAAAAATACCTCATGTCACATACAGCGACTTGATATAAAACCCAGTAACGGTCCACATGGAGATTATCGACAATCTGAGAAAGCATCCAAATATGCCCAAGGCATCTATAAGAAAGTGAAATAGCGGTATGTAGAATAGTAAAGCAACAGATAGAGTACGTACCGACGTCCATTGTTCCAAATACAAATTAAAGTACCCAAAATCCTTGAACAGAGAAAAACGCTAATCATGTGAGGAGTGTGATATGTCAAAAATATAAAAAGACCATCAAACCATATCAATAAACCAGCAACATAGACCAGCATCGCTAGTTTTGAAGGCAGAGTGATAAACATTAATCATTTTTTTTCAAAAGAGAAAAAACGTTGTTTTGAATATATTATATGAAGTAAAACAGTCCATGAAGTCATTACATTTTCACATCTGAAGATTGGAACCCAAATATCCATCCAGAAAAGTGGAAGTCCCACCCCGGACAATGATAAAAAAATACCCCATGTCACATACAGCGACTTGATATAAAACCCAGTAACGATCCACATGGAGATTATCGACAATCTGAGAAAGCATCCAAATATGCCCGAGGCATCTATAAGAAAGTGAAATAGCAGTATGTAGAATAGTAAAGCAACGGATAGAGTACGTACCGACGTCCATTGTTCCAAATACAAATTAAAGTACCCAAAATCCTTGAACAGAGAAAAACGCTAATCATGTGAGGAGTGTGATATGTCCAAAATATAAAAAGACCATCAGACCATATCAATAAACCGACAACATAGACCAGCATCACTAGTTTTGAAGGCAGAGTGATAAACATTAATCATTTTTTTTTCACAAGAGAAAAAACATTGTTTTGAATATATTATATGAAGTAAAACAGTCCATGAAGTCATTAAATTTTCACATCTAAAGATTGGAACCCAAATATCCATCCAGAAAAGTGGAAGTCCCACCCTAGACAATTATAGAAAAATACCCCATGTCACATACAGGGACATGATATAAAATCTAGTAACGGTCCACATGGAGAGTATTGACAATCTGAGAAAGCATCCAAATATGCCCGAGGCATCTATAAGAAAGTGAAATAGCAGTATGTAGAACAGTAAAGCAACAGATAGAGTACCGACGTCCATTGTTCCAAATACAAATTAAAGTACCCAAAATCCTTGAACAGATCAATAAAAACGCTAATCATGTGAGAATTCTAAGTAAAGTTAATCTATTAACATTGAGAATAAAATTACACCGAAGTCAAAAACATTGCCTGGCCAGACTCATGGCAAATTTGTCATCAAAAAATCAAAAAATTAAGAAGACTGCCCTCATACGGGGAAACCAGTCTTGACCGTTTAATTTACAGAATTCAAAAATATTACAGGTCAGCAGTCAATTTATCTAAAGCAGCCCATTAGTGGGTAGAAGAAAAGACAACAATTGCTCTCGGTGGATTCGAGCTCGGTGCACCATCACCAGGAGGAAGGTCCAGGGTCACGCCAGGTGCCTAAGGTACATGCTATGCCAGCTCCTCGAAGGTGAATTTGCAGTTTTCAGCTGGGACCGCCAGGCTGAGTTTGCATTCTTCTCATTTGGCTCATGGAAGATGCATTAAGTGGTGTTGCAGGACAGTGGAGAAGAAGTAAGGAATGTATGATGGCAGGTCAGTGGGAGAAGGTGAACTAGCGGTGGGGAAGCCAGGAGCAGTGGAATCCATTTGGTGGCCAGATGCTACAAGCCGACCCCGCCCCCTCCTAGTATTTGGATATCGACCTAAGTAATAATCACTGGACTGGCCGGAAGTCATCTCTGTTGAGGTGCTGGAGGGAGCGCGCCGGGATTGACCTCTGGTGCTCCCCCTGTGGCAACGCATCCTATGACGCACGCGAGGCATGGGTGCAATCTCAGGCGCAGTGGGCACAAGAGACGAAGAAGCAGAATTCCAATTAACAGAGGAAGACAGAACAAAGAGCAGGCAGAAATGCGAGATATCTTTTTGCAAGGTCTAGGCAGCAGTTCAGCTAGCCACTTCTCCTTATCGTCACAGTTAGAAAGCAGTGTAATCCAGCAACCGGCTCGTCTAAAAAACCATAGATAAATGCCATTTTGTCGACCCAACTGCAATGCAATCAAAGGACGCCCGTCATAATTAATATCTGATCATTAATAATGAGAGCCAAAGGCCAGATCATATTGGAGCGTGCAGAATCGCTAAGAGGAGTGGAGGTCCGATCTTGAACAGTGTTAAAAATTAATTAATGCGGATTTGATGTGAAAACTTAATTGAACAGCGTTAAATGTTAATGTGATTGATATGAAATCGCCATATCCATGTCCCATAGCCTTAAACGCCATCGAATGCACCCGCAGCCAGGAGCAGGGCAAGTTTTTATTGAGGACACGTGGCAGAAATTGATTGGAGTGGATCTTTGTTTGGGCCGCTCGCGCAGTGGAAATCCGGACCCGAAAAATATTAGGGTGAATTTGATAATAAATTCGCGTCACAACTCTCCCTCTGTACACCAGCCCAAATTCGGACCCGAAAAAGATTAGGGCGGAATTCATTTGGTTTTCGCGTCACAAAATTGGCCGACGTCAGCAGACTATTTTGGAACGCGAATTTGGTTTGAATTATGGTTTATCGTTGTTTGAAGTCCCGCGGGCTTGACTTAAGAACAATTTTGTTTGATCCCATCTTATAAAATTTGTGTTGGTTTTCTTTGATAATACACATATTTATAATAAATCATGGGAATACCACACTAAACATGTGGAAAAGTTATACAAATAATTATTGAGAACAATCATTTTTATGTAAAAATATCCAAATGTGCTTTTGGGAAATAAGAATTTGAGTATTTGGTTCATATTGTTTTAAAGGAAGGAGTGAAGTTGGAGCCTCAAAAGATGCAAGCTATTACAAAATGACCTATTCTTAAGAAAATCAAGGTTCTTAGAAGATTTTTTAGACTTACATGATATTATTGATCATTTGTTAAGAATTATGCATGCATTTCAAGTCCACTCACATATCTCTTGAAGAAAATATCATTTATATGGAATGATGAGGCTACTTTGGCTTTCTCTCTTTTAATGGATGCCATGTCTTCTACACCAACATCAGTTGCACCTACTTTTGGTAAAACATTCATAGTAGAGTGTGAGGCACTAGGACAAGGAATTTCCATAACATTAACACAATAAGGGATATCATTGGATTTTAAAAGCAAGGAATTCAAAGAAAATATTTGGTGAAATTCAAGGAATTCACTTTTGTTAATAGGTTTATGTCACACGATGATGCAGGGGCATTAGGCACTAGCCAGCAATGTAGGAGGTTTTTTCCACATGTTGTGGCTAGGAGGGTTCGAAAACATTTGAGTTGTAACAGCTAGGTGTCAATACCTCAGCTGATTGTATTACTTAGACTAGTTAGAGTTGTAGGAGTCGAACAGTTTCAGTTAGTTGAATTATTATAATTAGACCTTTTGATTTCTATAACGGTCCTCTCAGAGGAATCGAAGAGCCATATGTTATGTATATAAATTGTAATTCCTCGAATTAATAAAAGTAGAGAGGGAAGAGGAGAGTAGAGAGGGAATTTCTGCAATAAACCTCTTTGTGTGAACAATTGTTTCCAGTTAAATGATTTCCAAGATTAGTTGCCATTGAATTATCTCAAACTGCTAATTGTGAAGAATTGTTTAACTGTGAGGCGATTGGGAACTGATAATTCCATTCTTCTATCTTTGAATTCCCGTAAATTGTTGGATAACCCTGTGAACTCACCCCACCCGAAGGCGAGGTCTGTGTAGAGAACCGGGGTCATGAAAACTGTTCAAATATAAAAATCCCGCTTAATAAAGAGACAAAATTGTTGTGCTTTCGGAACCTGACCCAAGGATTGGACATGAGTTAACAAACAAAAGGATAGCGGAACCAAACTTGCACCCGTGGTCAAGCCCTCTACCAAAACCACGAGCGGAATCACAAAAGTGGGTTGCCCATATCGCACTGCTTTTGCGGAGTAGGCGGTATTTCCTATTCGCGAGCGATTCCATAGGGAATGCGACACGTGGTGAAGTGACCCCCGGAAAACCACCGTTTAACCCGTGCCATCGCACGTTAAAGCCCGACGTTGGAAGCCGAGCGAAATTGCCAAGAGTCGTTGATTTGGAGAAGGGCCATCGGACGGTGGTTGCACGTTGAACTTGCCCGGAGGTTAACTAAGGTGTGCGGAGGATAGCCAGGTATGATACGAGTGTTTGATTGCTTATTGATATATATAGGTGGGGCCGAAGTATAATGAAATTTTTTAATTAAACGATTGGCGGATAATTAGCATAAGTCTGGAGCGTGATTGTTGTAAGGCTGGGTGGTGAAATATAGAGCCAAAAGCTCATTACAAGTTATTTATTTAAAAAGAAACGTGGAGTATAAATACAAAGTGTTGAAAGTTAAACATTGGTTATAATGCTTGGAGATAATATAAAGTCGGGAATATAAATTAAAGTCCAACCATTGTGGATAGTATTTATTTATCAAATTCTACGAATTTGATAAATAAACCCGAAGAAAGAAGAAGTCAATTAAGACTCAGGATGGAGGAAAAGAACGGGGTAAACCAAGGGAAAATGCTGACAGAGCGATTGTAGACACACCAGCTCTCTTTTGGGGTCCAATTTCAGTTTTGTTGCGTCACACGATGATCTCTATTCTCTGGCATTTACTTGTATTGAAGATCACTATTCTAGGAATAAGGAGTTATTTTCTCCAAAAATAACCCTAGCCAAACATTGACAATGCATCAAGGATATCTTTCTATGCTTCATAAGCACATTTGTTCTACTTCTAAATCATGTCTTGGAAGTGGTTGTTGTGCTGGAAATTATTCACCATTTGATTTCATACCAAAGTCTTTTACACATTTTCAGCATCCAATACATGAAAAAGATAATGGTTTAAAACAACATAAATATTTGAAATTTTGCAAGAATTGTCTGGCACACTTTGAATATGAATTTTGAAGTCAAGTGTATGATGTTGTATAGGATCAAGTGTCATTTTTAATACCAAATGTTTCACAAGAAACTTCTCAACATGCTACCCTGTAGTAAGGATTAAATGACAATATTGCATCAACTATTTCCATAATAAAAGTGCACCTCGGCCATAAGACTAAACAACTACAAATGTTGTAGATCTAACAAGACCACACAATCAAATGTATTCCACAAGTCCAATACTATATGAAAAATGAAAAGGAGTTTGCAACCAAAAATACCTTAGGCAACTAATTCAATTAGATACACCAAACCATCAGCAAAAAGGAAAACCAGCCTACTCAAAAGGCAAGCGTTTACCTCCTTTGACAAAATTTTGAGTTCCGAAACAAAGGCCTTTATTGTCTTGTCAATGCCCCTAGTAATTTGAATGGGGTTTGCACCTGCTGCAACAACCTAAACAAAAAGGTTTCATTTCAAATTATTTTCCACAAATTTAAAATACAACCATTGTCAGTTTTGTATTTCCTAACAAGCTCATAAATTTTGACAAAAGAACCAAAATTTTTTAATACCTGATAGCAATTTTTTCACTCAAACACTATCTTAGACTCAATAAGCCCAACCCAAAATTAAAAAACCGAACACCATAAGACCCTACAAAAATGAATAGATGATCTTAATCCAGTACTATCGACAAAAATTTACCTTTACACCCTCACTTATTAAACCTTGTGTTGTTGAATTTTAACTTCAACTGCTGCAGCAGAAGGACGGATGCAACAACGACATTTTTTTTTGGAGGTTGCTTGCATGCCATCGAGAAATTTAATTCAGCATTTAAAATTCCTGCAAGTTTTTTTTGTAGACGGTCGTAGCCATATTTCTATACAGGATTGTATTTAAACACAACAACCAGCATTAATGCAATTCACCAACCAGAAATTAAACAAACAGAAATTTACCCGACAGTTTTGTAAATTCAAAAGGAGGACACGTGGAGCATTAATATTGGATCGCATGAAATTGAAGGGAATCTAAAAACCTGAAAACTAGACCCGAATTTTTTATAGGGCACATTGGATTGAGAATTCGAGTTAAAATTAGGTAGACGTTAGCATCCTATTTTGGAACACAAATTTAGTTTGAAATTCAATCTATTCAGAATTTTGAAGTCCGACGGAAAGGGTTCTTTAATGTTTTGATAGTTTAATATATACATATGTTTTAAACATATGTTATATATATATCATATGCGAAATGAAAGGTGGGCCATAGAATTTAGTTTTAATTTTATTTTTTTTAAAAGAGGGTTTGTTATAATATGTTTTATATGTTACGACATATAAAAATAAAAAGGACGAAAAAGCTTGGTAGTTTTTTTTATAGACAGTACGTAAATTTTTTATTACACAGCAGTGTGTAAAAAGTGAAAGACTGAGTGTAACTTTTTAAGTGTGTATGCACATCAGTGCGAAAGGGAAAAACACAGCAGAGTGTTTTAGAGACAGAGTATGTTTGTTTTGAACAGACAGTGAGTTGGTTTTATGCACTGCGTTTTGTAGCAGTCATAATTTTGTAATCCCTCTCAGTGAGGAAGTAGTGTAATAGTTTTTTTGAGTTATTGAAGGGAATCGAATTTTTTTTTCAAAGTATTGAAACTCTGTCTCCTGTCAAAGAAATTTTTATTTTCTCTGTGTTAGAGGAAGGGAGATTTATTCTCCATTCATTGTTCTGGAATTTTTCAATATTCCAACATGTGCAAGAACAACAGATGTTGTGGTTCCATCCCCAGCTAAATCATTTGTCTTTGCCGCAACTTGCCTTACCAACTTGGCCCCAATATTTTCAACTGGGTCCTCTAATTCAACTAATAAAAAGGCCAAAACCATAGCATTGAGATACATTTCATTACACTGTCAATAACAATAAACTTTGACTCAGCCATAACCCTTTCCTTTTATTGTTGTGAAAATCTTTATGCATTACTCTAATGTGGCTAGTCCATAGGCCAAGTAGACCACTAGGTAACAAATATGTTTCCTTTCACCTTTGAGTTTTCAAATTATGCCTACCAAATCTAAGACATTTAAGAGGGGGAAATAATACAACGTTAAAAATAAAACTAGAGCACACATCTACAAATTACCTCCTTAGCTACTGTCACACCATCATTAACTATTTTCGGAGAACCATGCTTGCTCTCCAAGACAACATTTTCCCTTCGCCCCAAGGGTGACTCCAACAAGATCAGCAAGTTTGTTCACACCGCCTGCAAGACAAATTGACAATGCTTTCAGTAAGTGTGCAATTGAATGCCAGACCATATGCCAAAACAAACCTCCATGAAAAATTAAAATAATACATTAAAATCGAATATAAGTGGACAAGGAAAGATCCACCGCAGTGAAGTTTCACGTGTAGGTGACCTTCCTTTAAACATAATTTTTTCTCTGACCTGCAATTTTTTTGTCACTGAGCCATCCTTGTTGAAGTACAACTCCTTTTCCATAGCTCTTGTATTAACTACCTTCTCTCTGTCGCGTAATCTCATAGTCCCTCTTCTTCTTGAGCGATTGAAGGAAATGGGTGAAAAAAAGGAAAGAGAAGACAATTGTCTGCCATAATTATCAAACATTGCACCCAACTTCTTCCCCTTTCCATTGTTACCCAATGAGGTAGATGTGGCAATTTTTGTCATACCGCCCAAAGCAGAGGCCATCTTCTCTTATGCTGAATATAGAATTACAAGATCTTCATATTAGTATGAACCTTAAAAAACATGACTCCCATTGCTGAAAACCACTTTTAAGTTGTAACAGGAAAACTAAACAACTATCGCAACTTTTGGCAACTTCTAGAGCATTAAGAGAGAAACAAACAAAGAGAAATACAACCACAATCCTCATTTTAATGAGACCAGACTATATATTTGCATTAAGATAATAGAAAGAAATCACGACTATATTAAGGCCAGCACAAAACAATCTTTAACCAGTGTCTCTCGGGGCCTTTAGATTGCCATGCTAGAGGTTGCATATTTTTAATTTAAATTCTTGACCTCTCATGCCCATCTATGAATGCATCCAATGGGATATCTACATAAAATGCTCCTTTATATCCCCAAAAACAAATTCCCTACTACAAGAGCACCAGTATTGATGGATCACCCCACACCATCCCACCCACTAGAAACGGTGAAAAAGGAAACCCGAGAAACCTTCTTAAATATCTCAAGATGACTATATGGGTGGTTCTTATGAATCAACCAACCATTCAGAACATGCTCATCAATCCAAACCATGAGTATTATGTGACAATATTCAAGCAGGCACTGAATCGGATTTCTGAAGCTATGTTAGAGAAACCCTAAACTCTCACTGAAAATAGGTGAAATGTGGCACCACTCAAAGATTGACATGTGCCAATTGGTACAAGTGGTAGACAATTGGCATGCTCAAACAACGAGGTGATGCAGGAATGACATGAGGGAGAAAATATCAGAAAATCCCCAAATCTAGAGAACTAAAGCTCATCACCAACTTGAGATTGACAACTTTACATGATGTAACCTATGAAATCGTAAATGGAGAAATCATAGTAACAATAAAGTAACCTATGTAACAATAAATTCGGATTCATCCTGGGAGTGGTAATGGGAGAAATCATATTGAACAACAGGAAACATGCAAAGTTTCTTACAATCAAATAGATGAAAAAACACATACAAAAAACCTACATAATAATCATGAACAAGCTTAATATTGAATTATGACTGTAAAAGAACTTACAAAATGTGACATTACGAACCCGGTCAAGCGCACAAGCAAAAATATCCTGGACATGACCCTGGTTGACAAGTTGTATTGCTCATGATGCAAGAGGATTTGTACCTGCACTGCCAAGTCAATCAAAATCCATCATTATCTATACAATAAATACAAGTAATTGATGTAGTATGTTTTACTCTAAGATGCATTCTTATGATAATGTTAGAACATATGTTGAAAATGTCAAAACATACCTGAATAAGCTCCTCTTCTTTTCAAGAACAATTTATTGGAGTCGCATGAACTTGGAACAAGCCTCCCATGATCTGAAAGAGTAGCAACTAAGTCAACAGTGACTTTTTTGTTGCTACGCTGGATCGAGGGAGGTTTGCTCCAAGATTAAATCGCTCCAATAAATTATTCTCTACTAAATAGGGCCAACCACGTGAAGGTGGAAGCTCTTATGGCCGCTCCACCCCCCCCCCCCCCTCACATTACTCTCAATTCCCCAATACCCAATCTATATTTCATTTTTTACTTTCATGAGCTAAAAAAAATATTCAATAACTAATAAAAAAACAATTCAACAAAAAGTGCGCAAGGAAACATTGCAATTAATACTTGACATAAAAATAGTACGATAAATGAGTTTTTTATATAACGCAAAAAACGTTCCAAGTATGGTAACGTTTGTCTCATAATAATACAATATTTTACATTGTCAAATTTTCTTTTTCTTCTTCCTATTTTTAAAGCTCCTAATTACATCATCAATATCATCGTGCTCTGCTCCTGTTTCATGCCTTTCGACCCGCACTGCTGACCTAGTTGCGTATTCACGATGTCTGGGCTCATCCAATGACGGGGCATCGCCTACAAAAACAGATAATATTAAATTTTAATTGTCAGTTTTTAAATATCATTGAACTAGTTCGGTAATATTAATAAAAAAAATTGCAATGAGATTATTTACCTGGTGCACCAGTTGTCGCCGCTGACCTAGTTGTGTTGTCACGATGTCTGGTCTCATCCAGTGACGGGGCATCGCCTACAAAAACAGATAATATTAAATTTTAATTGTCAGTTTTTAAATATCATTTAACTAGTTCGGTAATATTAATAAAAAAAATTGCAATGAGATTATTTACCTGGTGCACCAGTTGTCGCCGCTGACCTAGTTGCGTAGTCACGATGTCTGGTCTCATCCAGTGACGGGGCATCGCCTACAAAAATAGATAATATTAAATTTTAATTGTCAGTTTTTAAATATCATTGAACTATTTCGGTAATATTAATAAAAAAAATTGCAATGAGATTATTTACCTGGTGCACCAGTTGTCGCCGCTGACCTAGTTGCGTTGTCACGATGTCTGGTCTCATCGAGTGACGGGGCATCGCCTACAAAAACAGATAATATTAAATTTTAATTGTCAGTTTTTAAATATCATTGAACTAGTTCGGTAATATTAATAAAAAAAATTGCAATGAGATTATTTACCTGGTGCACCAGTTGTCGCCGTTGGGACTGTTGCCCTGTCTTCCTCTCTGGTGGTAAGATCCTCAAGGGAAACATTCTCTTTCATTTAAACAAAAAACGTTATAAGGACAACCATCAAGGTATAATTAGAAAAAAATATAAGTGGAAATTAATTACCGTCACGACCCTCACTGATAGCAGCATTGTCGGCCTAGTCCCCACTACAATGATCAGGTTGCACGAGAGGATCATCTACATCTGGCTCTAAAACTGGGTTATTTACCTCGTCGGTAGTGTTGCTCCCCTGATTTAAACAAAGTTGTTAGACATTAAATTTATGGATGAAAACAAAAATATTGAAAGGTTAATGTTTTACCTTATCAGGCATTGTAGATCTTGGGACCTACCCCAAGCTTCTGCGACGTTCAACTACAGCTTGATAGCCAAAACGGAAAGCAATATTTTTATCTTCCTCTGTAGTTATTGTTCCAAAGTCATCACCCTACATTATATATGATTGTGTATTTTTAATCATATCTGATAGGATTACAAAAGCGTTGGAAGGCGATACAATTAATTATAAGATGTTTAGCTACTTAATTACAATTCTTGCAGCTAATTTCAAGTAGCCACCCTGGCCGAGCTTGTGATGGCCCTTTTTCTCAATCCTAGCTTTGGTTGCCTTTGAGGTGTTAGGAAACCTAGCATCAAAAGATTGAAGTTAGATATGACGTAGCACACTTTTATTTTAGACATAAAGAAAATTAAAGCTATTGAATTAAAGTTGTAATTTACCTTGCGGGTCCAGTTGGCATTTGTCCTTCTTTCTTTTTCCTTTCCTCTTTTCCGTCATGGATGAGTGCTCTCCACTCACTCTCTGAAACTGCGAGAGGACGCTCATATCTAGGGTTAAATTGCAATTGCGTCCTATAGATGTCCCTGGCATATTTAAAATATTTGCCGGCTACCCGAGCCACCGTTGTTCTGTCAAATGTGCCGACCCCAAAAAGGGCTTCTAGATAATCTAGAATTTCTTTTTTCAGGATGGAATTCTAGGAATTCCACCATGTACATATGGTTGGGCCAAAAATTACCAACGCATGGCTTTCCAGAATCCTGTAGAACTCATTGTTTCCTACACAAAATAAAACCAAAAAAGAAGAAGAAGATATTATCATTAATTTAAAAATAAAAATCATGATAAATATGTTTTAGATAAAGTACATGAAATAGTTAAAATAATAAAATTTACCTGGGAGTTGTACATGCTTTATAGGGACACCCTCATCGTTCACCAACAACGTGCCATTAATGGTCCCTATGGAGCTGACACGTGTAGCTCCAGGAAACGCAATAATGTAGTTGGCCATATCAGCCTCATCATTGCCAACACGTTCAGCGGTTGGCTGGGTGTCTGCTTGGGTAGGGTGTGGTTCTTGGCTGGCACCTAAAGGAGTAGAAGGTGTATGAGAGGGTTGTTGGGAAATCTCTTGCCCTTGTGTCCCACTACCACCAACACCGGGTTCATAAAATGCCAGAAAACGCTACATACAAAATAACTTTTTGTTAGTTTAGTCAATGTAAAAATTAAAAATTAAACTATCACAATTCATCTCATGCAGAACAAAAAAAATATCCTTTTGAATTTTTATTATTACCTGATATCTTTCTAGCTGCCTCATAAGATGTTGTATCCTCTCTTCTGTTTCAGGTGTTTGAGGCGCGTCTATCAAAGTATTAAATTCCTACCTTGCATCTCGTGCCTTTTTTTGCAACAAGAACACTGGAGATAGGGATGAAGAAAGCTCTTCCTCAAAGAGGGAATCATCAGGCGTACCATGGCTAGGTGTCTGCATATTTGAACAAAATTAATATTATTTCAATTATGTAAATAACTAAAATACCTTAAGATAGAGCAATGCTGGCACTTTACATGTTCTTCCGCTGGCCTCTTTCCGCGATCATCCCGTCTCTGGGTTGTTCCTGCACTGCTCTCATCAGTCTGCCACATTGCAATAAAATTATAAATGTAAAAACTTGAAAACAATATCTAACTTGAAAACAAAAAATGAAAACTAAAATAATTTCTAATAAGACACCGGAAGACAGAGTTAGAGTTTCAAATATGCCTTGCATTGAATTTGGTCCTGGAAACATGTCATTGCACATTAAGGCACCCAAACATTCACTCCACGAATGATATATTTAAGTAGGCTTCTCCTATTCTGGGAAAACACCATACCTATAATGCATTCACTTGCATGTATAAAGGGAAAGGAAAACATGTTCACCCACACCACTCTCGTGTTTTCACTAATCCTGTTTTGTCATTTTTGGATTCAAATTAAGTTAAGGCCTTAAGTATTTTTTGACCTTTCGGTGTAGTTTTTATAAGTGGCATGTATGGATTTTCCATTAATTCTGCACTTTTTCTTTTCATGCGCATGTTTCCCTGGAAATCAAATGCATGATTTAGTCCCATACATTTAACAAGTTGTTGGATCAACTCCATTGGCAATATCATGTTTCCTATTCAATCAAAATTTATCTCAGTTAGGGTAGGTAGGAAGGTTCTCCCTTTGTATTAATAGGGCACTTCTAGCTTGCATTTTTATTATATCTTTCAAATTTAGTGTCGTTTCAATTAGGGCATGAATTTTTGCAAATTTCAAGGTGAGAATGAATAAAGACAAATTTTTGCGATGGATGACTGTATATGACTCCATGGCTAGAGAAAAAGGCACTAATCTACTTCTTCAAATATCTATAGTTCTCATTCACCTCATACGGATATGGTCCCTGATTTTGAGCCAAATGTTACAGCAAAAAGTTCCCCCCCTCCATAATTTGATATTCAATGGAAATTTCTTAAATTGATGATGGGGCATGATTATGGAACATTGGCACATACATATGTAATGGAATTCCAAGATCATGATATATGTTTGCATATGTTTATGCCATATGGAGGTGGTGGAGAAAAAAAGAGATCAAATAGAGCTGAAATTTTTCACATAAAAAGGATTGTGGGCTTGACTAATGGTTCCATTTAAAAAATGATATCTAGACAGAGAATAAGTGTAGCATGCAAACATGCATTGAAAATCCATCTGAGTTTGCATTGTATTACTTATGATGGATTCAAATTTGGGTTTCAAAATGCCAGGTTATGGCATGATTTTGTCGATAAACCCTTAGTTGGATTCTCATGTTGGTTTAATTTATATTTTAAGTTTGTTTTGCAATCTTTGGGTGATAGTAACTCATGAACTAGGTTACCAATGTGTAACAATCATATTTCAAGAATAAAGTTGTGATTTTTTATATTATTATTATTATCTATTAGCTACGAGTATTGACACCTAATGCCTGGAATTTTGACATCTTGATAGCATGGATAATTTTGAAAATGTTTCTAGTAATGTTTAACATAATAACTATCATTACGTGTCTTCACTTTTTTCACCATAATAGACCTGTGATATGGACTCATCACACAACTTCATATGCTATGTCCCAACAAGTTCAAACTGGTTGAACCTACCTCAGAGTGTGGTTATTAAGGACAAGTTGCTTGATATATAACTCGATAGCATAGACCACGTTGCAGTTCTAAAAAGAATCCTCAAGTGTCAAAAAAACTTCACAATATGTTCTACTATAAAGCCTTTTGGGATACCTGAAATAATATATGTATCATTGATGAGTTTTAAAGTATGACAAGATCTAGAGGGAAAGGAAATCAATGGAAGAGTGATCCACCAATGAGAACCTAAAATTTAGCATCAGATGAGTTAGAGTCTAGGAAATTGAAACCTTATAATTTTAATTAGTGATGAAGGACATCACATAGGTAAATATATTTTCATGTAGAATAATCTGTTAATTCAAATTTAAACTACATAATATGAAAGGCATACCATAAATTTTTCCACGTAAGTCCAAACAACCTATAAAAAGAGAAAACCTTCTTTTTCCATGGGAAATAATTTACCTTTCCTTTTTCAAGATAATCTAAATCACAAAAAATATGAACTATATTGCACACATTCTTGGATAATGTGAAAGTGGAAAAGGAATACCCTACACAAGTGATGCATACATGTACATTTGAACACTAATAATTTTTTGTAGTTGAAATGCAATGCTTGTTTTCATTTAAATGTAGGGTTTTTAAAGCAGGGAGAAATAATGGCTGCCAAATTAATAAGCGTTTCTTTGGGAAAAATTTAAATCTTGTATCGGGTGATGAAGATAATAGAGGGTATTGAATCTTGATTCTTGACATCTAGAGAGAACCCTACAGCCTAACACAATCCAATGGAATTGACCAAAAAAACCTAAATAGAGTCAACCCTACTATAGGAGGAAGGGCCTGCAGTAAGAACTTACCATTTTGCAAGAGCTGAGGGCGAATGCTGTTCTGCAAGAGCCGAGGGCGAACGCTGAGGGCGAATGCTGAGGGCAAATGCTGTTCTGCAAGAGCTGAGGCGACGCTTTGTGAATGCTGCTCGAAGAGTCAAGGGCGACGTGTGGTGAATGGCCGTTCTGCAAGAGCTTAGGCGAATGTTGTTGCGAATGTCGTTCTCGCAAGAGCTCAGGCGACGTCGAGAGGGCGAATGTCTTCCGCAAGAGCCGAGGGTGAATGTCGAGGGCGAATGTTGTTCTGCAAGAGCGGAGGGCGAATACGCGCGTGATATCAAACGTTAATGTAGCACACATGTACATTTGAACACTAATAAATTTTTGTAGTTGAAATGCAATGCTTGTTTTCATTTAAATGTAGGGTTTTTAAAGCAGGGAGAAATAATGGCTGCCAAATTAATAAGCGTTTCTTTGGGAAAAATTTAAATCTTGTATTGGGTGATGAAGATAATAGAGGTATTGAATCTTGATTCTTGACATCTAGAGAGAACCCTACAGCCTAACACAATCTAATGGAATTGACCAAAAAAACCCAAATAGAGTCAACCCTACTATAGGAGGAAGGGCATGCAGTAAGAACTTACCATTTTGCAAGAGCTGAGGGCGAATGCTGTTCTGCAAGAGCTGAGGGCGAACGCTGAGGGCGAATGCTGAGGGCAAATGATAGTTAAAAGGTGAGGAGCGAATACTTTGTGCGGGAGTGGAGGGGAAAAATGCGGCGCGTGATAACGGAGGACGTTAAATGCTAGCTGTTACGTGAGGATACGAAACAATAAATCATTTTTATGTGGCACGCATACCATTTCAATTTTTATGTAGTGCATATAAGTGTCATATTTAAAGTGTGGCATATAAGTGTCGTTATCTTGAAACGGCGGAAAAAGCGTCGCTATTGCGACGGGTACCTAAACATCGCAATGGCGACACCTAGACATTGTGTCGCACTTGCGACGATTGGAGTCGTCTCAATAGCGACGCTTTGGGCCATAGTGTCGCAATTGCGATGTCTTCCTCCAAACGTTGCAATTGAGACACTTTTCTAAGTGTCGGTATTGCAACACTTTTCTATAAACGTCGGTATAGCGACGGTTTCGGGCGAGATGGAAAAAATTTGGGGAAATTTCTGACATTTGGTCAAAAGCATCGGAACCAAGTGTCGAAATTTCTGCCAAATGTAGTAGTGCATAGTTTCGTATCAAGGGGGGGCGAGGTGCAGGGAAAGTACAGGAGGAGAAGCAAAGAAGCCGACTCAATCATTCATGTGGAAGTATATATGCTCCACTCTCACCTTCAAGCTACAAAGTTGGTCATTCGTGCGCCAATTATGGCGCCAGAGGCTATCCAACTACTCCAGAATATCATTCTGGCTATATTGGATTTCATTGAAGTAAGCCATAATCTCATTTCTGTCTTCAGACCTGTGGTCTTTGAGGATATCCATATTGATTTGAATATGGAAAAGTTACTCAAAAAGAGATTCGATGGTGACCAGAGAAACCACGTGACCAGACGAACAAGCTGGATAAAGGGTCTCAGTATCCTCATATTCCAAACTACCCAAGTTAGCTAAAGGCCCGCTAAGGCCCAACTCAAGACGCCTTCCCTAAACTTGTTGCCCACCCCTGCGGCGAGGGTGACCCCACTGATGGGGCATAGAGAAGGGAACTGAACAAACTAAATCAACCAAATAACAGAGACAAGCCCCCAAAGGGACAATAGTGTAACACTAGTAAAAACCACCACAATTTCCAGAAATACTAAACCACCCCAAGGGAGGGAACTGCACCGGCTCACACACCACTCGACTACCAGAGCAAGACCAATAATTCATGAACCAAACCGGACCACCGAGCAGAAAACACCAAAACCACCACATTAAATTCCCTCCACCACAGATGAACCAAATACAATTAAACAAGGAGAAACACCCATTATTCTCCCCAGTCACCTTGAAGTTGTCCTCACACCTGCCAGTGCCTAGGTGAAGCCACGAAAATCCTATAACCTCGCCCTATCCCCAGCACCAGGCAGACAAAATTTCGATGATGCAACCAAGCAAAAAAACTAAAAAATCCACAATGCTTACCTCTCTCAGATATGTGTAGGCCTAGGGAGAGGATTTTGTTGAGATAAAACCAGTGCCAAACCATGAATACTCTGAGCCAAGCCAAATCCGTGCCTATTCACGTGCCTAGGTCCGAAGGACAGAGCAATCGATTCACTCACAACCGCACCTCAACACTACGAACCTCCACAACGCCTCTCAACCAAGGCTGAAACCTAAGGGAGGCACCATGGTTGCAGACCCTCACACCTTTCTTGCCATAATTCGTCTTAATACATTCCACAATGGGCTACTCCTCAAGCCTATTTTCAAATTTAACAACGGAGATGACCGTATCCTCCCTCGTGCCGACGTATTAATTACCTAAATTATGCATGATATGAACTTAAATGAGCACGTGGAGTCGGAACATGGTCCAAGGCCCATGTGAAAGACACTTGTACCATCGAGTGGTCACCCCATCAAGGGATATTTCTCTTTTTTCTTAATATATAGTAATTAATGTATTAATTTTCCGTATATATTAATTGAATACTTTTTATTTACTTATAATAAGTATTAGATATACTTTTTAAGCCATAAATATAAAATGTATACACATATTAATATGTAAATCATATTGGATTATAGAACTAACATATTTAAAATATAATAAATATGTATCTAATTTTAATTTATAACATTAAATTAAATTTTATATATATATAAATTAACACAAATAATAAAATTAAAATAAATTATTTTTAACATCTTTATTCGAATTTGAAAATAATTTTTTTCATTTTAAGCTTATTATTAAACACTACACTAATACATCATACACTACCCTAACCTATAAGGTCACCTTAGAGTGTACTTTTATTAAAATTTGTTTTTAAGTTCTAACGACACACACGATGACAATTGTGGGAGCATTATAATGTGTCTCCTTAGTGTTAAGACCATACATATTTTTCCTCATTAATTTAGCCATGTTCATGAGATGGCGTCCTCGTAGCATTATTATCTACATCATGTTATTAGTCCTTTCTTGGACTGTAGCAATCGATAGACCGTTGAAATTTAATTAGTTTTTGCATTGATTAAAATTTTTCCCACTCAATTCTGGTTTATCCAAATTTTCATATTAATTATTTTCATCTACGAAATTTTTAAGCCAAAATTATTGAAGAAAGAAAGTGGACCTCTTATTTTTGGCTTATCTCATCGAGCTGCGAAAATGTAGTGGCAAAATATATTTATCTAAAGTTTAAGTTGTTTCCTATTTTCCTAGGGCAAGCGTTTATCCAATGTTTTTGTTTAACAAGCGTCGGACAAGCGTTTATCCATGTTTATCCAAAGTTTCTATTTAGCAATATTTCATTTATATAAACTAGGGTATGTCTTTGCCTAGTCTTTTCATCTTTATTTTTATCATGGAATGTAGATGGAGATGCCACATATTGGAGACTTGTCAAAAAGTGTTGCAGGTGGTGGTGGTGTATGTAGGTGTTGATACAAGTGTTGCAGGTGGTGTAATAACAATAATGTGGCATATCAACAATAAATCCAATGATTCTGAATGGAAGGTATCATCCAGTGATTCTGAAAGGGGCAGGTCGAATTTGAAATCAATCCATCCAGCCGCCGCGAATCTGAAATGTAAGCATCCTACTTTGTATTTTCTGAAGGTCGAATATGAAATCGCGAATCTAAAATGTAATCATTCTGCTTTTTATTTCATGGAAAATTATTTTATACTCTTTATAACTTGTTGCATCGCTTTGAAGGATTGCCTCGACTTTGAGGTTGAGTAGCCAGAAAGGTTATTCTTCTCATCGTCTTAGCAGTTGCATAGTAACTTGACTTAGGGTCTAAACCCATTTTTCCAAACAATTTTTTTTTGGTGGATTTTTTTCAATAACGACCCCATACTAAATTACTAATGTTTTCCAGATGGGGTCCCAGTTTCTTCTCTTCATTTCCATGGTTGACATCAATATTGATCATGTCTTTCTCTATGGAGACAGGCTTCTGGAACATCTTGGTAAGTGTATGTTTGTTAGGCCTTCTACAAAACATGGAAATTGTGATGTGAAATGCCCTTGTGTCAAACTCAATTTGCATATTCTCTGTGGGTCATAGTCTATGTCAAAGCTCCAAAACCCTGCCTTTGTGCCTCCTTGTCACCTTCTCTAGCTAATACATTCCTTTTTATAGGGGTTTCTCTACATATCCCATATGTCTTGCAACTGACGCAGTTGGACTCTAGGTGAGCGCAACTGGATACCGTCAACGAACGAATCGATAGTGAGTGAGGGATTGTTTTCTATCGTTGTTCATTCCCTCCCTCTCATGCTTCTCTAGCCTTGCTTGCCATGCCCTCCCTCTCAGACATGCTTATCTAGTTTAACATGTCCTCTCATGAATGTTTATCTGATTTACATTGAATTAGTCGTGGTAGGAAGATGCCCTCCTTCTCAGACAGGGTTATCTAGTTGGGAATGCCCTTTCATGAGCTTTTATTTGATTTACATTGAATTATTTATTGCAGGAAGAGGAAGTAGACTTGTGACATTACATCTCCCTCCCTAGTGAAATCGAAGAGAATACTGGAAAAAAGGCAAGAACATATCTACCTATAGTGAGAGTCACCCCTATCCATAGAGAGCTGGTGAGGATGAATTGAGATGGTTAAGAAACCGTGCAATAGACCCCTATGGAGAATTATAACAACCATACACCTTGTGCATCAGACCTACCTAAGTGGAGAATGAGAACCACCATAGTGAGCGGTAGGATAAATCTAAACTGGGTTAGGTGGTAATTAAAAGGATCGAGAGTGCAAACACTTGGACATGCAAGAGTGAAATTTCATTTAAGTAAAAACCTTATCTTTCTTAATCCCAAAGTACAGAATGAAAGGTTTGGTGCCAGTCCTTTACTCGTTATTGATTGCTCCCTTTGGTCACAATACTATATGTTGGGGAGCTCTCGTTCGGTCGCATAACTAATAGAATGGAATTACGACAAGGCCTTTGTGCAATTAGAGTGAGAATTCTAAAATTTGATGCACTAAATAGGGGCTTTCTTCTTATTGGATAGAGGATTGATAGGTATCACCCCCCTACTCATAAATATCCACTTCTCAATTTCCAATGTGAGAATTTAATATATGGTATCTGAACTACAATATTTCCTGATGAAATATATCCATGTCTTACTCCATGTGCATGGTTCAAAATACCTTATTCCACACTCAATAAGAAAGGGAAATTCCATATCTAAAATGTGCCTTGTGAATGGGAAAGAAGCACCATTGGGGTTTGTTAAATAAGAGTCATGTAGAATATCTTTCTTTAAGGAAGCAATGCAACTCATAAGAAAAGAGATTCTTACGCAACATAGAAGCAAGTGGATTTGATCTCCTTCCTATAGTCTATGCATACCTTCCTCCTCATACATATCATTGATCACAGTTGAGTTAGCGAGCATTCCCTGGGTGGTACATAGCAGTAGTGCCCAGATAGATTAAGGCCTCCAACTTGTGAGCTTCCAAATCGGTAGGTTCTTCTAGGATATAGAAGTTAGGCTAGGGTAATGAGATCCTTGTTAAACAACCATAATTTGGTACTCACCATATGGTCCTCATCATTCATTTTATTTAGGAGCGGAATGTCTTCATGCATTTGCACATGTTTTACGTAGTTGTCCCTCTAGAATAAATACCTAGTCAAAAATCCCCATGGCAGGAGATTCTTGTTTGGGTTACTTTCTGGTCCTCACCATCCATTCTATTTAGGAGCAACCTGTCTGCATGCATTTTGACATGTCTCTGTGCTACCTATTTACCTGAATAGCTAGTGACATAAAGCATAGAGCACTACTATGAACATTGGACATTAGGTGTTGAATTTTCGCAAAGAGGAATAAGTGGTAAGTTCAAGGGCCCATTGGGGCAGACAAGTGTTAGAATCCTAGGCCCACATATGATTTGTATTTAATTCAATTATCTAATTTTATTGTATGAAAAATTTTGCATGTCTTATAGGTATTTTACATAGTT
The DNA here is from genome assembly GCA_034641835.2 of Pinus albicaulis. NCBI lineage: Eukaryota > Viridiplantae > Streptophyta > Pinopsida > Pinales > Pinaceae > Pinus > Pinus albicaulis. Next base: position 306,725,866 of record CM076574.1, read on the forward strand.
GTCTTAAAGTGTTTACACATGTTTCTTATAGGTATTTTTTTTGCAAGACATGCAAGAGAGTATTGAAGTGTTTAGGTATCTAGTGGTAATAGATCCTGAATTTTTGGTGCTTCCTTGTCATCCGCGTAGCAAGAACCTATCTGCCTAATAAAGTAGTGAAGGAATTCTCTCTAGAACAGATACCTTGTGATCTATCTGCTTCCTAAGCAAGTAGTGAAGGAATTCTCATTGGTACACTACCTTATGCTGCTTTTGATGTTATTCCGCTGGTTAACTGCTACAATGCATAGTAGTTCAGTAATGTTTTTGGAAAACTTTGTTGTTCAATATTTGCATAGATTTCATTTTCCAGGCTTAAGCGAGTATTTTGCAATGCTTAGTGGTTGGAGCAATCTGGTTTGGAAAAATATGTTTTTGAATATATGGGTGGGTTTTATTTACCAGGCTATATTGAGTGGCTTGCAATGTTCGGTAGTTGTGAGCAATCATTTTGGAAAATTACGAATTGTTGCAATGATCAGAGTTGTGAACGGTCTGTTTTCTTGCAAAATAATGATGTTGAATATGTGGATGGACTTTATTAGCGAGAGGATGAAGCCAATATTTTGCAATGTTGTTTGGAATGTTAATGTTGTTGAAATATAAGTTGTAGTCTATACCCTACAGTAAAATATAGAAAAATATATGTGACTGCTGATTTCATTCAGATCCATTGTTAATATAGTGTGTATCATATCATACCCATTGTGAATTTAGCTTGTATTGGGAGGTTTTAATGAAAACCAAACCTACTTGCGAACATGCAATTTCCATGTCAGTTTCCATGTGACCACTCATTATCAATATGAATTTCAGTTCCATTGTCAATTTAATGTATATCTCAGTTTTTACTTGACCTTTTTAAAATTTTTCTTCCTTATTTGGATAGGGCCCTGTGAGGTGCCTATCACACATGTAGGCTTTTAGATAATGGGTAGAGGTGGAGCTACCAGAATTTCCCCCATCGACCTGCCTTTTTTTTTGTCACAAGCAACATTTTCCATCATCACCTCATGCTACCTTATTCGCACTTCCAAAGAGAGGTGGCTACATTATCAATTTAATGTCTATCCCAAAGTATTTGGAAGATACAAGAGTTTCCTGATAGCTTTTCCAAGGGTTTAATGATGACTTGCATGATAACTTGTAACTTTCTAAACTAGGTTGAAGTCTCTTATTTCATGGGGTGTTGTCCTTGTACTGGTGTTTAAGTGTCATACTCATTCTACAGATAACTTCTCCAATGTTTTTTGTAGTTGTTGCTATATTTTTTCACATAGTTGCAAACCTTGGAGGCCCAACTGTTCCAGCTGTGAGCCTCCAAGAAGGCACAACCTTTGATCTAAAGCACATATAACTTCAATATTTTGACATTTTAAAAAATTGACAATTAAAGGCTTGAAAATAATTAAATTGGTCACACAAAGATTGATGGGTGGCTCCAATTACTTATTTTAACATAATTTAGTGAAGTGTTTTCACAGAGTTTTGAGGATTTTATGTTCAATAACAACAGTCTTCTTTAAACACTTACAATCCAAATATTGTCACTTACTAGGTTATTAATCAATACCCATAAAACATATAGAAATACCCCTAAAACATATCAACATTTCATGGTATTAATTGGCTCTCATACCAATTTGTGGTGTCCCGATCCCCAACTGATAAATTCCACTCTCAATAACACTGCATAAAAACCATTCAATTGTTTTGGAGGCATTCATATTCATTTATTCTAGTTTGAGACCTAGACCTAGAAATTTAATTAAAATTCAATGCAATATTCAAATGCTTATGCAATCAATATGCAACATGTGTAATTATCAATTAAAATACACCAACAGAAGCATAATTATCAATTGTACATAAATCACACATAATAGAAACTCACGAACAACAACACAAGTACTTATATGTTAAAAAGAGCCAACTGGCTATGGAATATCCATGTTCCACCAAGCCATAGACCATGTGGTTCATAAGATCAACCACAGGTCACCCTTGAGCTAGGAAAACCACTTCAAAGATAATAGCTAACATAAAAAATAAAAACTCAGGTCATGACACCAGCCCCAACATCATTTGTCTCCAACCACAAGTTCATGTCCCCTTCACCAACACCCAAGTAGCAAATCCTGAAACCCTCTGTGGTGCCTACCAAAAAATCCATCTGACGATTGGTTATAATAGTATTCACTTGAAAATATAGGAGCCTTGTTGTTTCCTAGTGTCCAAATGTCAAATAACCAACCGAATAAACCCCTCAATTAGTGTCAAAGCCCAACGAGGACTCTCTAACTATATCTAACCAATTTCCCCACCATAAATCTATGGAACCAAACCATAATCAGGGCCAACAAACCCTCAAAGCTACCAAGCTCCCTAAGCTACTTTGGAGCTCAGATAAAAATAAGATGCATCCCTTTGGCACAATTAACTTACTAATTAGGCCCCAACCAGTTCTAGAGTCCAACCCCAGGACTCACTGTCCATCAGTTACTAGACTTAGTTTTCTGAATTTGTTACTGAGTAATGAATGAATAAAATCAGAATTTAAACAACGCTATCGTACTTTTTAAATGCATGGCCACAACTGGCCATGTGGCACTTATTGAAGCCATGTGGGCCCCAGCACGCACTTTTCCACCAAACCCATTTTTTGCCTTGTTTCCTTGGATTTGCGTCCCCATACTCTTTCCATGGAGTGGGCTCTGTAGGCAGCGTTATATTATTAATTTATAAAAATATGTACAAATTTACAATATTTACACCGTGGCTCCCCTGTCCACTTAGCAAAAACTAGTAGATCAATATCTAATGCAACTACATGGGAACATTGATCGCATAATATATCATCCATCTCAGTAGAATAATATTCAAAAGTAGTTATTACTCACTAGTCTAATATAATTAATACATATATTTTCATGATCAAAACAAGTAGGGGTATTACAATATGCTTTTTGTTTCATCTTATTTCGTTCTATTTAACTAAGTTGTCCTTCAATGGTTTGAGAACCTCTTGTTGGTGCCTATGTGGTCCACCACTACTTTAGCCTTTATAATCCCATTCAAGGGTAATATAATAGATGGAGTATGATATTCATAAAGTGCCATAAATGGGGACATTTTTTATGAAGTATGGAAGGATGTGTTGTACCACCATTTTGCTAATGGAAACCACTTGACCCATTGTATTTGTTTATCATATACAATGAAAAAATATTTCCTTCCAAATATATATTCATAATATTGGTTTTCCCATTGGATTAAGGATGGTAAAATGAGGTACAAGCTAATTGACCACCCACACAAGAAAATAATCGAGTCTAAAAATTTCCAGTGAAAATTGGATCTTTGTTACTTACAATAGTTTTTGATATTTCATGTAGCTTTTCGACTATTTCAATAAATGATTCAACCACTGTAATTTATTTAAAAGGATGATAAAGGAAACAAAGGTAAGCATGTTTTTTCATGCGATCTATCACTACCATATTGACATTCTTCCCTTTATATTTGACTATACTTGTAATAGAATCCATTAAAACATCTTGCTAACATTGTCTTGGTATGGATAATTTTTGAAGGAGCCATAGGGTATTTATTATATCTACCTTACTCTGTTTTTCATACCATACATTCAACCAAAAACTTTTTCACAAAATAAATTAATTAATTAATTAAAAAAAAAAAAAAATCTTTCTTGACCTTATGGTATGTTTTCGAGAAAACTTGATTGTCCTTTTACAAGAGAAGTGTGTAATACCAAAATTTCCTTCTATGAGAATTGATAATTCTTACATAGGTATAAGAAATATGGATAACACCATAGATCATTCTTCCACATAATTTTTTCTACTACGTCAAGGTCCCCTTGTAATTGTTGAATGATCTTACATACCTTCTAATCTTGCTTCCTTTCTATCCTTGCTTCTTCCTCCTAGTCAGATTATGGAATGGAAATAACACATTAAAAAACCTTTGTGTCGCCCTGTTTTATTAAGAGTGCATCTTCCACAATATTTTTCTTTTCCTTTTTGTATATAATTTCAAAGTCATGACCTAACATATTTGTAATCCATTTTTTCTATTTTTTGAAGATAATCCTCACTGCAAGAAGTACTTCAAAGTATCATGATATTTTTCGTTTACTTTGAAGTGCCTTCCTTTTAGGTATGGATGTCATTTATTAACTATAAGTATTATGAGTAACATTTATTTTTCATAGATTGGTTTAAGTTCTTTACTTTAAGTTCAGTACTATAAAAGGCAAGGGGTCATTCTTCTTACATCAAAACTACACTAATGCCATGGATTAAGGAATCATAAGACACAATATTGAAGGTTTTTGTGAATTCAGGTGTGGTTTATATGGGATTTGTACACATATCGTCTTTAATTTTTCAAAATCATTGGTTTCTTCTTTAGTGGAAGAATTTTTTTCCTTATTCAATACTTTTGTTATAGGTGCTACTCTTTGACTATAATTATTGAAAAACTTGCAATAATATCTTTTCAATAGTAAGCGTCCTTTGAGTTTCTTCAAGGTCTTGGGGATTATCCATTCCCTCATAACTTTGATTTTGTTAGGGTCCACTTTGACACCTTCATGGAATATAATATGACCCAAATATTCCACTTCTTCAACGCCAAATAAAAACTTGGAAGAATTTTCATATAGTTGTTTCTCTTACAATGGTGTTAAGACCTTGTCAACATGTTTTACATGCTCTACCCAATATTTGTTGTGTATTAGTATGTCATAAAAAAATACTAACATTTATTGAACCAAAAGTGTGATATCACTCCATTATGCATAGGGATACCTGTAAGGCTTAATGTTAAGTGTGACACTTCCAAGTTGTTGAATATAATGGTCACGATCTTGAGCAAGTGGAAGACCCTTACACATATCTAGAAATACCTTGGAATCATTGTTGATAAATTTTTGGAGATCCAATGGAATAGAGGACACAATTGTTTGATCATATAATGTACATAGTTGTGAAATTACAACATGGTATATTTTTTTGGCAATGTTGTCTTGCTATTAGAGCTTATCACTTTAGAGAGTTTTCCTTTGATACCTCTAATATTAATTTATTATCGTTCTATGGAAAATATTATGAAGAAAGTTGAAAATTAAGGGTCAATGTTCCCAATGGTTGTAACCATTTGACCCTTAATAGAAAATTGGTACCACCAATTTGGGTCACAATCATTAGAATATCCAATAAATACTCCCCATTTTTCAACTTAATTCTATGGAACATCCTTGAATAATTTATGCTACCTCCATATCTAATCATTACTTGAAATTCTAGTGTTGGAAAACATAGCAATTAAGAAGTTTTTTCAATTTGTAACTGATGAAGTTATGGGTAATACTTGGATTAATCAATAATGTTATTTTTTATTTTAGATATATCCTTCTATCTTGAGGGCTTGTGGGGCATTGATGATGAAAAAATGCATGACAATATATTGTTGGAATAGTCTCTTCTAACTCTATATCTTGTGATTATTCCCCTTCTTGGTCTTCTTCATCTTCATAGTCTATGTAGAATAATTTCTTCTCATTGAAGTTATGCCCCTTACTCTACTTTTTGTCATAATTAAAACATAGTCCCTATGTTCATGTTTCATCCATATCCTAAGGTTTCTGTTGATTTTTGGTAGCATTGGAAGTGCTCTAACTCTCAAAATTGGTGGAGAGGCTCAGGAATTGGTATTCCAAAAATCCCAAAAACCGTCTGTAAAAATTAAACTCAGAATATGTTTTATTATAAAAATCAATTATTGTAATGGGGGCCCTAAGTCTAAACTTATGGAAATTAAATAGCTAAAGGGTATTAATAAAACAAAGTGTGAATGATCTAGAAAAGGTGAAGATCAAGTCAAGTTATAATATTAACCATTAATTAAAGATATAATCTCGGTCGTTGATGTCTCAATGAGAAGACTATAAATGAAGGCTTGAGGTCCATTTGGAAAGTGACACCGAGTGAATCTAGTGATCAAATTATTCTGAGGGAGTAGTTCTCAGACAAAGATAAGATCTTAGTGATTCCAGTGCAATGAGGGGTAGATACAGTTTTGGTCGTAGGATCTTCTCCGGGACCAAGAATACAAAGTAGAGAGGAAAAAAAACTAGAAAAGGAAGCAGTGCACCTCTAGAGAGTGTGACGCATCACCTAGAAAGGGTGACATAGCCCCACGCAGAGGCAGTGCAATGTTTTCTCGAATTAGTCTGAGATTTGCTGGGAAATCGGGGTTCTGAGCTGGGAGGACTGGAACTATACTTTATGAGGAGAATATCAATCCCAAAGAGGAGGTGATGCAGTCCACATAGGTCCCCATGCAATCCTACGCGGCTACTACATAGAGGGTGTTGAGGTTTTGTCAGTTCAACTACCGGATCAGCCGAGACTTGTAGTGTGAGGTAAACTCACTATATTTTTGTCTATCATGTTTTCTCTATAGTGGATAGCCAACAAGGCATCCAAAGATTTTATTTAGAAACTGTTGCTTAATAATAAAAAACCCTCAGATCTGTTGCACCCATTTTCCCGCATTGGGTTTTTCCGGGGACTTTCATCCAAAATAAACGTGTCCTGTGTGTGTATTGTTCTTTGCTAAGTTTCCTTGTTTCAGAATCATACGAAATTAAGTGTAGGTTGCTTCTGTAATTTACATCAATATTTCATGAAGAAATCTGAAATAACTATGTAATGTAATTTACAAGTAGATGAAGTAGATTCAGTTGGTTGCAGTAGGATTCCTGAGATTGTTAGATCTAGGAATTTTCACATGGTATCAAAGCATTTTATGTGAAAAAGGAAGAGTTGACCTAGCACTAAAGTGAAGGCCAAATAGCTACAGCAACAACAGATCGAATCCCTAGTGGGATTGTGCTTCCAGAAAGGTTGAATTTTCGAGGTGGTCTCTCTCTAAGTGAGTCGGTAGAGAGGTAAGACTTCCAGATCAAGATCTTGTCGAGGTAGAGGAAGTAGAACAGAGCCTTCACGTAGAGCCAGAGGGATGCAATTTTTTCTTAAAGTAGTTGTTGGGAAGAGAAGCATTAGACGAAGAAAAAATGCACATAGCGAGGGAATTTTTCCTCAGCGAGTTCCTTGCTGAGGAATTCAACATTTATCATTTGTTGGGCAATAGAGGAGCAAAAAACTTACCAGATCCATCAAGGAGTGTGTAATCTAACCTAGAATATCTACAGTAGGGAGAAAGAGGGTGAAATTTGACAATTTTCGGCTGATATGGCATCTCACGGACTTAGAGATTAGGAACAGTTGGAGGGTTCCTCCAACTACATGATCTAGAAAGAAAGAATCAAATTCCTTTTGGGAGAATATGATCTCAAGGCGTTTGTGGAAAACATGGTTGTTGTACCTACAGATCTAGATTAGAACAAAAATTACAAGTCCAATATGGAAAAGGCCAAGAGGCTAATCCTTGATGGTGTCAAGGATCATATAATTTCTCATATAGCTGGCAAGGACATAGCCTGATAGATATGGGAGGCCTTCTCCCTGATATACAAAGGAACTTCCAAGCAACGGAATATGTAGTTGGAGTAGGAGCTCCGGATGATCCAGATGCAAAAGGGGGAAATCATTATTCCATTCTTAACGAGACATTAGGATAGCCGTGATCAGTTGGAAGTCATGGGATCTACCCCATCTTCTACAACTATGGTGAGATTGGCCCTTAACGCAGTCATTGAGGAGTGGAAATTTTTTTTCCAAAGTATTTTGGGTAGGGCAACACTACTTAGGATGAGGAGAATGCAACCCTCACATCAAATGGACATCAAGGGAAACAAAAACAAAAGAGAGATGCTTTGAAGGTGAAGTGCTTCAGATGTGGTGAGGTGGGAAACTCTGCATCAGAATGTCCTCTAAAGAAAAAGGACAAGGATGAGAAGCACGATCCAAAGGTTGCAACCACGAAGATCGAGGAGGATGAGTATTCCATGAGTTCCCACGCATCTCTAGGAGGGAGGTGGGGGGACATAGAACTGTATTTCACCTTGAAATTTAGCTGGGAAGGATCCTTGAGGAACCCAACTCATGGATAATCACCTTGCTACGGGAGCCCATGACCAGCAGTAGCGGGATGGAGGAGTTTCAATTGATGCAAAGGAGTGTAGAGACGATAGTTGCAGTGGGTAGAAATGCCAACTTTTGAAACAACGTAGAGCAAAGCAGCAATAACATAGTGCAGAGCAATAGCTACGTAGTGCAGAGCAACAAAAACACAGTTTAGGGCAACAGTAACACGGTGCATTAGAGGGACATCTCATAGCTATCAACAATCAGTGTCTTTAGCACTGAGATGCATCACTCAACACTTGTTATGATTTTTGGGTGGTTTCAGTTGCTTCTCTTACCAGCTGAGTTGTAGTGTTAGCGGTGGCAGTGCTAGCAGCATAGCAGATGCAACATTTGGGAGGGAGTTTTAGTACAAATGCAAAAGTGGAAGTGGAAATGTCGTGGGTAGCAGTACAATTATAGAAGCAACGCAGTGGTTGGTGGACAACTTGTGAGACATCAGCAGCACAAAGGATGCTTCAGGGTCAGAGCAGTATGCAACAAGCATGTTGTTAGAGCACTTTCCTCGCTAAAATGGAGTGTTGATTTTTGGTAGCATTGGAAGTGCTCTAAGTCTAAAAATTGGTGAACAAGCTTAGGCACTAGTATTCCAAAGAACCCAGAAATTGTTTGTGAAAATTCCACTCGGAATATGTTTTATTGTAAAAATGAATTATTTTAATGGGGACCCTAAGTCTAAACTTAGGGAAATTAAATAATGAGAGGGTATTAATAAAACATAGTGTGAATGATCTAGAAAAAGCAAAGGTCAAGTCAAGTTATAATCTTAGTTTTTTATTAGAGATCTAATCTCGGTCATTGATGTCCTAATGAGAAGACTATAAAGGAATGCTTGCGGACTATTTGGAAAGTGACACTCAGTGAATCTAGTGATCAAATTCTTATGACACAACAGTTCTTGGACGAAGAACAAATCTAAGTGATTCCAACGCAGTGAGGGGTAGAGACAATTTTGTTTAGAGGATCTTCTTCGGGACCAAGAATACAAAGTAGAGAGGCAGAAGAACCAGCAGAGGAAGCATCAAAACCTCCAGAGAGTGTGACACAGTATCCAGAAATGGTGATGCAGGCCCATGTAGGGCACACGAAGAGGCAATGTGGTGTTTTCGATGAGTAGTTTGAGATTTGTTGAGAGATCGTGGTTCTGAGCTGGGAGGGATGGAACTAGACTTTCCGAGGAGAAAATCGATCACAGAGAGGAGGTGACAAGGTCCATAGAGGTCCCAACCTAGGCCTACGCAGTTGTTGCATAGAGGTAGGGCAGAGGGTGTTCGGGTTTTGTCAGTTCATCTACCGGGTCAGTCGGGACTTGCAGTGTGAGGTAAAATTATTATATTGTTGTTGATTGTGATTTATCTATACTTGATAGCCAGCAAGGCATCCAAATATTGTTTTCAGATATTCCTTCTTAATAACAAACCCTCAGATCTGCTGCACCGATTTTCCCACATTGGGTTTTTCCGAGGACTTTCGTCTAGAATAAAGGTGTCCTATGTGTGCATTGTTCTTTTCTTAGTTTCCTTGTTTCATAATCATAAGAAATCAAGTGTAGGATGCTTCACTAATTTAGTTCAATATTTCATGAATAAATATGAAATAATTATGTATTCTAGTTTGAAATTAGATGAAGTATATTCAGTTGCTTCCAGTAGGATTCCTGAGATTGTTGGATCTAGGAATTTTCAGAGTTTCAACCTTGTTGTTTAAAGAGAGGGAGCATGATTTTCCTTACAATTATTAGTTACCATTTTTCTAGTAGCCATATTTTTACTTTGAATTTTCCTTACTAGACTGAAAGCATGCTATGGGAATTTATGTTCAAAGAGACACACCTCATGTTGGATTCTTTCCTTTAAATTTCCTATAAATAGTTTTAACAATTTATGCTCTAAAATTTTCCTTATCCCAAGACTCAACTTTTGGAATTGTTGAATGTGCTTTGTAATTTGATCTTTTTGTCAAAGATTTACCATTTGACTAAATAATATATTTATCTTAATATCCCCATGGTGTGTTAAATTATTTTCTAAAAATGGACCAATATACAATAGAATCCTTTTTATTTCTCCAAATCCATTGATACCGTACATGTTGATATTGTTCTAAAAACATGATTTCATATTTAACTTTCGTAAGGCTACCACTTGGTGTAGATAAAAATATTGTTCCATATAGAATAGCCATGTTATAGGATTGTTACCATCAAACTTCCTCATATTGACCTTCAGAATGCATTAGTTCCTTGGTGCTGATTTGAAGCCCTAATGATGTGGATCTTGGATTCAAAAGTCACGATTATGCTTCTATGGTTCAATATTTTTTCTCTCCAATTGAGATAAAATACTTCCCATTTTTTATTAAGTATCAACACCATGCTTCTCCTTATGTTCATGATTTCCTTGGATCTCCATATCCCTTATAGAAATATTTTGTAATAGCATGGTTTGTATTTTTTTTTTCTTATTTGCAGTCATGGATTTTTGTATTTTTACCTTGTCTTCACCAACCGATCATTTCAATAGTGATAATTCAACCCTCATATTGTCATTTATTTGATTAAACTGAATTTCCAATGTTGATAATTGGTACTCGAAGTCTTTTGTTTCTTCATGACTCACGAATGATACTTCAGGAGGTAAAAATTCATGTAAAAATATATAATAACGCGGTTGATGGGACACGTATTCCAAGCTTAGTGTTGGGAAAAAACATACTAGAGAGTGCTAATTTCGGTTATTATGGCTAAAGGAAATTGGCAAAGGAAAGGCTTTAGAAAGGAAAATGGCATTTTGGCACAATTATTTATGAAAATAATGGAAAATAGGAGAAAAGGAAGGTGAAAGGTCACAAGTTTCTTGTGAGGAGGAAAATGAAGGAAAAATAATGGGAAATGAAGAAAATGGAGGTGTCATTAATAAAAAGTCTTATGAGGATCAGTTGGTAAGCTTTTGTCAGTGCATTTTTGGATCTCTCTCATTATTCTCTTTCTCTCTCATACTCTTGGATACTTGGAGTTTTCTTGGAGCACTCTTGGAGAGTGTGGATACTTGGTGATTTTGAGCAAGAAGGAAAAGGAAGAGCAGGAAAGCATAAAAATACATCAATGTAAACAACTATAATGGGTTTTGATTGTAGGTACCGAGTTACATGTATGTGTTCCTCACTAGTTTTGGCATGCATGGTGCATGCATGTGGATTTTCCTAGCCTTGCCATTTCCTCGATATCCATGGTGTTGTGGGTTAATTTCGATTGATTTTTTTTTGGTTGGTTCTCATGATTCCTTTAGTTGTGGATTGATTTATTAGTTTTGTGAAGCCTTGGTTGGACAAACGCTCTGGAACCCCAACAAAAAACTATGGGTTGAGTTACTAGTAATGGAATCCTTGGTTGGAAAAATGCTCTGGAAGCTCTAGGTGGGTTGAGTTACTAATCCTGGAAGCCCTGTAATAGTTGGGGTTGAGTTACTAGTCCCAGAAGCTCTGTAACAGTTTGGGTTGAGTTACTAGTCCTAGAAGCCCTGATTGGAAAAAACACTCTAGAGCCCAGAAACAACTTGGATAGAGACCAATCAATGATGGTTGTGATGTTCGACCATGAGGTGGAATCATTGGTTGAGGGTTGAGGTGGTTTGGCCTTTGGAATCTTTGGATTGGTTGTGATTGATGTGTTTGATGGCATCCCACATTCATGCTTGGAATATGGCACGGGGGTGATTGGATGAAGAGAGATTTGGCTCATCCAATCTATGGTCGGGCGGAACGTGGTAGTCCCATCTCCAGTTGGTTTTTGCATTCAATAATGAAGAGCTCATTCCTTTGGTAATTGGTATTCAAATGTATTGGTTTCTTTTTGGATTCTATTGTTGTTGTATCCATGGTATTTATGTTGTTATTATGTTGGTTATAAGTATGTATTTTATCAATGATGATGTATGGCTCTATCCTTTTTCTTACTTGTAAATGAATGTACAATGTATCTATGGTCAAATAGATTGTATTTCATCTAATGATGTAAGGGATAAATTATTCTTAGCGATTCTTAGATATGTATGAGACCCTTATGATTAAATCTATTGTATACACATGTATATTCTATGTTTGTGACATGTTTGAAAAAATTCTTTTCATAGATAGAAGGGGTATGGATGAGTTCTTGTTGATGTGATTGATTATGTATCATTTTTCTAATGTTATTTATCATCCCTTAAGTTTTCATGAAATTATGGGCAATGACCAGGGCTTTGGGCCTAAAAATGTGGCTCAAATCGCATAGTTGCAAGCACATAACTGGTCATTTGGGGCCCTAATCGTAGGCATGCAGTGTTGTGCCTGGGCTATAGGCTCTTGGCCATAGGCATGAAGTGTTATGCCTACAGCTAATGCTCAAAAGTGTCAAATTGTTAGTATGACCTAGGGGTAAGAGGCCTGAAGGGCTAGGTTGCCTCTTGGGGGTGTTGTTGATGTTGTACACGGTATTATGATGTTTTTTCTATCAGCTCCACTTCCTTAAGGTCACCTAGGAGGTTGAATCTCGTTATAGTAGCCTCTTGTCGCATGTTTACCCTGGTTGGGCAGTTACTTGGGTAGATGTGGGAAGAGGTTTTTACATAGTTGGTATCAGAGCATGGTTCACCCTTGGACTGGATGGGCGGTGTGTGTTATAAAGGTAAATCCTCTCTGCGGACAGAGACGATCACTCTAGCCCTAGGTTGGGTCTAGTAACAAAATGACATGCTAAAGTGTTGCTTCCTAGTTAATGAATGAAAAAAATACATGGTAGATTGTCCTACCTTCAATCCAACGTTGTCGATGTTGTAGAAAGAGTAGTGTTCTCTCGCTCCTGCCTTGACAAGTCACGATCCGTTCGCTGTCACACCCAGATACCTACACATAGGACAAAGAACAAGAACAACATATAGCAACGTAGTTTCACTCACAACTCTTAGCCAGTCAAAGAGGGCTAAACATATCGTATCAAATAATCATCATAACAGAATAGTGGAACCAAACAATAGTCATATATATTAATGAGTAGAAGGAAGAGTACAACCGATGCTTTAACGTCGTGATCTCCTCCAGCGGGGTTCAGACAAAATGTGTCTCAACTGTCGGTCAGGGAATTCGGACTCAAGCTCTCTTAGAATTCATTGACTCGAGCTCTCTCAACACTATCTTTCTTACTCTATCTCCTCTAGCATTTTAGCTATAGTATAATTCTCTTGTTCAGCTATTCAGCCATTTTTCTATAATGTGTTCAGCTAGCTTCTACTAAAGGAGATAGTTTCTTATATAGAGGAAAAAGAGGAGGTTGGGATCCCTACAAAGGTGGGAGGGAGTCCCATCCTTTAGAAGAGTTCCAAGGGAGGTGGAAACTACTAACTAAAGGAAGGAGTCTATGGTTGTTTCAGTTCAACCACTCCCAAGGACACATCCCCGAGGTGGTTGGAATAGAACCTTCGCCTCTATTTTTTAAAATATTCCATAAACAGCTTGGCGTGGGTGTCTAACTGGCACATATCACCAAGTGGCATGGGCTCAATGTTAAATTGCCAGGTTGGCACGAGGATGTAACGGGCTACTCGCGCCAAGGCAAAAATATGGATTTTCACAGCTCTGCTTAGGGAAATGTCAACAAGAAGAATGTTGCTTTCATCAAAAGGGATGCAAGGATGGTATTTGCAAAGCATGACACTGCATATTTTTCACAGAAAATACCCTCTAATGTGCGAGTTGGGGATTGCAGGGACAGTGAAAAAATGTTGTGTAACAGATGACCCTAAAGTATGAAGTCCGAGAGAGAGGGAGGGGTGAAATGTTTGATGAGAATGCGTTCGAACCAAACACTAATTTCGGAAGACCTGTGACTAGAAATACAACTGATATATGTGATATATGAATCTCGTGGCATGGGTGCAGCCATCCATAATAGAGTATATAAAAACTGAGATCCAAGGTATGGACACAACCATCCAGCGAGAAGGATTAATAAATAGACTCAGGTATGGTCGCAGCCATCCAATCAAAAGAGTCATGTAATAAGTCATAATAATCCACAAAAATCTGTAGACTGGAGTTTATCAGACAAAATCCAGGGTCTTGCACTCCATCTCGACCCGAATAAGTAAAATTTCAAGCATGCGAATGTATGAGTTGAAGTCGAAGATGCAAGAAAATCCCCTGATTACCAGCCAATGATGAAAGATGTTTACAGACGCGAGAGAAACCACCAATGATGATGATGTCCCTCAAGGTACAAAAGGTACAATCTACGAAATGTGAAAAGTGATTTGACATCGCACATCCAAAGAATCACTTGATCGAAGGCCAATGATGTGAACCTTGCGTCAAATGCGAAAAACCTGCCATTGTGGCATGCAAGATCCAAAATACCAGAAGGTAGTCTCTAGATCAAATTCCTGGATAATGAGCTAAAGTTGACAGGAAGTGACCTGGTCGAAGGAGGGCCATAATGTTTCCCACATCATCGACATGAGACTAAGGAACATGATGAAAGTGGATCAGGACCAACAAGAGATCAGAGGAAGGTTGACAACTGTGAAGGCAAACTTCTCTTGAACATATCAGTAGCACGACACTGGATTTGGCATTATTTGACATCAAAGGATCTAAGGTCATGATGTCATGGCAAAGAGCAGGTGAGAGGTAAAAAGAGATTACCCAAACCCATGGAGGAAAAAATGATGAAATGAGATGTCCCCAACCCGACATGAATGCAGACAAGTGCCATGTTCAAGAGCGACATACTGCCAACATAACTAAAACTTGGTTCCATTTTCCCCACCATTTCTCGCGACTACCCCAATTTTCTTTTAAAAAAAGCTTGAAGGGGATAGTATATGCTTGTACCGTAAGTTTGTCCTTCAGAAAAATCCATCCTAGTACTTTTTATGAGCCCCAGGAAGGAGGAACTCGAAATAATATCATGGTGATGAACTCCGATGTCATCAGGGTTTAACGAGTCTAACAAAGGGAGAACTTGGCATCTTTTCATGTTTAAAGAGTTTGAAAAGAAGGTAGAATAGAAAACTCCAGCAGTCCCCTTTCGTAGGTAGTCTCACAGATCCGAAAAGTTAGAAAATTGTGTCTGAGAGAGCCTCTTAGTCACGAAAGGATAAGGTATTCCTTTTTCATAAATAATCCATCCCAGCCCGAAAAATGGTTAAACTTATATTGGGTAGATATCGGTTCGCATCCATTTAACGAGTTCAAAACGACAAGAATCTTGGCAATCTTTTCAATTTTAGAGAGTCAGAAAAGAGCTGAAAGATGACTCCAGTAATGAATTTTTCGTGTTTTTACCGAGCCCGAAAAAGTATAAAATATAACTCGTTACTTCATCATTTTCACATGAAAAACCTGTTGCTACACAAGAGACATATGTAAAACCTATTTTTCGAAAATAATACAATAAAATAATCGAAAAACATGCTTTAAAACCTAATTAGGGTTGTGAAAAAATTATAAAAGGTAAAAAATGGTAAAAATAATTAATTTTCACTTTTTACCTCTTGTGGAGAAATAGTTACCCATTTTACTGTAAAATCTTACGGCGACAATAACGGCCTATCTAGTAGATCAATCACAAATCCTTAAACTCCAAGTAAGAGCTGAGATCCCTCTTGTCATTTTAAACTATTTCTTGCTTCCTGCATTCGTCAATTTCAAATTTTGTGGGAGAAAATGTAAAAATTAGGGCTGCTCGGTTGGTGCGGGTTTCAGGCACGGAGTCGCGCCAACCACTTGATTTTTAACAGTAGGGTGCGCCCATTGGCGCAACTATTTTGGAAACAGTCGCGCCAACGACGCAAACCATTTCCTAGCAAAAATATGCATCAAATGTCCCAATTGTTTACAAATTTAAGGTTAAAATTGACTAATACCACTCATTTATGTGTGTTTACAGGTAGAAAGAGGCAAACTGGTCATTGAATGGAAAGAAGGGGAAAATAGTGAAGAAGATGAGCTAGCCATGGAAAATGAGGGAATTATGGAAGCCCTGAGAAACTGTGGTTTGAAAAAATTCTTTCTAACACCATGTCGTCGAGCCCAACCAGAATTGCTACAGTATCTGATCAGTATATCGGATGAAAATCAAGAGAATTTCATCCTACGGGATCAAGAACTTGAGATTGATGTCTCTGACGTGTACTTCATCACAGGATTATCGCGGAGAGGTGCAACACCACTTCTAACCAGCACTCGGCCCTGCATGGAAAACATGACCATGGTAATAGATAGGGTATGTCGAGGAGCGCAGAAAGGTTCAGGTAGCGGGAAAGTTGATATACAAACTATCCCAGATTTGACACTACGCGTGGTATTACATACCATCACACGGGCTGCGGGATCGCAAGCACCACACGAAGCAACAAAGACACAGTTGCTTCTTGTTGTAGACTGCATGGCACTGACCATCTACAACTGGGCAGAGGCCGTGACCATAAACATGAAGCGCCAACTAACAAATGCAAGAAGACCAAATTGAAACAATTTGGTTATGGATCTATTCTGGTATCGTTCTTCCTGGAACGATTACCCATTTTTCAGCGTCAGGAGGTTATAGTCCCAACACCACCAGTGAGAGAACCACGGATGGCTCGATGGGCAGCTCTAATGCTAAGGGCAGGAGGTGGCCAACAGATGTCCTGGAGGCCAGAATTATTTGATTGGCTCCATCAAAAATTGATTGTCATGGAGGAATGGCCCTACTCTGGCACAGATTTCCCTGATGATCCGTACCTCCCACTCCCGGAGGGAGAAGATTGGGATGAAGATTTGGGTGAGACTCATTTTTTAAGTTTTATGAGTATTATGATTTTTTGTTTATTTATGCATGTTCTGACATTAAATCCATGTAAATGCAGATGTTGGACCAGAGAGACCTACTGGTATGTCACCAATAGTGAGGCGTATCCCTCGCGATTTCGACCCTCAAGGCAAGGGCGTCGAGGAAGATGAGATAGTGTGCAACCTGGAGGGGATCACACGAGGAGTCCCAGATAATGCATGTTTTGATGATGTTCCTCGCGCCTACCAGAGGCATACCGTAGGGGTGCCCAGCCGAATCCACTGCTTGTTGAGGCAGCTAGTACGGGTCGTGACATGTTATCACGAGCACCATGCTGATTAGACACCTAGGTTTATTTTATCTGCATATTCTGCGAGACATGATGTCTCAGGATGTAACAAAAACACATATATTTTTTGAAGTTATGATGCACACAATTGCAAACATATGATATATATATATCTATTTCCCTACATGGATCTTTTACATATGATCATGCTTTTACAAATTATGCAAATGTCTATCTAATATAATGTTAGCCACTGTATCAGTTAATGTGTTCACTCGTCTAGGAATATGTTGATAAGTAATAAAATCAAAATGTCTTTCCAACAAATGACTACATAAACACAATCTCAAAATGTGCGGATTTCTAACTGAATAATGATTATTGAGTTGCATAACAACAAGCTGTGAATCTAGATTTACAAGCAATTCGTGTATGCTGAGGTTGATTGCCTTAGTTAATAGCTCAATAACAGTGCTATATTTAGTGATGTTATTTCTAGTTCTTCCTAGACAAATACCTTGCAAATCCATCAACTCACCAGCAGGATCATAAATTACCGAGGCTACCAAGGATAAATTCCTGGTACTGCGGGAAGCACCATCTGCGAAACCAACATAAGGGGTAA
Organism: Pinus albicaulis; assembly: GCA_034641835.2. Classification (NCBI taxonomy): domain Eukaryota; kingdom Viridiplantae; phylum Streptophyta; class Pinopsida; order Pinales; family Pinaceae; genus Pinus; species Pinus albicaulis. Next base: position 306,743,763 of record CM076574.1, read on the forward strand.
TAGACATATGCACAAAAAAGCAAGACCCAATAAGCAGGAAAACACTCACAAAGCACACCAAACCAGAAAACATGTACAAAAATGAAAACAACACCTATTACGCATGAATGACTCACGCATAATATTTTTTGAGATACAACCCATTTCTGGGTTGTTCAAGAGGATGACCTTCATAGTCAATTAGCTCATAGGCCCCATTCTGCAACACATGTTTGACGATGTAGGGCCCATGCCACATGGGTTGAAATTTTCCTGCCCCTAGCTTATCACAAGCTTGGTCATATAGGAGGACGAGATCTCCTTCAACGAAAGAATGAGGGGAAACTGATTGATCAAAATGTGCTTTGACCCACTTTTTCTGTGCTTCGATAACGAAAGCAGCAAAGTGGCGGGTTTCATCCAGCCTTTCTAAATAAAGGAGACGCTCTCCTTCTGGCGAAGTATTCGGCTGTAATTCAACAGCCAACTTGAGTGAAGGTATTTCACATTCAATCGGGAGAGTAGCTTCTAGGCCATAAACTAATTGGAAAGGAGTGAACCCGGTTGCATTTTTCACTGAGGTTCGGTATGCCCAAAGAGCCTAAAATAACATGAGATTCCAATTTGATTTGTGGATCCCAATCATACGCTGAAGCATTGTGACAAGAACTTTGTTCACAGCTTCAACCTGGCCATTGGCTTGAGGGTAGTACGACGTTGAGCTATCGTGATGGAGACCCAACTTATAAGTCAACTCCGACACCATATAATGCCGAAAATTGGAACCATGATTGGTAATGATGGCTTGAGGGACACCAAACCTAGCAATAATTTGATTGAATATCAACTGAGCAACTGTCTTACTATCAGCGGAAAGTGTAGGCGTTGCTTCAGCCCATTTGGTGAAGTAGTCCACGACTACAATAATATAAGCATGCCCCTCGGCCAAGTGAGGGTTACACATCATAAAATCGATGCCCCACTTCGCAAAGGGACCAACGGTAATGACAAGGTGAAGAGGAACAGGTGGCGCACGCAACTGGCATTGATAAATTGGCAATCATGGCATTTACGAACTGCGACAATACAGTCTTTGAAAATGGAAGGCCAAAAATAACCAGCATGAAGAATTTTTTGTGCAATAGCATAACCAGACACGTGACTGCCACAGGCACCACTGTGACAATCATTCAGAGCTTTATTAGCTTCCTCAAGGGTCAAACATCGTCAGAGTATGGAATCGACTCCAATACGATAAAGAGTATCTCCAACTATATGATAAGCTTGTGAATGATGGCAGATGTGCCGGCGGGCATCCTTCGGCAACTCAGATCTAAAAGATGAAGTTTGGAGATAGAAAATGATATCACCGTACCAATGATCGAGGGTGCTAATAAAGAAAAGTGAATCATCTGGACTGAAGTCCTCAGAACGAGAAGGAACAAAGTCGGAAGGGAGAGAACAAAGTAAATCAACAAAGACCAATGATTTCTTATATTTGGCAATAGTAAATTCTAAATCAAACTCTTCGAGGATGACAATCCACTTTGAGTATTTTCCCCCTAGGAATTGTCAAGACAATATTTAGGTCATGGGGTGCATTCAGAAATCACAATCACTGTACGCAGAAGGATATAATGACGAAAACGTTAAAAAGCTTGAACAGTGTCCAACGCTAACTTCTCAACGTGAGCATAACGCGTTTCGGGGTCGAGAATGTTACGAGACAAGTAATAAATAACATGCCCATGACCATCATCATTGTCTTGTACCAAAACCATAGCAATCGTGCTGAAAGCAGCAGCCAAATAAAGGGAAAAATCACGATGATAATCTAGAGGGCACAGGAGAGGAGCATTGACCAACAATGTTTTCAATGCATTGAAATAATTCTAAGTGATCTCATCCGAGTAAAAAGGAACGCCCTGCTTTAACAATCGTGTGAATCCTTTAGCTACTTCGGCATAGTTAGGTATAAAATGACGAAGAAAATTAGCTTTCCCTTGTAAACTCTGCTATTGATGCAATGAGCAAGGAGAGGGGAGATTGATAATAGCCTCAACCTTGAGAGGATGCAGGTGAATTCCATCTTAGGAAATGATAAACCATAATAGTCTACCGGAATCAATGCAGAAGACACACTTGTGCGGATTAAGCGGAATGTTATAGTGTCTACAACGAAGAAAAATCTGACGAATATGGTCAGGATGATCTCTACACTTAGCTAAATGATCTAGAAGGTCATCCAGATAAGGTTGAACGATGTGACGAATATCATGAAAGGCATAAGACATCGCACGCTAAAATATGGCCCCAACATTCTTCAAACCAAAGGGAAGCTTATTATATGCAAAGGTACCCCAAGGACAAATAAAGGCAGTCCTTTTTTGATCATTCGGGAGAATATTGATCTGATTACAACCTGAAAAACCATCCATAAGGGAAAAAATCTCGCTCCCGGCATAATTGTCAATGATTTGATCAATGAAAGGAGTAGGATAATTATCCTTACGACAAGCTCGATTGATATCACGATATTCAACACAGACACGAATAGTGCCTTGTTTATTATCTACAGGAACAATATTAGAGACCCATTCTGTCAAGGGAATCGGATAAATGAAACTAGCTTTAAGAAGCTTTTCCACTTCGGCCTTAATGGCAGCAGCTTTCCTAGGATGCACCGGATGAAGACGCTAACGAACAGGTTTCGAACCAGGGTAAGTAGGAATCTCATGTACCACGATGCTAGGATCAATGTCGGGCATTTCTTTGTCGGACCATGCAAAGACATCACAGAATTCATGGAAAAGGATAGTATATACTTGCACTTCATCCGAAGAACAAGTAACCCCAATACGAATGTTCTCGACGATTCTCGGTTTCAAGTAACCCCAATACGAATGTTCTCGACGATTCTCGGTTTAATGGAAATGTCGATAGGCATCGTCTGAGTGATGTTACTCAAGTTACCTTCCGAAAAAAATTCATGGACCTGAACAAGTGTTTGAAGCGGAGGAGAAGGAACCTGAGAGGAAAAATGCTCAAGACAGGTAGACATGGCTCCGAGGCTTGGTCGAAACAAGGAAGGATGATGACCATCATTCCACAGAAAATTGTTGAGAGACAAGGTTTCCACGATAGCCTCATCAGAAGGAAACACTTCTTTCAAAGGATCCGGTGAATCAAAATCACCAAGCCAAGGGGATTGAGAATATATGTCAATAGTGATGCTCGAAGGAGAAGAATCATGGTCAGAATCTAACACAGCAATGAGTTCATAATAATCAATTTTAATCGGACTCAAAGGCATCAAATCGTCGAACGAATCGATCTGGTCTGGAGAAGGGATAACCCAGGGGTCATCGATTCGAGAAATCATGTTGACCTGAACAATATTCAGTGGTGGAAGAGGGAAAATGCCCATGAGGGTAGGATCCTTGAAAAGGCATGGCCCTACACTCTCGTAAGAAGTAGGAATCTTGTCCACATACAAAACGTTGTTCTCAGAAGAAGAAGTGAAAAAATAAAATTGATCAACAGTAATAATCTTTCCTTCTTGCAGAAACTTCAAAACATGAAAGAGATTGGATGGAATGCACAACATAGCGTGAGTCCAACTGCATCTGAGGAGAAGATTATAATTGATTTTTGCATCAATGACTTCGACCTCAACATTTACTGTCTTCCCTTCTAACGTGACTGGAAAACTAGCGAGAACACCAAGAGGTTTAGATTCTCTTACATCAAACACTTCAAGGGCATTGGGTGATGAGGTAAGAGCTGGAGAACCAATGGCTTTCCAACAAGTAGATGACATAACACAGGTAGATGCACCCTCGTCCACGACAACCCAGTGAATATTCAAACCATTAATACCAACTTGAATGATAAGCGTAATTTGGTGTGGGAGTTGCAGGACGAAATTCTCTAAATCAAAAGCGAGCAAGCTAGTATCAGCAGGATCAATCCCACCTATCGCAGATAGAAAAGCTTTCCGTTGCGAAGGATGACTCCGAAGTACTTCTAACACAGACATTGCAAACAACGCCTGAGCCAAATCTTCAAAAATACTGTAATGTTGAGCGGCATAGCCGTTGGGATTGTACGAAGACTTACGGAGCACACCTTTGGAAGGTGGTCACACAACGGATTCAGTGCTAGGCCGTTCAACCTTAAGAGGGCCATAAATAGGAGGAGGAGGAGGACCATCAACGATCTCTTTCCCCGCTTCCTGATGTGAACCAAAATAATCTTTTGATCGAGCAGCAATAGAAATGGGTGCAGAGTCGTTCATCATGAACACTTGCAAACCAGATGGAGCAGAGGACTGAGGATGCTCTACCATCTGAGTCCGTTGAGGGAAAGGTTCTTTAAGAATGGCCAAATCTCCTTGGGTGCCTTTGAGCAATCGACTCATTTTAGACCATCGAGGACAGTGCTTGGTGAAGTGCTCATCATCACAAATCAAACAAGGATACTTTTGTTTACGTTGAGAAGTATCAACAGAACGAGGTTTTGGAGAATCCTGTTTCGGGGTATCGGTTTTAGATTTACCTTTACCCTTCTTCTTACCTTTGTAAGTGTTATCTATAGGATTGGCCTGAACAACATTCACTTCTATAGGTGTTCCAAAATTCATATTTGACTGAGGAGCTACATTATTGGAAGAAGTAGACTTCTGCTTCTCAGAGTTGGATGAAGGAGACTCCTGAGAAGTTTGCGATATAGAACCAATAATACCATCAACGAATGGAGTTGTTGGCAGTTTAGAAGTTCCAGGTTGAGGAGCATCAGGCAAGATATCGTACAATGCGCTAGACTGAGAATAGACGAGATCAAGGTATTGGGCGTAAGAAATGGCTTGTTCCTCGATTACACATGCCCCCATAGTAATGTCTTTGGAAATCTAATTGACAAAGGAGGTAGTGAACCAATGAGTTAGAAGCTGATCAGGTATCTCAAATTTGATCATGTGACAACGACGCCGCCACTCATGAATATGATCCGAGATATGAGTAGCTCGGTCCTATTTTAATGAAGTGAGGAGGTGCGTCCCGGTCTCATAGTGGATCGGTAACTGAAAATGTGTAAGGAATGCCATGGCCAAAGAATTAAAATCTTGGAAAAATCCACGAGACATCTCAATGTACCACTTTACAGTGGCACCAGTGAGAGTTTACTGGAAAAGAAGGAGACGAATAGAATTTTCAACCCAAGAATTAGAAGAACACCACAAATAGTAAGTCATCACATGCATTTGGGGATCTTGACCAGGTTTACCCTCAAATTTAGGACAATCACCAGGAATATTGGTCGGAACCGAAGGCCAATATGGATTATGAAGAATAGGATCATTCGTCAACTTCGACACATCGAGTAATTCCAACGTAGCAAGAAACGGTAATTGAGTGTTAAAATTCATTGGAGGTCTTTGATAGGACCTGTTTGCACATTCCACCTAGTCCGAACAGGATTTTTTCCCCGTACATTCTGTCTTGAAGAATTCGGATCATAGGGATTAGAAACAAGATAATTTGGTTGATACGGGGTTTGAGGACCAAGATATTGATTCTAAGCAAACCACTGAGGTCCTTGTTGAGTATCATAAGGATTTTGCTGCAGAATGTAAGCATGAATTTGAGGTTACTGATACATAGGTTGATATTGAGGTTGCTGGTATACTGGTTGATATTGAGGTTGCTGGTATACTGGTTGATATTGAGGTTGCTGGTACACTGGTTTATTTTGAGGGTAAGGAATCTGAGGTGCACTATATACTAGTTGATTTGAAGCTTGACGGTAATAAGCACCCTGCAGTTGTGTAGGTTGACCTTGCGGAGCAGGTCGAGCAGGCTATTGGGCAGGGTAAACAAGTAAAACTGGCTGCGAAACCGAAGGAATCTGCCGGTGGGCAGGTTGGAACAACTGCTGAGCTGGTTGAACCGGTTGTTGAAATGGTTGTTGAGGGCCACCAAGTTGACCTTGTGGTAAAGTTTTGCCTGATGGTTGAGACGATCCAGGATGTCCCTGATGACCAGGTTGACCCGGAGAAGGACCATAGGATTATCCTTGTGAAGGATAAACTTTCCCCCCAGGACCAAAAGATGATCTGGGTTGAACCAGAGGTTGACCCGAGAGACTAGAGGGTTGTCCATGTTGGACGAAAGTTTGTCCTTGTAAAGGTTGGCCTTGGGGTCTGTATGGTTGTCCCTATGGACCAAAAGTAGGGCCCTACTGAGCTAAAGGTTGTCCCTGAGAGGGTTTTCCTTGTAAGCCATAGGTTTTCACAGGCAAAGTAGGTCCCAAACGAGTAATAGACTGATAAGGATCATAACCGACCTGATAAGGATCATAAACAGCCTGATAAGGATCTATATGAGGCATGTAAACAGGATTCCCACAGTCATCATAATGATGCGGATATTCATATATGGGAGTACCTACAGCATCATAGTGATGAAAACGAGGATTTCTAGGAGGTGGAGGCCGTTGAGAACCCTGATAATTCTGCTATTGAACAACCAACAGATATTCTTCAAAAGTGACACCGCCAGGAATCACAAGAGTAGTGGAAACTGAACTAGAAGCCACACAAACTGTAGGTTGGACTGGAACAGATGTAACAGTAACCGACGGATTTGATGTCGAGGGTAATGGTACTGATGAAGATTGGACCAAACTTCGCGGAGGAGTTACTGTGCTAGATTTTGCAATGGACGCAACACCAGACATAATCTGACTCAGAGACCTATAGCCAGCCGGAAGTGACACCGAAGGCGAAGAAGATTGGACAGAGGCATGAGAAAGATCTTCAGGAAAGAGTTGATATTATCCTATGGATACAGGAATCCCTTCACTGCCAATAGAACTGGAGGAATCCATATCCGAGTCTCCTGTAAGATCTTCGAAAAGACTACAAGGACTAGGAGGTACCACAACAACAACAAAAGGCGATCCAGACGTAAGAGGAGGAAATTCCCCTTCGTCCCCAATACCAGACTAGGCACTTGAAGGAGGCCAATTGAACTCAATTGGCTCGTCAAGTGGAGACCGAGTAGCAAGGGGTTGGATAGACGGAAGAATAGGTTGCGAGAACTCAGCAGACCTAGTGGATTGATGAGTTTCGAAAGAAGCATCCGAAAAAGAACTACCACTAGGAGGTAGTGAAGACGATGAAACTGGATGTTCCGCCACTTTGACTGTAGATCAGAATAGGATGAAAAAGAGATAAGCAATCGAAAGTGCCAAAATAAAGAACCAAGGAAATAAATCAGACCAAGTAACAAACTTTAATGAGTGTGTAAACGTAGGTGATTAATTTTATAGCACTGAAACCAAAATTCACTGTTTCATGTTTTAATAGTCGAGAAATAGGAAAAATATGACTCTAGTCACTTTCAATTTGAAACGAGTGTGAAAGGACAAGTGCTTGATGATATTTTACTTATTTAAAGAGTCACGAAAAGATATAAATGACTACTCAGGTATTCTAAGAAAGAGGGTATACCAAGTTTCCGTGATCTGCCATATACACCTTGGTGATCAAATGAAACAGAAATGACCAAGGACATGACGTACGTGCAGGTAGTCTCCCCGAATGTTTTTTTGGTGTATCATGGTTACAAGGCGGCAAACTCAAATTCCTATGGATAAAGGATTGTAACCTAGAGGGGTCTCCCTTTATATACACGATGGTAGAGGGAGCACAATTCCGTACTAGCACTGTCTGAAGCCAAGAGGCGAGCGAAAACTACTAGGTTTTAAGACGTTGAAACACGTCTCTAGCCTAGACCACGAGAAATGTTTCGTTAGGTTCCAATGTTGCCTTAGGTTCATTGAGTAAATTTTAAAGTTAATCTTGAATTATGTTTCAATTTTCAGGCCCTATCGAATGTATAGCTCAAATTCCTAAATGCAATCTATATGAAAATGAACATCATTTCAATTCAATGAATGCTAGCTAGAAGAAGGACATAAATATTTCAAACAAGTAAACAAAGAAAACATGCGAAGAAACTTCTAATTCTCTTAATGCAATCAATTGAAAACGAATTTCCTTCCTAGATTAACAAATGCTAGTTATGTAAAGGAACGTTTCATTTTCAATGCAACAAAAGAATGCAAAGATATTTTTTGATTTTTTCAATGAAATGAAGCACACATTGTACTAATTCAATGGAAAACAAAATAAACACTAGTTTGAGCTTTGCGAATGTAAATTTGTGAAATTGAATGACTCAACCAAAGTGAAACAAACACAAAAACATGCAAGCTAATGGAGCAAACTTTCAAACAAGAAAGAGAGTTCTCAAAATGATCCAAACAAGTAAAACAATCAATGCACAAAGTGTTGAAGAAGAACGACTAATCGACAAAATGAAAAAGACCATTCAATCAACAAAACAAAGGGATCAAGAAAACTCAGTCTAAAAACCCAAAACAAGACTGACAACAATCAAAGAGACTCATTCTCGAATAAAAGGCTCGGTGTCCAAGAATACCTAGACACCCTAAGGTCTTAAACGACACTGATAAGACAATGGACAAACGACTGAGGGAAGCAAGTCTATAGTAGTCTACACATTCTCCAAAGGCTTAAACACATTCAAAAATAACCCAGAGGCAAGAACAAATGATCAAAAAATGCATTCGGTGGTTCAATCCAAAACCTACAGGTATGGGCGCTACTGTAAGGCTGTAATCTGCGCCATACAGAGGTTGGCACAAGTGCTAAAAGAGAAACATGCGCCAATCGGTGTGATTGTGAAGAAAAAAAATGTGCCAAGATGGAAACCTATGGACAAAGAGGAAAAAACCTAACCTAATGAGCAGAAGTCAACCTTGACTCTCTGGAGCTGAACAGAGAATGGAAACTCAGAAAACAAACCAGAAAAATATAGATAACTTTACCAAGAATAGAAACCGACCCAACAGGATGACACGAAAAACTCGCACTGATCCTCAGCGGAGTCGCCAATTTGTTATGAATGTAAATCCTATCTGCGGACAGGGACGATCCCTCTAGCCCTAGGGTGGGTGTAGTAACAAAAGGACATGCTAAAGTGTTGCTTCCTAGTTAATGAATGAACAAAAGACATGGTAGATTGTCCTACCTTGAATCCAACTCTGTCGATGTTGTAAATAGAATAGTGGTCTCTCACTCCTGCCTTGACAAGTCACGATCCATTCGCTGTCACACCCAGATACCTGCAGATAGGACAAAGAACAAGAAAAACATATAGCAACGTAGTTTCACTCACAAGTATTAACCAGTCAAAGAGGGCTAAACATATCATATCAAATAATCATCATAACACAATAGTGGAACCAAACAGTAGTCATGTATATTAATGAGTAGAAGGAAGAGTACAATCGATGCTTTGACGTCGTCATCTCCTCCAGCGGGGTTTAGACGAAACACGTCTTAACTGTCGGTCAGGGAATTCAGACTCAAGCTCTCTTAAAGGTCATCGACTCCAGCCCTCTCAACACTATCTTTCTTACTCTATCTCCTCTAGCAGCTTAGCTATAGTATAATTCTCTTGTTCAGCTATTCAGCCATTTTTCTATAATGTGTTCAGTTAGCTTCTACTAAAGGAGATAGTTTCTTATATAGAGGAAAAAGAGGAGGTTGGGATCCCTACAAAGGTGGGAGGGAGTCCTATCCTTTAGGAGAGTTCCAAGGGAGGTGGAAACTATTAACTAAAGGAAGGATTTTGTGGTTGTTTCAGTTCAACCACTCCCAATGACTCATCCCTGAGGTGGTTGGAATAGAACCTCCGCCTCTATTTTTAAAAAACATTCCATAAATAGCTTGGCGTGGGTGTCTAACTAGCACAGAGCACCAAGTGGCACGGGCTTAATGTTAAATTTCCAGGTTGGCATGAGGATGTAACAGGCTACTCGTGCCAAGGAAAAAATAGGGATTTTCACAGCTCTGCTTAGGGAAATGTCAACAAGAAGAATGTTGCTTTCATAAAAAGGGATGCAACGATGGTATTTGCAAAGCATGACACTGCTTATTGGTCACAAAAACAACCCTCTAATGTGCGAGTTGGGGATTGCAGGGGCAGTGAAAAAATTCTATGTAACAATGTGTTGGTCATGTTTTTATGTTGGTTGCATATGTGTTTCTCATACATATGGCGTATTTGATTGTTGCATCCGTGTTGTGTTGGCCATGGTGGTAGTGGTGTTGCCATGGAAGTTCTGATGGTGTTGTTGTCAACATGTTGTCATGAGTGTATGACTCGTTATGTGTTTCTCATGCTTGTGTATTGTTTGTGCATGCTTGCTTACATATTGTTACATATTGTACATTCATTTCTTGCTTATGCTAGGGTTACATATTGGTCATGCGTGTGTGTTTTCCATGTAAGCTTGCTTGTGTGTTGTTCTATGTTGAACATGCATTGGTCATTCATGATTGGTCATACATGTCAAGTGGGTGCATATGGTCAAGTTTGCATTATTTTTATTGAGGTTGTTGTGCATAAGGTTATTGTATGCAATTAGTTCATCACAATGATATTGGTATGTTATGATGCTAATGTGTTTGTTGAAATGCATATCATTAAAGTGAAGCTGCGACAATGGAATTTAGGGTAAGATCAGATTGTCATACAAATTTGTATGCTTGGCATGCATGTATGTGATTCATGGTTGTTGTAAGCATTAGGCTTACTTATATTTCTATCATTCTATTGTTATGGTTACATATGTGATAGATCCTAGTTGATCAATATAGTTATATGCATTATGGTTATGTGTATGCCTTTCATTCTATTGATTTTATGGTTACATACATGATGGATTTTAGTTAATTAATGTGATCATATGTACATGCATTGGTTATTCAAGCATGGTATTAACTTGATGACTATGTTATATGTTGTTGATGAACATGTTATATTTTAACTTGTAGCTAGCTCAATGATTATGTTATATATCATTCATGAACATGTTATATGTTGACTTATTGTTGTTATATATTAGTTAACTTGATGATTAGGGTTATAACATTAATATGTTGTTGATTGTATCATGCTAAATTGGATTGGCCTAGGCAGATGGTTGGGGTTATGACATTCAGGTATGAGTCAAATTATTTGTGACATTTTGTTGTATTAATCTAGACTAAATGTGCCTATGTGATTGTTATGCATGAATGAAAATTCTCTATGAGTTTATGATGTTAACATGTTAGTTAGTTATTGTTATGAATATCATGATATTATTTTTGTATGAGCTGATGTGTTGTGAAGTCATATCAATCTAATCTAGATTGATTCGCAGATAGGATAGCCTCCCCTAAGATACATTACGATCTGAATTTTCTTATGTCGTATACTTGGTACTTAACTGTTGGATTATTTCATCTATCTGGTGTTGAGTGTTTGGTGTCTATTATGTCTTCTAGTTGATTTATCTAACATGGTGTGTTTATAGTTTGTTTGAATGTTTGATTAATCGCATGATATGATTATGTGTTTATAAGATTGCATGAAGAAATGATATTGTTTTATGATGGTTGTTCTAACACATATGTGTTGGGATGGATGATATGTACTTGAGTGTAAGTAGGTGATAGATGTAACATTATGTATTATGACCCATGAATGTGAGTTGATTGTGGATTATGACATGGTTGTTAGTGTTGGTAAAAGTTTATTTCAAATTGATAGATATGTTGTCTTGATATTTGGTACATAGGCTGGCATGTGTGTTTAGTTACAAGGAAGTGGGATTGGCACAACAAGGTAAGGTAACTAGTATATTGTTATATTTAATTATGCGTTGACAGTTATGTTTTTATGGAAGTATGATGCAGGGGATTGCATCGAAAGATAAATCCCTGAAATATTGAATAAGGATTGGGTTGAGCTTTCCTTTGGATGCATTGGGAACCATGGGGATTGATTCATGGTGTTTGTTTCTAGTCTTATGCTTTCAGTATTTTTTATTTGTATGTGCTTAATTTTCAGTCTTGATTGCGTTTAGTGCATGGCCATGCCACTTTGTTGTGGTGTCATATTGATTTTGATTTTTCATGGTCTTCCTCTTCTCATTATTTTATTTTATGTTTTAAGTCTTGGAATTGGTTTGATAAAGAGGAAAGTTAATGGAGCTCAGTGCATGAGTAAGGGCAGCTGAAGGTAAGAATATGACAGCTAGTTGGATTGGTTGGGTCCATTGAGGTAAATGGACAGTGGAAGAAAAATCGTAAGAAAGGTAACACGAAAGCTAAAGTGCATGGATATGAGGTGATAGATGCCTTGGATATGTTGGGAATTGTTGTTCTCAACATTGTGCATGTTGTGCACGAATAAAGGAAGTTATCTCAACCTGGACCTTATGATATCTAGCAATTTTGTTTTATGTTGATGTTTATATATGTATACATGTATGTATATATGTATGTATGTATGTACGTCATGTATGACAGGGTCGACATGGATCATGATTGTTTAATGCTAATGTTTATATGTATATATGTGTGTATGTATGTCATTGTCTGGTAGGATCATGATTGTTTTATGCTAATGATTATATATGTATGTATGTATGTATTTATGTCACTATCTGACAAGGTTGTTAGGGATCATTATTGTGGAGAAATGATTGCTTATTCAGGTGAACGACATGAAGAGATTATTGGTCTTATGAGGAATCAAGTGGGAAGAGTAACTTTGACAGATCTATGAGGTCAGTATCATGTAGACATGAATTGATATTTCATGCTTATACTATGCTTATGTTTATGTTATGGATAGGTAATGATGAGGGATACATCAACGAAACGAAATTAGTGTGCTTTACGAGATGTAGAGATGAGCATGGATAGTGGAAAGACATTAGAAGAAAGGTTTCTTGTGGGGTCAGTGTGAGGTCTATAGATGTGCAGAACTACTATTTTCTATATGTTGCGCAGCTCTATTTAGTGATTGTACCTATGGTGACCTGTAAATGTTGTATATGTAGTATTGCATAACTATGATGTTGTATTTCTATTGTATATATGATGTTGTGTGTATATTGCATATGCAGTGATAGGTATAGATGGTTCTATGTACATGTTGGATATGTGGTGCAATGTACATACCGTATTGTGTGCATGTTGGATATGCGGTGTTGTGTGCATATGGTGCTATGCACACATTGGATATGTGGTGTTGTGTACGTATGGTGCTATGTACATGTTGAATATGAAGTAATATGTACATATGGTGTTGTGTGTGTGATGCACATATGGTGTTGTGTGCATAATTGTACATGTGGTGTTGTGTGCATGTGGTGTTGTGTACATGTTGTACAAGTGTTTTTGTTTGCAGGTGGTGCCATGTACTTGCCATGTATGTGGCACTGTGTATATGTGTTGTCATGTACATGTTGTGCAATTTTTCTTGTGTACATGTGGTATTGTGTACACATTGTACAAATGGTGCGGTGTACATTTGGCATTGTGTAGATGGTGCAGTGTACATGTGATGTTATGCACATGTTGTGCATGTAGTGTTGTGTACTGGTGGTACTGTGTACATGTTGTGCATATGGTATTGGTATACATGTGGTATTATGCGCATGTCACACATGTTGTGTTGCAAGCATGTTGTACTATGTATGTGCATGGTATAGTGCTGGTATTGTGGCATGTGTGTTCATTGTGTTGTAGTCTATGTATATATATATGTATTGTGTTGTATTCCAGTGTAGGAGTATGCATTGTGTTGTATTGCACACCGGGCATAGGTGTATGTGTCGTATTGTACGCTAGGTGTAGGTGTATGTGTCGTATTCCAATGTGGGTGTGTGTATTGTATGGTGTTGTATGTCGTATGTGGGTGTATGTGTTGTGATGTACACTGTGTGTATGTGTACGTGGTTGAATAAAGGTAAAGGAACTGGGTGTTTTTTGAGTGTCACAACCGATCTGTACAAAAAGAAAAAAGACAGAAGTAAGGACCAGTTAAATGATAAGTATCAACATTTGATTTTTGTTCTATTATGCATGTGACCTACGATTATGACTTATGATGGTTACATGTGATTTATGATTATGGTTTATGATGATTTCATGCGATTCATAATTTTCACCTATGATGGTTGTGTTCTGAGCTAAGAAGGTGTGATATGTTTATGCATGAGGATTTGATAAAACAACTAGTTTGAATTATGTGACAGGAAGTGAACAAGATTGCAAGTGTACCTTGTTGACGAGCTACCAATGAGGTATGATTTGAAGTTATTTCAATTTGTTTTGAATATAATGAAATTTATGTACTTGGTATAGGAAAGCATGTAATGCCTAGTTTGGGATGGTTGAAAATTAACTGCAAGAATTAGCAATGTTAGTAGAAGGAATTGGAACATGTAGTAGTATGTTGGTAAAACACTTCAGGAGTAGGGCCATTGTGGCACATCGGTACCCAATCGTGTCCATTGATTTCCATGAGCATGCTATGATCGATATGATGGTTTTGAGGTGGGGATATGCCTTCATTTTGTATCTTTTGATGCGAGGAAGCGTTGGAAAGGGATGGATTGTCTGAGATGGGGGTGCCAACAGAACTTGGAAGGTGAGTGACTACACGAAAGGGGGTGACCGAATTTCCCGAGGGACTGTGTAGCAGAGAAGGTAAGGTTAGGGATGGATTTGGTTTGGTCATTAGCATTTACATATGAGATCATATGCACATTAGGAGTGTGACCTGGAACAATGAGCCAATAAATGTTCACTGAGGGTATAATAGCGTAGGATTGTAGCACTGAACATTGGATATAGATTTTGACTTTGGAAGTGGAGTCTGAACTTCTTGGGAAGGAGGTGAATCCTGGTATTACTTTAAGGGTGGTGGTGTGAGCCTCTAGAATCCCTTGTTGCTGATACGAGCATCATATCCTTCTATTTATTGGTTGGGAAAATGTATATATGTGTATGTTATTGTAAATATTGTATTGAGCTAGATTTATAAATCTCCACATAGAATATGGTTATTTTCTGGTTGAAGCAAATGTGCATGAGTATATGTGGTTGTAAATACCTTAATGAGCGATGTTATAAAGCTCCAATAAATGATATGATTGTCATGTTTTCATTAGGATTTCATTGTAAATATTGAAATGAGTTGTGTTTCAAAGATCCATGGGAATTTTTTTTTTTTTTTTCAGTGATTTTATAGTTTATAGGTGTGATTGAACATCGAGGAAGGTGTTCCCCCAAGGGAGAGGGTTTTGTAACAACCCTGGTAAAAATCCATGTAAAAATATATAATACCACGGTTGATGGGACATGCATTCCAAGTTGAGTGTTGGGAAAAACATCCTAGCGTGTGTTCATTTCGGTTACTATGGCTAAAGGAAATTAGCAAAGAAAATGGCTTTAGAAAGGAAAAATAACATTTTTGGCACATTTATTAATGAAAATAATGGAAAATAGTAGAAAAGGAAGGTGAAAGGTCACAGGTTTCATGTGAGGTGGAAAATGAAGGAAAAATAATGGGAAATGAAGAAAATAGAGGCCTCATTAATAAAAAGGCTTTTGAGGATCAGTTGGTAAGATTTTTTCAGTGCATTTTTTGAGCTCTCTCATTACTCTCTCTCTCTCTCTCTCATACTCTTGGATACTTAAAGTTTTCTTGGAGCACTCTTGGAGAGTGTGGATACTTGGTGATTTGGATTAAGAAGGCAAAGGAAGAGTAGGAAAGCAAGAGCAAAGATCGGGATCAACAACTACAACGAGTTTTGATTGCAGGTACCGAGTTGCATTAATGTTTTCCTCACTAGTTTTGGAATGCATGGTGTATGTATGTGGTTTTCCTAGCCTTGCCATTTCCTGGATAGCCATGGTGTTGTGGGCTTATTTCCATTGATTTTTTTTGGTTGGTTCTCATGATTCCTTTAGCTGTGGGTTGAGTTATCAATTCCTGGAAGCCTTGGCTGGAAAACCACTCTGGATGTCTGACAGAAAACCATGGGTTGAGTTACTAGTCCTAGAAGCCTTGGTTGGAAAAACACTCTTGAGGCCCTAGATGGGTTGAGTTACTAGTCTTGGAAGCCCTGGTTTGACAAACACTCTGGAAGCCCTGTAACAGTTTGGGTTGAGTTACTAGATGTAGAAGCCCTGGTTGGAACAAAAACTCTGGAGCCCTAGAACAACTTGGATAGAGGCCAATCCGTGATGGTTGTGTTTGACCGTGAGGTGGAATCACTGGTTGAGGATTGAGGTGGTTTTGCCTTTGGAAGCCTTGGATTGTTTTTGATTGATGTGTTTGATGAGATCCCACATTCATGCTTCAAATATGTAATGTGGGTGATTGGCTAAAGAGATATTTGGCTCAACCAATCTATGGTCGGGTGGAACGTGGTAGTCCCATCTCCTGTTGGTTTTTGCATTCAATAATGAAGAGCTCATTCCTTTGGTATTTGGTATGGAAATATATTGGTTTCTTTGGGGATTCTATTGTTGTTGTATCCATGGTATTTAATTTATGATTATGTTGGTTATAAGCATGTATTTTATCAATGATGATGTATGGCTCTATCCATGTTTTTACTTATAAATGAATGTGAAGTGTATCTATAGTGAAATAGATTTTATTACAACTAATGATGTAAGGGAGAAATGCTTCTTAGCGATTCTCAAATATGTATAAGCCTCTATGCTTAAATATGTTGCAGATTCAATGTTTCTGACATTTTTGAAAAAAATTATGTCATGGATAGGAGGGTTCCAAATGAGTTATTTTTTATGTGATTGCTTATGTATCACTGTTCTAATGTTATTTATCATCCTCTAAGTTTTCAGGAAGTTCTGGGTAATGACCGGGGCTTTGGGCCTAAAAAGGTGGCTCAAATCTTGGAGTTGCATGCATAGAACTAGGCATTTGGGGCCCTAGCCGTAGGCATACAGTGTTGTGCCTAGGGCTATAGCCTCCTGGTCATAGGCATGCATTCTTATTTCTATGGCTAAGGCTCAAAAGGGTCAAATTTTCAGTATGACCCAAGGGTAAGAGGCCTGAAGGGTTGGGTTTCCTCCTGGGGGTGTTATTGATGGTGTACAAGGTATTTTGATATGTTTTCCATCGGTTATACTTCCTTAAGGTCACCTAAGAGGTTGAATCTCGTTATAGTAGCCTCTCGTTGCATGTTTACCCCAGTTGGTCGAATAGTTGGGTAGATGTGGGAGGAGAATGTTATAGTGTCAGAAAAAATTATAGTGAAATGTCATGATCATTGTTTCGAAATTTATTTCAGGACCATTTATAAACCCTCACTTCCATAGGGTATATATTTGAAATTATAGTGAAACAAAACATGAAATTTCTGTCAAAATTACCTTGAGATGTTTTCTCCATATGATCAAACTTTCATAGTCAGTGTCTTTATAGAAAAAAAATATAACAAAAGTTCCAAGTGCACTCATTTAAAACTAATTTTAGGGTCATTCAAAAACCCTAAATTCCACGTGGTATATCTCTAAAAGTGTAATGAACTAGAATCTAATTTTTTTACGAGACATACCTTGATATGTCTTCTCAATTTTCTCAAAATTCCAAGGATTGAAACATCTTACAAGGAAACTTATAATGAAAAATTGAGATGCCCCATTTGAAACAAATTTAACAAGAAATAACAAACCCTAACTTTCACAACATATATCATGAAATGTATAGTGAACCAAAATATGAAACTTAAACCATATATTCATAGAGATCACTCCTCAATGCACTCAAAATTTCATTGTTTGAAACATCCCTCCAAAAAAATTATAATGAAAATTCTATGATGACCAGTTTGAAGCAACAAAACCCTGGGTTCATATGCTCTAATACCAAATTCATATACCATGTGACTTAAAAATGATAAGAAACCATTAATTATAGTTATGTCTAAGAGAGAACCTCCTTTTACAATGAGTACAATGTACAAAATACAAATTAGATGAACATAATACTAGGCCTCCCTAGTATATAAATATGAGACAATAGGTACAATTATAATGAAATGGTAGAATGAAAGGTTCTTATATTCAAATAAATACAACAATAGAAATGTAATAAGTCAATATCTAGGGATTAATAAGGGACTTTAGCGTTAACATGGGGTTTTTATAGAGATTAAGATAGAAACTCATGTAACTTACAAGATATAAAATTTTCCTCAAGTTTTACATCTCTTCTTACAATTTTCTTTCTTGGCATTAGATATAGACCCTATAGGAATTTGAAGTCTCAACATAACCCACAAGAAAACCCTTCTTGTTAGAGGGATACAACTTGGTCCTCTCTTAAGTAGGTAGATTGATATATATTGGAAAACCAAAGATTTATATATCACTCACCTTTGGCTTCACACTAGTGAATGCCTCCTTTGGTGTATTATCCTCCAATATCTTGTGAGGACACTAGTTATAAATGTACATTATTGTGTTGTATGACTCTACCTAAATAAACACGACAAATTTCTTGTCATGAATCACGACCTTACTAGCCCCCATGATGTATTGCTTCTCTTTCTCTATAACCCCATTCGATTATGGGTTGTATGGCGCTATCAACTCCCTATTGATTCCCATCTCCTTGCAAAAACCTTTGAACTCCTTGGAGTTATATTCTCTGTCTAGTTCTCAACTAGAGCTTTGAACTCCTAAGACCTACTAAATTCCTCATACGTCATATTAAACAAGTAGATCCAAGCCTTGTTAGAGAAATCTACAATGAAGGAAACCAAATGCATGCTTCATCTTGTTGATGTTGCTAACCCTGGTCCACAAACATCTGAATGAACTAGGTCTAGAATCCCTTTAGACCCATGCATGCTACTTAGGAATGAAACCATGAAATGCTTTCCAAGGGTGCACCCTTTGCATGCTACCTATATTTCTCAATGCTAAACTATGGAAGACGTGTAACTATTTCACATAGAATAGGAAATCCTCTATTATGTCTGAGGTGCCCCATCCTCTTATACCACAACTTGCACAAGTTGTTACTATTATGAACTAGTGCTTGAATAGGTTCACATTGTAACTTGTACAATTTTTCTTCCATAACCCCTATCATGTATGTTTCTTCTATGCGAGATTCATTCAATATGAGAAGGACCTGTTAATTCTTAAACTTTACTACATAACCCTTATCTTCCATAAGAAAAACTAAAGGTAAATTTTTCTTGAGACCTACAATAAACAAAACATCATTAAAGTATAAATATTTACCCGATTCAAGTGAAAAGAAATAGTACCAATTTTTGTTACTAAATACTTGGATTGATCACTAAACTTTACATATACTCTTGGTCCTACTTTGTTGGACTAGAAAACAATTGTCAAGATGATGTCATATGATTAGATGCTCCATTGTCCACATACCACAAATTCTTCAAAGCCATGTTGGTAGAAAGGAATGATAACATATATAATTTTTTCTCACAATTGGTAGCAAAATCATTCATGCGATATTTTGTAGAGCCTACACACTTATATTATTGCTTCCCTTTTCACATAAGAATTAACACAAAACATGCCCATTGGGCCTTGGATTGACGGTGAAAGAGTGCATTGTTAAGGCACTCCACGCAAAAAGGTCACCGATTCAAACACCCCAAAATAAATAAATAAAACATAATTCTCGCAAGGTGACTTCCATCCTTGGTATGTTGCTTCTATGCTAGATTCCTTCAACCTGATAAGGATGTTAATTCTTGAAATTTACTAAATAACCTTTATCTTACATAAATTGAAAGTAATTTTTTATTATACCTACAACAAACAAAACATCATTAAAGTATAAAAATTTACGTGATTAAAGATGAAATGAAATAGTACCAATTCTTGTTACTAAATACTTGGCTTCATGATGGTGAATGAGTGCATTGTTAAGGTACTCCACGCGAAAAGGTCACCGATTCAAACTGTAGAAATTTGCTGAATAATGAAGATTTATTCACCGAGATTATCCTGGTCACACACTAATTAGAATTCATGCATAACACATAACCTCTTCTACAATTGATCATCAATATGCGGAAATAGAAACAGTCGCATGCGCACATAAACACAATATGTAATGGGGAAAGCTTATAGCTGAAAACCCCCATCTATTTTGTATATTATAATAGAAGAGAACATGTAAAAATCTCAGTACAATACTCCTCACAAGTACTCAGTACTATCTCAAAAGTTACACACAAACTAGCTCAGTTTTGAACAAGTCACGGGTTCAAAACTCATCCACTATTTGCCTGCCTCTACTGTGCAATCCAAGTTGGTGTAATGAGAGATCCAAGTTCGAATCCCCTTGGCTTGATCTGCGCAATCCTCATTGGAAATCTCCTCCAATTCTTGTGCAAATCTCATGCACAAATAATGTCACAACTAATGGCAAACTCACCCTTTCATCTACCTCTTCCACTGGTCTTCACTGAACTATCCATGCACTGCAGTCAACTGATGTGTTCTTTAGTTGAATAATGAGTTAATTATTTAGTGAATTAAATAATATTTAATTCACCCCACTCATCTCTAGTGTATTAGCCAGTTAAACTAAACACAACTAGTTCAACTAAGTTAACCCGAACACAACTCCACCAACTGTCTCATCAACTCCACCAAACTTCGCCACTTGAGTTCTAATTGAATTAAACCATGCATGAGCTCACCAACCCCTAGGAATAGCATAATTCCTTCTGTCAGATGCATGGGCCACATCCGTAGCTCCAACTGAAGTGCTGCAAGAGGATAAACTGAAGTTTATAGTCCAAATATTATTAAGGGTTAATAATATTTCACTGACCTATTTTTAGACAGGCAGTCTAAAAATAGACTTCGACCTATATGTCTAAAAATAGTTGTCCATCTATTTTTACCAACTTGACCAATCATCCAAGAATAGCATACTGCAACTCCTAGACCATGCTCCATATGTCTAAAAATAGACTTTGCATCAAAAATAGCCTGCAGGCCCACTTAGTGAAGGCGACTTCATTTCACTAAGATCCATCATCTTGTTGCATTTTCAACACTCCCTCTCAACAAGATATGGATTATCTGCAACCCCTATCCTGCCTCTATGGAATTCGAATTTGCTCCTGGTGAGCGCCTTCGTCAAGATGTCATCATCCTGATCCTCCGTGGGAATATATGAAAGTAACATGATTCTCCGCTGCACACAATCTCTGATATGATGGTACCTGATGTCTACGTGTTTGGATCTATCATGAAATACTGGATTAGCCGAGAGTTTAAAGCAACTCTGGTTATCACAATAAATCACAGTAGGCTCCAAGTGCGACCCGAACAATTCGACGAGGATCTTCCTCATCCAAATAGCCTCACATGCAGCAAAGCTGGCTGCCATGTACTTGGCCTCTGCTGAACTGAGTGCCATGGATCTCTGCTTCCTGCTGTACCAGGAAACTGTTGTCGACCCGATACTGAATATTCCTCTAGATGTGCTCTTTCGGTCCGTTGGGCTCCCTTCCCAATCTGCATCAGTGAAACCGCAAAGCTTCACTCCATCCTCCTATCTGTACCACAGACCATATCCCGATGTGCCACTAAGATAACGCAATACATGCTTGCCTGCCTTCCAGAAGAGCTTGGTAGGCTTAACCATAGCTTGCAAAATCTGGTTAATAGCATAGGATATATCGGGTCGTGTATTGACCAGATACATAAGCGACCCCACCAACTTTCGATAGACAGTGGCATCCACTACCTCCGCTGAAGTAGCATCCTCCTTCCTCCAACCACCAGGAAGAGGAGTATCAACATGCTTGCAGCCATGCATGCTGAACCTCTCCAGTATCTCCCAGGCATACTTACCCTGAGAAACAAACAGTCCACCACTGCACTGCCAAATCTCCAATCCCAGGAAATAATGAAGGAGGCCCAAGTCCTTCATCTCAAACTCTCTAGCAAGATCCTCCTTGCATGAAAGTATCAACAGCTCATCACCCATCAAAATCAGATCATCTACATATAGTACAATGATTAGCAACTTCCCCTCCACCACAATCTGGTACAGGTTAGGATCCGCCTCACTCTTGGAGAATCCAAGTCCGGTGAAATAACTGTCTATCCATGTGTACCAAGCACGAGGTGCTTGCTTCAACCCGTACAGTGCTCTCTTGAGTCGGCAAACATGTGACTCACTGCTGAAGATCTCGAAACCTTCGGGCTGCTCTATGTACACCTCCTCCTCAATGAATCCGTTGAGGAATGTAGTCTTCACATCCATCTGATGGATGTGCCACCCCATCTGCGCTGAGAGAGCTAGGATCGTCCGTATGGAAGAGTACCTTGCGATAGGTGCAAAGGTCTCCCCATAATCGATCCCCTCGATCTGTGAGAAGCCACGAGCAACAAATCTTGCCTTGTACTTCTCCACACTCTGTCAGTCGCCTGCTTCACTTTGTAGATCCATCGCGAACCCACCACTTATTTCCCCTCAGGTCGCGGGATAATCTCCCATGCACTGTTTCTGACAATCGAATCATACTCTTCCACCATGGCATCTACCCATGCGAGGTCCTCCACAGCTTCCTCGAAAGAGGATGGCTCTGTCACGACACATTTTCTCATAAGAGCCATGTATCTAGTGTACCGGTCTAGTGTCTGTCTCTGTCTGCGCTGTGCTGTAGGTGGTCCTACAACCTTCTCTGCATCTCGAGCCAGTCGCTCAGCTTCTGTAGTGCGCTTGAGCCCTCTGATGGTTGGCGCTGCATGAGTGGTCTCTTCCACTCCATGATCTTCCTCTTGTGGCTGATCCACATCCGGAAGCTCCTCCTTAGGAACTGATAGCTCCTCTTCTGCATGCAAGTGTGGCTCCCTCTCAAGTGAACACTTCATGGCTTTCTCCTCCTGAAATTTGATATCCCGTCGCACAACAGTCTTGCGACTGTCTGGAAAATACACATGATAGTTGTGGGGCGTATCAGTGTACCCCACAAATATCCCAACCTCTACGGTCGGATCCAGCTTCTTTCTAGCGTCCTTCGTCACATGCATGTAGACAGGTGAGCCAAAAATCCTCAAATGAGAAATGTCAGGCCTCTTGCCAGAAAACGCCTCCTCCGGTGTACTCATGCCAAGTATCTTGTGAGGACAACGGTTATTCAAATACACTGCAGTATTGCATGCCTCAGCCCACAAGTGAAGGGGTAGGCCCTAATCATGCAACATCGCCCATGCAGCACCCACGATCATTTTGTTCTTCCGCTCAGCAACCCCGTTCTGCTGTGGGTTATGGGGTGCGATGAGCTCTCTCCGAATCCCTTCTATGCTGAAAAAGTACTTGAATTCAGTAGAGATGAATTCACCACCATTTTCGCTCCTAAGAGCCTTCACCTGCTTCCCCGATTCTTTCTCAACCAGTTCCTTGAACTCACAGAACTTTGAGTATGTCTCGCTCTTCTTCTGCATGAAGAAGATCCAACACTTCCGAGAAAAATCGTCAACAAAGATCACATAGTACCTATGCTTTGTTGTCGAAGCTACTGAGAAAGGTCCACACACGTCCAGGTGTTAATTCTCTCAAGGATCGTTGTGGCACGACTATCCTTCTCGTGAAAGGTGGCTTTCACAAATTTTCCCAAGGTACATCCCTTGCACTGATTCGATCACGCAAGAGTGCCCTTAGGAAGCCCAGAGAAATCAAGCCGCAAGTATCTTAAAGGCTCCATGGTGAAGGTGGCCCAATCTCTCCGTGCTGCGCCCCGCTATCATCCCGCTCACCATCGCTTCCGCCTTGCATGCCATTGCCGCGATGCCATCTATCAGAATCGATAAAGGTTCTGACTCGAACTCTATCTTCCCGGCTTCTCCTGCATTTATCCACGACGGAAAGCATAAGTTTCCTCGAAGACCACATCGTACCCCTTGTATTCCAACATCGCCACAAAGATCAGATTCTTCATCAATCCTAGAACATGCAATACTTCCTTCAATACGAAGGGTTTACCAGCTCCCTCTCAAAGGAAATGGTACCGATACCGGTCGCACTGTATCTACCATCATCGCCCATCTCGATGTGCACTCCAAGATATTTCTCATCCAGATCTGAAAACAGATCTCGATTTCCAGTCATGTGAAAAGACGCACCACTGTCCAAGAACCATACTAATCCCATCACACTTGAGACCAAGCATGCGATCAGTGAAAAATCCAGCTCAAACTGCGAGGCTAAGGCCTCTCCCGATGCAAATCCAACAGCTTGCTTATTTTTCTTCTTCTGCGGACAATTTGTGGCATAATGTCCGTGTTGGTGACAGTGAAAACACTTCACCTTGGACATGTCCTGCTTCTTGCCTTTTGCACCGGAATGAGAAGCTTTCTTGCTCTTCCCCTTATTTTCTTTGGCAGCCAAAGCGCAATTTTCTTCATCAGATGCCTTTGATGAAGATCCGTCTTTGGTATTCCGCCTTATCTCCTCTTGCACAAGATCCGACCAAAGTCGCTCCCATCCCAAGAACTTCTCCCGACCATTGACAGAGTCCGATAGGAATGCCAACTCCTTCTAAGACCAAGGAGAGCCGTGTCCACCTTGAAACTCATCATCGACAATACCCCCACACTTCCCGTACCATTCCCGCATTGAGGAATCAGGAGGTACTTGGCGATACTGTCGCCTTTCTCCATCTTAATGTTTCTGAGTTTATCCTTGAGCGCCAGCTTCCTTTGGTCGCTCTTGCTCTGGAATAGATCTGTCAATGCTTTCCACATAAAATATGGAGAATATTTTCCATGTAGGCTGGATACAATGTGATCCTTCACGCCCTCCAATAGAATCCTTCGACATTTTGCCATCTTCTTTTGCCAAGCCTCAACTTCAGCAAGATCAATAGGCTTTTGGACCTCCATATCTACGAACTCCTTCAGCCCGTTATCATCTAATAACCCATCCATCCGGTATTTCCATGCAACATAGTTCAAACTGCCCTCAAGGGCATACTCGAGTCGCAAACCATTGAAAGACATTTCAACTCCGGCACCAAGAAAAACAATCTGCTGCAAAATTTGAATTCCAAGCTCAAAACTCAACTGCTTCTGGATCTGTGAGAACAAATTATTTCTAGCACAGAGATCGACTGTAGGGGCATTTACTGGGTATATCACCTTTCAGAGAAAGGATGGATCCAGAGGCTACCTGGCCCGTTACAGACTCTGTCTACCGAAATAAAATTGTAATCACTGTAATAGATCCCGATGATCAATTCGCTTTGATACCATGTAGAAATTTGCTGAATAATGAATATTTATCCACTAAGATTATCCTGGTCACACATTAATTCGAATTCATGCATAACACATAACCTCTTCTACAATTGATCAACAATTTGCGGAAATAGAAACAGTCGCATGCGCACATAAACACAATATGTAATGGGGAAAGCTTATAGCTGAAAACCCCCAGCTATTTTGTATATTATATTAGAAGAGAACATGTAACAATCTCAGTACAATACTCCTCACAAGTACTCAGTACTGTCTCCAAAAGTTACACACAAACTAGCTCAGTTTTGAACAAGTCACAGGTTCAAAACTCATCCACTATTTGCCTGCCTCTACTGTGCAATCCAAGTTGGTGTAATGAGAGATCCAAGTTCGAATCTCCTTGGCTTCAACTGCGCAATCCTCATTGGCAATCTCCTCCAATGCTTGTGCAAATCTCATGCACAACTAATGTCACAACTAATAGCAAACTCACCCTTTCATCTACCTCTTCCACTGGTCTTCACTGAAATGTCCATGCACTGCAGTCAACTGATGTGTTCTTTATTTGAATAATGAGTTAATTATTTAGTGAATTAAATAATATTTAATTCACCCCACTCATCTCTAGTGTATTAGCCAGTTAAACTAAACACAACTAGTTCAACTAAGTTAACCCGAACACAACTCCACCAACTGTCTCATCAACTCCACCAAACTCCACCACTTGAGTTATAACTGAATTCAACCATGCATGAGCTCACCAAACCCTAGAATAGCGAATTCCTTCGTCGATGCATGGGCCACATCCGTAGCTCCAACTGAAGTGCTGCAAGAGGATAAACTGAAGTTTATAGTCCAAATATTATTAAGGGTTAATAATATTTGACTGACCTATTTTTAGACAGGCAGTCTAAAAATAGACTTCGACCTGTATGTCGAAAAATAGCTATCCATCTATTTTTACCAACTTGACCAATCATCCAAGAATAGCATACTGCAACTCCTAGACCATGCTCCATATGTCTAAAAATAGACTTTGCGCCAAAATTAGCCTACGGGCCCACTTAGTGAAGGCCACTTCATTTCACTAAGCTCCATCATCTTGTTGCATTTTCAACACAAACACCCCAAAATAAATAAATAAATAAATAAAACATAACTCTGGCAAGGTGACTTCCATCCTTGGTATGTTGCTTCTATGCTAGATTCCTTCAACCTGATAAGGACCTGTTAATTCTTGAAATTTACTAAATAAACCTTATCTTACATAACTGAAATTGAAAGTAATTTTTTATTGAGACCTACAACAAACAAAACATCATTAAAGTATAAACATTTACGTGATTCAAGATGAAATGAAATAGTACCAATTCTTGTTACTAAATACTTGGCTTCATCACCAAACTTTACCTATACTCTTGGTCCTACTTTGTTGGAGTAGAAAATAATTGTCAATTTAATGTCATATGATGAGATGCCACATTGTGCACATATCAAACATTCTTCAAAAGTATATTGGTAGAAAGAAATGATACCATATAAAAAATTTCCTCACAATTGGTAGCAAAATCATTCATGTGAGATTTTGTAAAGGCTACACACTTATAATAATTAACACAAAACATGCCCATTGAACTTTGGATTGATAAATGATTGTATTGTTAAGATACTCTACCCAAAAGAGTCACTTTTTGAAACACTCCAAAATAAATAAATGACATAATTAAAAAAATCCATTAAAAAAATAACCTAAATAAATTTCAACACCCATTGCCCAATCATTCCTACTTTAATGTACTAATAACTTAATGGTACATCATTTACACTACATAAATTACTACTTTAATGTACTAATCACTTAATGGTACATCTTGACACTAGACAAGTTATTTTTGGGTTTTTAGTTAAAATTGAATGATATTAATTTTGTTGATTTTTTAAGTTAAAATTAAGTGATATTAATTTTGTTGAAATAGGTTTAAATTATACTTTTTAATGTAAAATAAAAATGTAAAATTCTCTGATTGTACATACAATAATTTAAAATTATCATTTTTCGAATTTCCAACATAAATAAAGCAAAGTCTACTCCAAAAGAGTCTAAAAAGTGGCACGTTAGGGTACTAATATGGTAATGGCCGACCTCAATAGTTCCTGCAATAAGCACAAGAAGGTAAACAGAGAAATATCAAGGCCCGATTTTGTGGTGCATTAAATGCCTCTGTCCTTCATCGAAAAGTAGTGTAATATGACATGACACCGGCCCAGTAAATATGTCCTTTCGAAAGGCGTTAATATCATTGAACTATTGAATGACTCATGGCAAAAACTCAGAAATAAGTTACTGATCGAGTTGCAATTGTAAGAAAGAAGAAGAAAGGAAGTGTTTTTAATCTGTATTAAACTTAAAAATAGTTTATGGAACAGATTGTTTTTTCATTTAGCTTTTGTATTTGATTTTTTTGTTGTGGAGTTTTACAATAAACTCTCTTAGCTTCTGGACAAACTCTTCTCTGAATAGATTATCCCAAGAGCTAGCTCCCATAATACCTGCATAATTTTCCATCATGTTTTTTAAGGCCTCGCATTCTAAAATGAAATGTTTTTCTGTTTCCACTTTTCCGGAAGAGCAAAAAATACATACGGAGTTGATGAGAATTAGTCCTTAATTGGGCAATAAGAATTTTAGATCTCCAAGAAATATTTGCTAGTGATCTATTTGTTACTGTATTTACTTTAACCATTATCAAAAACTGTTCTTATAATTTTTACAAAGGCATACATATTCTAGCTCCATAGGACTTTTTAGGAGGAAACACATACTCAAATTTCTTGTTTCATTTGCACACTTAAGAAGACACACATATTCTAGCCTTTTAAAACCTCTTAAGAGAAAACACATACTCTTAACCATTAGACTCACTCAAACTATATAAATATGTTTTTGAAATCCACACTTTTTAATATAAAAATTGAATATTAAAAACAAAAAACTAATAAATTTATCACTGAAATCCAATCCCTTATCTTACAAATTAGTTTTGATAATTTTTTATGAAACCCCTTATCATACACACAAGTTTCTAGTCATCTCCTTTAACTGAATCTATTTGTTTCCAATAATATCAGCAAAACTTTCTTTCTCTTAAACATCTATCTATATTTTTGATAAAATATGATTAGCAAGATTGCCATATACCTCATTGTTTGATAGGACGTGATCAGAATATACCTCATTGTATGTGATTGTGTCAATTTTTTTAATGTCTGAATTAAAATTGATCCGTCTGAACAGAATAGTCTCTATCGCATCTCACACGCTGTACGTAGCCAAATCGTTTTCCTTTTGTATTTGTACGCGACTTTGCTTTATCGCATGCCAGTCTATGCAATGGCCGGCAAGAAGGAGAAAGATTCTGAATCTTGATGGGTCTGCTAGAGTGTTCTCAGTGGAGTGCAGAATCTACTGTAATGTAAGAGGCTCTTCTTTCGAACGGGAAGACGTCTATCATTATGGTCTCCCTGCAGGAGAGCATTTTGCTTTATATATTTCTTTCTCAGCCGTTTCCTTATCTGGTAATCCAATGATTGACCTTGAGGTTTGGATAAGCTGTCATTTTTCTCATTGGAGAAAGTATGATTATTAGTGGGATGATATTATTCCAATTGCGTTTTTTATTTTTATTTTATTGGATAATTTAATGATTAATTTTAAGGTTGTTGATAAGTTGTTATTTTTTTATTGGACGAAGTTATGTTTTTCAATTTAATTTTTTAAATATGGTTTTATTTTCAATTTTTTCCAGTGAAATTTGAATTTATAATTTGGTGAAAACTAAACCCCACACAAATCAATTAATCTACATTTTATAAACTTATATAAGTTATCAAAACTCACTCCAATTCAAAATTCTAAAATTCAAGATTACCATACTGCATATGAAATGAATTTTTTTAATTTGTGTTGTTTTGAATTTTTATATAAATATAATATATTTGAATTAATTAGTGTTTATATGTAATTAATGTAAAAATAGAGAATTAGATAATTAATTAATGGTGGTAATGATAATATTATTTACCTTTATTAAAAATGAGATAGGTTTATTAAAAATGAGGAATTAGTTGATTTGATTTAGAATTTTATTTTTTATTCAAAAAGTTTTAAGAGAAAGATTCCTAAATCTAAATAGTTTGATGACTTAAAAGGGTAGTATGTGTCATATAGATGACAAATTCTTTTGGTCATGGCATTTTAGGAATTGTAGAATAATCTTTTCACTATATAGCTCAATCTTATCTTTTTTTTTTACTTATGTGGATTTTTTTTTCTTACTCCAACTCTAATAAAAAGAGATATTTTTTATCTTTGAGATTAGGGTTGATCATTTTGATTTTTGAGATTAGTGTTGGGCATCTCCTTATAATATCTTCATTTTCTTTTATCTTCAATTTTTTTTATAAAGCTACAATATCTCCTTAAATTTAGATGTAATATATTTTTTAATATTATCTTTATTATATAGAGTAACTTCTTATTATAAAGAATTATAGTTGGTTTTGATTGGAGTTAGAAGTGATTTTAAAAAGAAAACTGTCTTCAATGTTGTTTATCTTATTCTTGTATCATATCCATACTTTCAATGGAGGGAAACTATAGGATACCATGTATTGTCTTTAATTATGAGATTTTACATTATAAATGCTTTTGGATTAGCTCTATATTTCTCCACAATTTTCTGGAGATACTACAATCCCATACTTCAGAACCATATAAGATAACAAGATTGATGAGGGTCTCAAAAAGAAGTTTCTTCTTATCCAATGATTAAGTTAGTGTTAAATGTATATGATGAAAGTCATGATCATGGGCATTTTAAAGGTAAAAATTTACAATTTGGTTGTATGAGGATATCAAATATCACATAATCTATGACATTGTTACGAAGCCCATGAATATAATTTATTTGGTTGGATATTGACTCCTTTATTAAATAATTGAGAATAATTAGTGCTTGAAAACTATAAGTTTGATTACCTTGTTACTAAACAAATTCTTCTAGGATCAAGTCTTTAGAGTTTCTTATTTTCCATTTTAGTTATATTATGCACCACCAATGTAGATGCATGTAAATCCGGGTTCTATAAGTTTCTAAAGGGATCAAATCTTTTGAAGTGTAAATGTTTTCATCATTTAAGATGGAAATAGGTTACCTGAAATCTCTATCGAGCAAATTAATAAATCAAATATATGAAAAATAAATATTTAAAAATAAATGTTAATTATTGTCAAGATATTTATATATACATAGGACAATTTTTCTAGATAAAAACATATCTATTATATTTATATTTATGTATAAATTTGATATTTCTCTTTTTTTTTTCAAAAATGCTTTCCTTGGATTTTCAACAACATACAGGTTACATAGATCATCTAAACAATCCCCAAACACTCATTCTGACTAGAATTTTTGAGTAAGGGGCTAGAAAACACCAAAAAGGACAACTTACATACATTATTTCCATAAGGCTCTCTAGCCTTAGCATAGCTGGAAAAAACAAAAAAGAAGCCATATCTTATAGCTGCATATCAAGGGGTGGGAGGTGCGGGGGAAGTACAGGAGGAGCAACAAATAAGTCGACTTGATCATGCATGTGGAAGTATATATGCTCCACCCTCACCTCCAAGCTACAAAGTTGGTCATTTGTGTGACAATGATGGCGCAAGAGCTATCCAATTGCTCCAAAATTTCATTTTGGCTATACTAGATGTCATTGAAGTAAGCCATAATCTCATTTCTGTCTCCAAACTTGTGGTCCTTGAGGATATCCATATTGATTTGAATACGATGAAGGTACTCAAAAAGAGATTCCTTGTTGACCAGAGAAACCACGTGACAAGGCGAATGAGCTGGAGAAAGGGTCTCAGTATCTTCAGATTCCAAACTACCCGAGTTATCTAAAGACCCACTAAGGCCCGATTTGGGACACCTTCCGTGAACTTGTTTCCCACCCCCACAGAGAGGGCGACCCCAATAATAGGGCATGGATAAGGGCACCGAATGAACCGACTCAACCAAATAACAAAGACAAGTCCCTGAAGGGACAATAGTGGAACACCAATAAAAACCACCACAATTTCCAGAAATACTAAACCACCCCAGGGGAGGGAACTTCACCGGATCACACACCACTCCACTACCAAAGCAAGACCAATAATTCGTGAACCAAACCAGACGACCGAGTAGAAAACACCAAAATCACCACCCTAAATTCCCTCCACCACAGACGAACCAAATACAATTTAACAAGGAGAAACACCCAATATTCTCCCGAGTCACCCCAAATTCATCCTCACACCCTGCAACGCCTAGGCGAAGCCACAGAGAACCTGCAACCTCACATCTCCCCATCACCATGCAGAAAAAATTCGGGTCATCCAACCAAGCAAAAAACAGAAAAATCCAAAATGATTACCCCTATCAAATATGTGCAGGCCCGGGGAGAGGATTTTGCTGAGATAAAACCATTATCGGACCAAGACTTCGAGACAAGCCAATTCCGCACCTGTTCGCATTTCCAGGTCCCAGGGACAGAGAAATCGATCTACTCGCAACTCCACCTCAACACCTCGAACCTCCACAACGCCTCTCAGCCAAGGCCGAAAGCTCAGGGAGCAACCATGGTTGCAACCCTCACACCTTGATTGCCATAACTCATCTCCTCACGTTCCAAAATAGACTACTCCCCAAGCCTATCTGCAAATTTAACGGTGGAGATGGTCGTATCCTCCCTCGCACCAACGTAGTAATTACCCAAAATATGCATGATATGAACTTAAATGAGCGTGTGGAGTCTAAACATGGTCCAAGGCCCGTGCGAAAGACACGTGTACCATCAATTGGTCACCCCATCAAGGGATATTTCTTTTTTTTTCTTAATATATAGTAATATATATTAATTTTCCGTATATATTAATTAGATATACATATAGTGTATTTTTTTATTTACAATAAATATTATATATATATTTTTAAATCACTAATATAAAAGTTATACGCATATTAATATGTCTATCATATTAATATGTCTATCATATTGGATTATAGAACTAACATCTTTAAAATATAATAAATAATTTATCTAATTTTAATTTATAACATTAAATTATATAATACAAAATATGTGTATATATAATAAAATTAATATATCCAAATATATATATATAGTTAGTTAACACAAATAAAAAATTAAAATTATTTATTTTTAACATCTTTATTCGAATTTGAAAATATGAATTTTCATTTTAAGTTTATTATTAAAAACTACACCAATACATCATACACTACCCTAACCTATAAGGTCACCTTAGAGCGTACTTTTATTAAAATTTGTTTAAGTTCCAATGACACACAAGATCACAATTGTGGGAGAATTATATTGTGTCTCCTTAGTGTTAAGACCATAAATATTTTTCCTCATTAATTTAGGCATGTTCATGAGATAACGTCCTTGTAGCATTATTATCTACATCATGTTATTAGCCCCTACTTGGACTATAGCGATCGAAAGATAGTTGAAATCTAATTAGTTTTTGCGTTGACCAAAATTTTTCCCACCCAATACTTTTATCCAAACTTTTAGAATAATTATTTTCATCTATGAAATTTTTAAGCCAAAGTTTTTGAAGAAAGAAAGTGGACCTCTTATTGTTGGCTTATCTCATCGAGTTGTGAAAATGTGGTGACAAAATATATTTATCCAAAGTTTAAGTTGTTTCCTATTTTCACAGGTAAGCGTTTATCAAATTTTTTTGTTTAGCAAGTGCCGTGCAAGCGTTTACCCATGTTTATCCAAAGTTTATGTTTAGAAAGCTTACATTTATATAAACAAGGGCATGTCTCTCCCTAGTCTTTTCATCTTTGTTTTTACCATGGAATTCAGATGCAATTGCCACATGTTGGAGACTTTTCAGAAAAGTGTTGCAGGTAGTGGTGGTGTATGCAAGTGTTGTAGGTGGTATAACAATAGTAATGTGGCATATCAACAGTAAATTTAGTGATTGTGAATGGAAGGTCTCATCCAACGATTTTGAAAGGGGCAATTCTGACAGGGGTGATTCTGAAAGGGGAAGGTCGAATCTGAAATCAATCAAGCCAGTCACCGTGAATATGAAAGTAAGCATCATGCTTTGAATTTTCTGAAGGTCAAATATGAAATCTTGAATCTGAAATGTAAGCATCCTACTTTGTATTTCATGGAAAATGATTTTATATTATTTATAACCTGTTGCATCACTTTGAAGGATTGCCTCAACTTTGAGGTTGAGCAGTCGGAAAGGTTCTTCTTCTCGTCGTCTCAGCAAATGCACGGTAACTTGACTTAGGGTCTAAACTCATTTTTCCAAACGATTGTTTTTCGGTGGCTTTTTTTCCATAACGACGCCATACTAAACTACTGAAGTTTTCCAGATGGGGTCCCGGTTTTTTCTCTTCAGTTCCAGGGTGGACGTCGAGACTGATCATGTCTTTCTCCATGGAGATAGGTTTCTAGAAAATATTGGTGAGTGTCTGATTTCCATACCTCCTACAAAACATGGCAATTGTGATAGGCAATTCTGTTGTGTCAAAGTCAATCTGCATATTCTCTGCGGGTCCTAGTTTGTGTCAAAGCTCCCAAACCCTGCGTGCGTGCCTCCTTCTCGCCTTCTTTAGCTAATACATTCCTTTTTATAGGGGTTTCTCTGCAGAGCCCATATGTCTTGTAACCGATGCAGTTGGACTCTAGGTGAGCGCAACGGGATACCGTCAATGAACGAAGCGATATTGAGTGAAGGATTGATTTCTATCGTTGGCCATGCCCTCCCTCTCATGCTTCTCAAGTCGTGCTTTCCATTCCCTCCCTCTCAGAAATTCTTATCTGGTTGGCCATGCCCTCTCATGAATACTTATCTGATTTACATTGAATTAGTTGCGGCAGGAAGATGCCCTCCCTCTCAGACATGCTTATCTCGCTGGCCATGCCCTCTCATGAATGCTTATCAAATTTACATTGAACTAGCACAACCACATTAGTAAAAACTAATGTGGCTGATAGACGTATGTAAAATAGATTTACAACCACATTTACCAATGTGGTTGATATACGCCGATAGGCCTATATCCACTACCCATCACATTAATTTATATATCAATAAATAAATATTATATATAATAAATTTATTATATTAACTTGAAAAATATATATTTTATATTAATAAGAATATTAATATATTAAATATATTAATTATGATTAAAATCACAAAAATATTCTATATATATTAATAATATTATAAAAATATTAATAATATATATTAAAAATATTTATTAATATATTAAAAATATTAACTATATACATACTATAAATTAACTTGAAATATATATAATATATATTAATATTAAAATAATATTAATAATATATAATAATTTAATATTTATTTATATATTAATATCATAGATGGTTATATTATTAATAAACCAAAAGAACTAATAATATATTAATAATATATATTATATCATAGTTGGTTATATTATTAATAATATATATTAATAATATTATAATATTATTAATATATATTATTAATAATATATATTAATAATACTATAATGTTAATAATAAATATTATTAATAAATATTTGAATATTTATTAATAATATATATTAATAATATTATAATATTGCTAATAATCATTATTAATAAATATTTGAATATTTATTTAAAATGATTACTAGTAATATTATAATATTATTAATATTACTAAAGAAATATTATAATATTATAATATCATTAATAATATTATAATATTACTAATAATCATTATTAATAAATATTTGAATATTTATTTATAATGATTAATAGTAATATTATAATATTATTAACATTACTAAATAAATAATATATAATATATATAACATATATTAATAATATTTATTAATATAAAAATAATATAAATAAAATATAATATTTTAATATTATTTAAACATTGAGACAATTGTTGTCACAATGCGACGTTCGACCAACTATGACCATGGTTGGCCATGGGTGATTTTCATATTGAGACAATGTTTGTCAGAATGTGACATTTGATCATGGATGACATTGATCGATTATTTATATTATAAACGAAAAGAACTAATAAACCCAAGGGTTTAATATTACAAACCAAAGGAATTGGTGAACCCAAGGGAAAACCATTACCCAACAAATTATAAACCAAAGGAATTGGTGAACCCAAGGGAATTCATTTAAACATTGAGACAATTGTTGTCAGAATGCGACGTTGGACAATGTATGACCATGGTTGGCCATGGCTGATTTCATATTCAGACAATTTGATGATGGATGACATTGATCGATTATTCATATTTAAACCAAAAGAACTAAGAAACCCAAGGGTTTAATATTATAAACCAAAGGAATTGGTGAACCCAAGATAATTGATTTAAACATTGAGACAATTGTTGTCACAAATCGGCGTTAAACCAAGTATGACCATGGTTGGCCATGGGTGATTTCATATTGGAACAATGTTTGTCGAGAATGTGACATTTGATCATGGATGACATTGATCGATTATTTATATTATAAACCAAAAAGAACTAAAAAACCCAGTTTTGTTAATATTATAAACAAAAAGCGAATTCGTGAACCCAGGGAAAACCATTACCCAACAAATTATAAACGAAAGAGATTGGTGAACCCCGAAATTTATTTAAACATTGAGGCAATTGTTGTCCATGATCTTGACGTTGGACCAAGTATGACCATGGTTATGCATAGGTGATTTCATATTGAACAGTTGATGATGGATGACATTGATCGATTATTTATATTATAAACCAAAAGAAGTAATAAACCCAAGGGTTTAATATTATAAACCAAAGGAATTGGTGAACCCAAGGGAATTGATTTAAACATTGAGACAATTGTTGTCAGAATGTGACGTTCGACCAACTATGACCATGGTTGGCCATGGGTGATTTTCATATTGAGACAATGTTTGTCAGAATGTGACATTTGATCATGGATGACATTGATCGATTATTTATATTATAAACCAAAAGAACTAATAAACCCGAGGGTTTAATATTATAAACCAAAGGAATTGGTGAACCCAAGGGGATTGATTTAAACATTGAGACAATTGTTCTCATAATGTGACATTTGATCATGGATGACATTGATCGATTATTCATAATATAAACCAAAAGCACTAATAAACCTAAGGGTTTAATATTATAAACCAAAGGAATTGGTGAGACCAAGGGAATTTATTTAAACATTGAGACAATTGTTGTCACAATTCGACGTTGGACCAACTATGACCATGGTTGGCCAGGGGTGATTTTCATATTTAGATAATGTTTGTCGGAATGTGAAATTTGATCATGGATTAAATTGATCGATTATTCATAATATAAACCAAAAGAAATAATAAACCCAATGGTTTAATATTATAAACCAAAGGAATTGGTGAACTTGAAAGGGAATTGATTCTGATTTAAATATTAGGACAATTGTTGTCACAATGCGGCGTTCGACCAACTATGACCATGGTTGGCCATGGGTGATATTCATATTGAGACAATGTTTGTCGAATGTGACGACTGATCGTGGATGACATTGATCGATTATTCATATTATAAACCAAAAGAACTAATAAACCCAAGAATTTAATATTATAAACCAAAGGAATTGGTGAACCCAAGGGAAAACCATTACCCAACAAATTATAAACCAAAGGAATTGGTGAACCCAAGGGAATTCATTTAAACATTGAGACAATTGTTCTCAAAATGTGACGTTGGACCAAGTGTGACCATGGTTGGCCATGGCTGATTTCATATTCAGACAATTTGATGATGGAGGACATTGATCGATTATTCATATTATAAACCAAAAGAACTAATAAACCCAAGGGTTTAACATTATAAACCAAAGGAATTGGTGAACCCAAGGGGATTGATTTAAACATTGAGACAATTGTTCTTACAATGCGACATTTCATCATGGATGATATTGATCGATTATTCATATTATAAACCAAAAGAACTAATAAACCAAAGGGTTTAATATTATAAACCAAAGGAATTGGTTAACCCAAGGGAAAACCATTACCCAACAAATTATAAATCAAAGGAATTGGTGAACCCAAGGGAATTCATTTAAACATTGAGACAATTGTTGTCAGAATGCGACGTTGAACCAAGTATGACCATGGTTGGCCATGGCTGATTTCATATTCAGACAATTTGATGATGGAGGACATTGATCGATTATTCATATTATAAACCAAAAGAACTAATAAACCCAAGGGTTTAATATTATAAACCAAAGGAATTGGTGAACCCAAGGGGATTGATTTAAACATTGAGACAATTGATCTTACAATGCGACATTTGATCATGGATGACATTGATCGATTATTCATATTATAAACCAAAAGAACTAATAAACCCAAGGGTTTAATATTATAAACCAAAGGAATTGGTGAACCCAAGGGGATTGATTTAAGCATTGAGACAATTGTTCTCACAATGAGACATTTGATGATGGATGACATTGATTAATTATTCATATTATAAACCAAAAGACCTAATAACCCCAAGCGTTTAATATTATAAACCAAAGGAATTGGTGTACCCAAGGGAAAACCATTACCCAACAAATTATAAACCAAAGGAATTGGTGAACCCAAGGGAATTCATTTAAACATTGAGACAATTGTTGTCAGAATGCGACGTTGGACCAAGTATGACCATGGTTGGCCATGGTTGATTTCATATTCAGACAATTTGATGATGGAGGACATTGATCGATTATTCATATTATAAACCAAAAGAACTAATAAACCCAAGGGTTTAATATTATAAACCAAAGGAATTGGTGAACCCAAGGGGATTGATTTAAACATTGAGACAATTGTTCTTACAATGCGACATTTGATCATGGATGACATTGATCGGTTATTCATATTATAAACCAAAAGAACTAATAAACCCAAGGGTTTAATATTATAAACCAAAGGAATTGGTGAACCCAAGGGGATTGATTTAAAAATTGAGACAATTTTTCTCACAATGAGACATTTGATCATGGATGACATTGATTAATTATTCATATTATAAACCAAGAGAACTAATAACCCCAAGGGTTTAATATTATAAACCAAAGGAATTGGTGTACCCAAGGGAATTGATTTAAATATTCAGACAATTGTTGTCACAATGCGACGTTTGACCAACTATGACCATGGTTGGCCATGGGTATATTCATATTGAGACAATGTTTGTCAGAATGTGACATTTGATCGTGGATGACATTGATCAATTATTCATATTATAAACCAAAAGAACTGATAAACCCAAGGGTTTAATATTATAAACCAAAGGAATTGGTGAACCCAAGGGAAAACCATTACCCAACAAATTATAAACCAAAGGAATTGGTGAACCCAAGGGAATTCATTTAAACATTGAGACAATTGTTGTCACAATGCGACGTTGGACCAAGTATGACCATGGTTGGCCATGGCTGATTTCATATTCAGAAAATTTGATGATGGATGACATTGATCAATTATTCATATTATAAACCAAAAGAACTAATAAACCCAAGGGTTTAATATTATAAACCAAAGGAATTGGTGAACCCAAGGGAAAACCATTACCCAACAAATTATAAACCAAAGGAATTGTGAACCCAAGGGAATTGACCATGGGTGATTTTCATATTGAGACAATGTTTGTCAGAATGTGACATTTGATCATGGATGACATGGAACTAATAAACCGAAGGGTTTAATATTATAAACCAAAGAAAGTGGTGAACCCAAGGGAAAATCACTACCCAAAAAATTATAAACCAAAGGAATTGGTGAACCCAAGGGAATTGATTTAAACATTGAGACAATTGTTGTCACAATGCGACGTTGGACCAAGTATGACCATGGTTGGGCATGGGTGATTTTCATATTGATACAATGTTTGTCAGAAGGTGACATTTGATCATGGATGAAATTGATCGATTATTGATATTATAAAACAAAAAAACTAATAAACCCAAGGATTTAATATTATAAACCAAAGGAATTGGTGAACCCAAGGGACAACCATTACCCAAAAAATTAAAAACCAAAGTAATTGGTGAACCCAAGGGAATTGATTTAAACATTGACACAATCATTGTCACAATGCGACATTGGACCAACTAACTTAAAATTTAAATTATTTTAACTTTTTTATTTTAGTAGATTTTTTTGTCATTTTTAAAGTTATAACTAAAGTTATAATATATTTTAAATTTTTAAATTTTGTGTTTTTTAATTTTTGAATTTGTGCTAATTTTTTTTGTCATTTTTAAAGTTATAACTTTTAAAGTTTTAATATATTCTTAATTTTTTAATTTTGAGTTTTATAAATTTTGTGTTTTATAATTTTTGAATTTTGTGATTTTCATTTTAACAAATAAAAATAAATTCAATAATTTGTTTTTTACTTTAAATTTTAATACATTTTATTTTTTTATTGTTTTTAAATTTTAATATAATATAGTTTATTTATTTTTCAGTGACTTTTAAAATTATTTGAAATTTTTTATTTTAGTAATTTAAAAAGGTTTAACAAGTTTTAAATTTTCCCGTGACTTTTAAAATTTAAATTATTTTAACTTTTTTATTTTACTAATTTTTTCTCTTTTTAAAGTTATAACTAAAGTTATAACTTTTAAAGTTATAATATTTTTTAATTTTTTAATTTTGTGTTTTATAATTTTTGAATTTGTGCTAATTTTTTTTTGTCATTTTTAACTTTATAACTTTTAAAGTTTTAATATATTTTTAATTTTTTTATTTTGTGTTTTATAAATTTTGAATTTGTGATTTTTATTTTAACAAATAAAAATAAATTAAATAATTTTCTTTTGTGCTTTTAATTTTAATATAATATTATTTATTTATTTTTTAAAAAATTTAACAAGTTTTTTATTTTCTTTTAAAATTTAAATTATTTTAACTTTTTTATTTAGTAATTTAAAAAGATTTAACAAGCTTTAAATTTTCCCGTGACTTCTAAAGTTGTAATATATTTTTAATTTTTTTATTTTGCGTTTTATAATTTTTGAATTTCTGATTTTTATATTAACAAATAAAAATAAACTAAATAATTTGTTTTTTAGATCAAAGTTTAGTCTCAGTGGAGTTTAACCACCACTATTATCATTTCACCTCTATATTTTTGTTATTGTTTTTAATTTTTAATATAATAGAATTTATTTAAGTTTTAAAAATATTTTACAAGTTTTAAATTTTGCATTTTTCCCGTGACTTAAAGTTAAAATGTATTTTAACTTTTTTATTTTTGTATTTTTTTTCATTTTTAAAGTTTTTTTTAAAAGACTTAAGAAGTTTATTTTAAATTATTAATATATTTTAAATTATATAATTTTTTATTTTTGTTTGTAATGTTTAATATATATATATATATATATATATAATTTCGCATTTTTCCCCGTTTAAATGTATTTTAACTTTCATATTTTTGCTTTTTTTTCATTTTTAAAGTTATAACTTTTAATATAATATTTATTTTTTTTAGATCAAAGTTTAGTCTCAGTGGAGTTTAACCACCACTATCATCATTTGACCTCTATATTTTTGTTATTGTTTTTATTTTTTAATATAATATAATTTATTTAAGTTTTAAAAATATTTTACAAGTTTTAAAGTTTGCATTTTTCCCGTGACTTAAAGTTAAAATGTATTTTAACCTTTTTATTTTTGTATTTTTTTTCATTTTTAAAGTTTTTTTTAAAAGACTTAAGAAGTTTATTTTAAATTATTAATATATTTTAAATTATATAATTTTTCATTTTTGTTTGTAATGTTTAATATATATATATATATATATATATATATATATATATATATATATATATATATATTTTAATTTCGCATTTTTCCCCGTTTAAATGTATTTTAACTTTAATATTTTTGCTTTTTTTTCATTTTTAAAGTTATAACTTTTAATATAATATAATTTTTTTTTTTTTTTTTAAGATTTAACAAGTTTATTTTAAATTATTAATCTATTTTAAATTATATAACTTTTTATTTTTGTTTGTAATTTTTAATATAATATAATTTATTTAAAAAAAAATTAACAAGTTTTTTTTTTTTTTTTAATTCCTTTTTAATATAAATGAATATAATTTATTTTTACAATTTTTAATTTTTATTCCTTTTTAATATAAATGGATATAATTTAATTTATATATATTTTTTAATGTTAACTTCTAATATTTTTTTTTTTGGTCTTCCAATTTTTATTTTTATGTTTTTACTGTTAACTGGATTTCTTCTTAAAAATCCTATACTCAATCTATCTAGCTGCATGCTACTTCTAAACATAAAGAGAAGAGAAACCAAAAACTAAACCGTCTCAACTTTGCTATCGTTTACAATTGTAAATTTCCAAATATATTTTCTGGCTAGCGATTATATTATAAAAATTATTGAAGTCACGGACACGTTCTGCATGTAATATTTTAATAAAATCTATTACACTCTAAAACAAAATTGTATAGGCTCAAGGCAATGTTCAAACCATTATAAAGGTAAACAACAATGAAATGCATAAAGAGTTCAACTCGCTAAGCCACAGCTATATAACTATTATTCTTCCTAAAACCCTATACTCAATCTATCTAGCTGCAGGCTACTTCTGAACATAAAGAGAAAAGAAACCTAAAACTAAGCTGTGTCATTCAACTTGGAGGGGGTACGGGGCCTCGGCAGAGTGGACATGTAGCGTTCGTGTGTAGCCATTCAAATAGGCAGTGCTCGTGAAACATATGTCCGCATTCCATCGCACGGACTTCCTCCCACAATAACCGGTCGAGACAGCTTACGCGATCGATATTATTTCTAAGGTGCTCCTCAAAATATTGATGCAAAGCAACGACTCCACGGCCACTAGATATGCTGGGATGCTTGCACCTCAAGAAAAATTGTCGGCATCCATGCCAATGATAGCCATTCGTGTTTCCGTAGGGTTCTCTTCAACCTCTTCCTCCAGCAGGGGACAGAATGATGATCTTGCACGAGACGATGTTGACACGAGAGGCAGTCGCGGAAAATGTGAAAGTGATGGGTCATGTATATTATTTTCTTCATTTGAAGAGACTATCCTGGCAAGGATTTCTGGATTTCCTCTCTTCTTCTAAGATCTCGTCTACCCTAAATACATATATTTACAAAAGATTACTAAAATATTTATAGCGTCAGCCTTTAAATCCATTGTTCTTTCAACCTTGGGATTTCGTTAACACTACAGGGCCTCGGCCTTCAAATCTTTTTCTTCTTTCAGCCTAAGGTTTTAAAATTCATGGCAAATAAAGAATATTGAAATATCTTGGACTAGAACTCGAATATCCGACTCTTTACGCGAAGTATTTCGTCAAAACACACGAGAGAAACCAAAATAAAAATGCGAGAAGAGGCATTTCTGGTAAAGAAAAAGCAGCTGCCTTTGGATAAGAAAGGATCCTGGATCGATGGACGGTTTCTTGTTTAAAGATCGCTTTGAAGTTCGGAAGGGAAGTCCTTAGCAATGAAGCAAACATTTATCCAATCAATACACGAGTTGTACACATTTACACTATACGATCATAGCATGAGTGGGTAGCTTCCTCGTCCACAATGATACGAGAACGGGACATAGAAATGCATGTATCGTTTCTTGGCCTTCACACCACCCTTCTGCGTCAGCCAGATGTCGTCGGTGGCTACAACCCCTCCCCCTCCTCAACGTTCACGAGAGGCATGAGGAGACCCTTGGGAACGTGCGTACCAATGTGGTCAGGCCGTTCTGATGCCTTCACCACCAAGTGTATACCCAGTTTCAACACTTGGAGAAGATTTAATGTTTCGGTTTCCTTCTAGTTGTTAATCTTGATAGGTGGCGGTCAGCAAATGGCACAGTAAATTTTTAATCAAGATTTGTAAAAAATTAATTTAAGTACGGTTTAAACACGTGATTTAGATATGCAAGGAAGTTAGTGGGGTAGATTTCATCCATGGATTGAGTGGTGACAACCAGAATATACCGGCATCTTTCAATCTAGACCATCAGATCGAAAAGATTAATTAGCCTAATCAGAAAAGAGCCTACCTCCGATAGGGGGATACGCCTATCGGCGTAATTATAATATTACTAGTAATCAATTTAAATAAATATTCAAATATTTATTAATAATGATTATTAGTAATATTATAATATTATTAATATATATTATTAATAAATATTCAAATATTTATTAATAATGTATATTATTAATATTATAATATTATTAATAATATATATTAATAATATTATAATATTATAATATTTATTTAGTAATATTAATAATATTATAATATTACCAATAATCATTATAAATAAATATTCAAATATTTATAAATAATGATTATTAGTAATATTATAATATTATTAATAATATAACCAACTATGATATAATATATATTATTAATATATTATTAGTTCTTTTGGTTTATTAATAATATAACCATCTATGATATTAATATATAAATAAATATTAAATTATTGTATATTATTAATATTATTTTTATATTAATATATACTATATATATTTCAAGTTAATTTATAGTATGTATATAGTTAATATTTAAAATATATTAATAAATAATTTTAATATATATTATTAATACTTATTATAATATTATTAATATATATAAAATATTTTTGTGATT
Source organism: Pinus albicaulis (assembly GCA_034641835.2). Lineage (NCBI taxonomy): Eukaryota > Viridiplantae > Streptophyta > Pinopsida > Pinales > Pinaceae > Pinus > Pinus albicaulis. The sequence goes on from CM076574.1 coordinate 306,787,766, forward strand.
TTAATCATAATTAATATATTTAATATATTAATATTCTTATTAATATATAATATATATATTTCAAGTTAATATAATAAATTTATTATATATAATATTTATTTATTGATATATAAATTAATGTGATGGGTAGTGGATATAGGCCTATTGGCGTATATCAACCACATTGGTAAATGTGGTTGTAAATATATTTTATATACGCCTATCGGCGTATATCAACCACATTAGTTTTTACTAATGTGGTTGTGCTAGTTAGTGCCATTTGCTGACCGCCACCTATCAAGATTAACAACTAGAAGGAAACTGAAACATTAAATCTTCTCCAAGTGTTGAAACTGGGTATACACTTGGTGGTGAAGGCATCAGAACGGCCTGACCACATTGGTGTGCACATTCCCAAGGGTCTCCTCATGCCTCTCATGAATGTTGAAGAGGGGGACGGGGTTGTAGCCACCGGGGACATCTGGCTGAAGCAGAAGGGTGGTGTGAAGGCCAAGAAACGGTACATGCATTTCTATGTCCCAGCTCGTCAGATCATTGTGGACGAGGAAGCTACCCACTCATGCTATGATCGTATAGTGTAAATGTGTTCACAAATCCTGTGTATTGATTGGATAAATGTTTGCTTCATTGCTAAGGACTTCCCTTCCGAAATTCAAAGCGATCTTTAAACAAGAAACCGTCCATCGATCCAGGATCCTTTCTTATCCAGCGCAGCGGCTTTTGCACGGTAAATGCCTCTTCTGCGGCTTTTTATTTTGGTTTTCTGTGTGTTTTGACGAAAGACTAAGCAGAAAGAGTCGGATATTCGAGTTCTAGTCTGGAAGATATTTCAATATTCTTTATTTGCCATGAATTTTAAAACCTTAGGCTGAAAGAAGAAAAAGATTTGAAGGCCGAGGCCCTGTATTGTTAACGAAATCCCAAGGTTGAAAGAACAATGGATTTAAAGGCTGACGCTATAAATATTTTAGTAATCTTTTGTAAATATATGTATTTAGGGTAGACGAGATCTTAGAAGAAGAGAGGAAATCCAGAAAACTACAGGATAGTCTCTGCAAATGAAGAAAATAATATACATGACCCGTCACTTTCACATTTTCCTGTCACTGTCTCTGTGTCAACATCGTCTCAGGCAAGATCATCATTCTAGTCCCCCAGTGGAGGAAGAGGTTGAAGAGAACCCTACGGAAACACAAATGGCTATCATTGGCATGGATGCTGACGAGTTTTCTTCATGCGCAAGCATCCCGGCATATCTAGTGGTCATGGAGCCGTTGCTTTGCATCAATATTTCGGAGGAGCACCTTAGAAATAATACTGACTGCGTAAGCTGTCTCGACCGGTTATTGAGGGAGGAAGCCCGTCAGATGGAATGCGGCCTTATGTTTCACGAGCACTGCCTATTTCCATGGCTGAACAGGAACGCTACATGTCCAATCTGCTGAGGCGCCACTCCCCTCACCTGGTTGAATGAGACGGTTTAGTTTTAGGTTTCTCTTCTCTTTATGTTTCAAAGTAGCGTGCAGCTAGATAGATTGAGTATAGGGTTTTAGGAAGAATAATAGTTATATAGTTGTCGCTGAGCGAGTTGAACTCTTGATTTATTTCATTGTTGTTTACCTTTATAATGGTTTTAACATTGCCTTGAGCCTGTACAATTTTGTTTTAGAGTGTAATAGATTTTATTAAAATATTACATGCAGAACATGTCCGTGACTTCAATAATCTTTATAATATAATCGCTAGCCAGAAAATATATTTGGAAATTTACAATTGTAAACGATAGCAAAGTTGAGACGGTTTAGTTTTAGGTTTCTCTTCTCTTTATGTTTAGAAGTAGCGTGCAGCTAGATAGATTGAGTATAAGATTTTTAGGAAGAAATCCAGTTAACAGTAAAAACATAAAAATAAAAATTGGAAAACCAGAAAAAAATAATATTAGAAGTTAACATTAAAAAAAATATATAAATTAAATTATATCCATTTATATTAAAAAGGAATAAAAATTAAAAATTGTAAAAATAAATTATATTCATTTATATTAAAAAGGAATTAAAAAAAAAAAACTTGTTAAAATTTTTTTAAGTAAATTATATTATATTAAAAATTACAAACAAAAATAAAAAGTTATATAATTAAAAATATATTAATAATTAAAAATAAACTTGTTAAATCTTAAAAAAATAAAATAAAAAATTATATTATATTAAAAGTTATAACTTTAAAAATGAAAAAAAAAGCAAAAATATAAAAGTTAAAATACATTTAAATGGGGAAAAATGCGAAATTAAAAAAAAATATATATATATATATTAAACATTACAAACAAAAATAAAAAATTATATAATTAAAAATATATTAATAATTAAAAATAAACTTCTTAAGTCTTTTAAAAAAAACTTTAAAAATGAAAAAAAATACAAAAATAAAAAAGTTAAAATACATTTTAACTTTAAGTCACGGGAAAAATGCAAAATTTAAAACTTGTAAAATATTTTTAAAACTTAAATAAATTATATTATATTAAAAATTAAAAACAATAACAAAAATATAGAGGTCAAATGATGATAGTGGTGGTTAAACTCCAGTGAGACTAAACTTTGATCTAAAAAACAAATTATTTTGTTTATTTTTATTTGTTAAAATAAAAATCAGAAATTCAAAAATTATAAAACGCAAAATAAAAAAATTAAAAATATATTACAACTTTAAAAGTCACGGGAAAATTTAAAGCTTGTTAAATCTTTTTAAATTACTAAATAAAAAAGTTAAAATAATTTAAATTTTAAAAGAAAATAAAAAACTTTTTAAATTTAAAAATAAAATAAAATAATATTATATTAAAATTAAAAGCACAAAAGCAAATTATTTAATTTATTTTTATTTGTTAAAATAAAAATCACAAATTCAAAATTTATAAAACACAAAATTAAAAAATTAAAAATATATTAAAACTTTAAAAGTTATAACTTTAAAAATGACAAAAAAAAATTAGCACAAATTCAAAAATTATAAAACACAAAATTACAAAATTAAAAAATATTATAACTTTAAAAGTTATAACTTTAGTTATAACTTTAAAAAGAGAAAAAATTAGTAAAATAAAAAAGTTAAAATAATTTAAATTTTAAAAGTCACGGGAAAATCTAAAACTTGTTAAACCTTTTTAAATTACTAAAATAAAAAATTTCAAATAATTTTAAAAGTCACCGAAAAATAAATAAACTATATTATATTAAAATTTAAAAATAATAAAAAAATAAAATGTATTAAAATTTAAAGTAAAAAACAAATTATTTAATTTATTTTTATTTGTTAAAATGAAAATCACAAATTCAAAAATTATAAAACACAAAATTTATAAAACTCAAAATTAAAAAATTAAGAATATATTAAAACTTTAAAAGTTATAACTTTAAAAATGACAAAAAAAAATTAGCACAAATTCAAAAATTATAAAACACAAAATTTAAAAATTAAAAATATATTATAACTTTAGTTATAACTTTAAAAATGACAAAAAAATCTACTAAAATAAAAAAGTTAAAATAATTTAAATTTTAAGTTAGTTGGTCCAATGTCGCATTGTGACAACAATTGTGTCAATGTTTAAATCAATTCCCTTGGGTTCACCAATTACTTTGGTTTTTAATTTTTTGGGTAATTCCTTTGGTTTATAATATTAAACCATTGGGTTTATTAGTTTTTTTGGTTTATAATATCAATAATCGATCAATTTCATCCATGATCAAATGTCACCTTCTCACAAACATTGTATCAATATGAAAATCACCCATGCCCAACCATGGTCATACTTGGTCCAACGTCGCATTGTGACAACGATTGTCTCAATGTTTAAATCAATTCCGTTGGGTTCACCAATTCCTTTGGTTTATAATATTAAACCCTTGGGTTTATTAGTTTTTTTGGTTTATAATATGAATAATCAATCAATGTCATCCATGATCAAATGACACATTCTGAAAAACATTGTCTCAATACGAAAATGACCCATGGCCAACCATGGTCATAGTTGGTCCAATGTTGCATTGTGACAACAATTGTCTCAATGTTTAAATCAATTCCCTTGGGTTCACCAATTCCTTTTGGTTTATAATTTATTGGGTAATGGTTGTCCCTTGGGTTCACCAATTCCTTTAGTTTATAATATTAAACCCTTGGGTTTTTTAGTTCTTTTGGTTTATAATATGAATAATCGATCAATGTCATCCATGATCAAATGTCACATTCTGACAAATATTGTATCAATATGAAAATCACCCATGGCCAACCATGGTCATAGTTGGTCCAACGTCGCATTGTGACAACAATTGTCTCAATGTTTAAATCAATTCCTTGGGTTCACCAATTCCTTTTGGTTTATAATTTGTTGGGTAATGGTTTTCCCTTGGGTTCACCAATTCCTTTGGTTTATAATATTAAACCCTTGGGTTTATTAGTTCTTTTGGTTTATAATATGAATAATCGATCAATGTCATCCATGATAAAATGTCACATTCTGACAAATATTGTCTCAATATGAAAATCACCCATGGCCAACCCTGGTCATAGTTGGTCCAACGTCGCATTGTGACAACAATTGTCTCAATGTTTAAATCAATGCCCTTGGGTTCACCAATTCCTTTGGTTTATAATTTTTTGGGTAGTGATTTTCCCTTGGGTTCACCACTTTCTTTGGTTTATAATATTAAACCCTTGGGTTTATTAGTTCAATGTCATCCATGATCAAATGTCACATTCTGACAAACATTGTCTCAATATGAAAATCACCCATGGTCGATTCCCTTGGGTTCACCAATTCCTTTGGTTTATAATTTGTTGGGTAATGGTTTTCCCTTGGGTTCACCGATTCCTTTGGTTTATAATATTAAACACTTGGGTTTATTAGTTCTTTTGGTTTATAATATGAATAATCGATCAATGTCATCCATCATCAAATTGTCTGAATATGAAATCAGCCATGGCCAACCATGGTCATACTTGGTCCAACGTCGCATTGTGACAACAATTGTTTCAATGTTTAAATGAATTCCCTTGGGTTCACCAATTCCTTTGGTTTATAATTTGTTGGGTAATGGTTTTCCCTTGGGTTCACCAATTCCTTTGGTTTATAACATTAAACCCTTGGGTTTATCAGTTCTTTTGGTTTATAATATGAATAATCGATCAATGTCATCCACGATCAAATGTCACATTCTGACAAACATTGTCTCAATATGAATATCACCCATGGCCAACCATGGTCATAGTTGGTCGAACGTCGCATTGTGACAACAATTGTCTGAATATTTAAATCAATTCCCTTGGGTACACCAATTCCTTTGGTTTATAATATTAAACCTTTGGGGTTATTAGTTCTTTTGCTTTATAATATGAATAATTAATCAATGTCATCCATGATCAAATGTCTCATTGTGAGAACAATTGTCTCAATGTTTAAATCAATCCCCTTGGGTTCACCAATTCCTTTGGTTTATAATATTAAACCCTTGGGTTTATTAGTTCTTTTGGTTTATAATATGAATAATCGATCAATGTCATCCATCATCAAATGTCGCATTGTAAGAACAATTGTCTCAATGTTTAAATCAATCCCCTTGGGTTCACCAATTCATTTGGTTTATAGTATTAAACCCTTGGGTTTATTAGTTCTTTTGGTTTATAATATGAATAATCGATCAATGTCCTCCATCATCAAATTTTCTGAATATGAAATCAGCCATGGCCAACCATGGTCATACTTGGTCCAACGTCGCATTTTGACAACAATTGTCTCAATGTTTAAATGAATTCCCTTGGTTTCACCAATTCCTTTGGTTTATAATTTGTTGGGTAATGGTTTTCCCTTGGGTTCACCAATTTCTTTAGTTAATATCTGTCTTAAACCCTTTCATTTATTAGTTCTTTTGGTTTATAATATGAATAATCAGTCAATGTCATCCGCGATGAAATGTCGCATTATGAAACAATTGTCTCAATGTTTAAATCAATCCCTTGGTTTCACCAATTCCTTTGGTTTATAATAATTAAACCCTTGAGTTCTTTGGTTTATAATACTTGAATAATCGATCAATGTCGTATCATGTCAAATTTATCCGAATGCAAAGAAATGTCGCGACAACCATGGTCATACTTGGTCAACGATAGCATTCTTGAAAACAATTGTCTCAATGTTAAATATAATTCCTTGGTTCACCAATTCCTTTGGTTTATAATTTTTTGGGTAATGGTTTTCCCTTGGGTTCACCAATTCCTTTGGTTTATAATATTAAAACCTTGGGTTTATCAGTTCTTTTGGTTTATAATATGAATAATCGATCAATGTCATACACGATCAAATGTCACATTCTGACAAACATTGTCTCAATATGAATATCACCCATGGCCAACCATGGTCATAGTTGGTCAAATGTCGCATTGTGACAACAATTCTCTGAATATTTAAATCAATTCCCTTGGGTTAACCAATTCCTTTGGTTTATAATATTAAAATCTTTGGGTTATTAGTTCTTTTGGTTTATAATATGAATAATCGATCAATGTCATCCATGATCAAATGTCGCATTGTATGAACACAATTGTCTCAATGTTAAATCAATCCTTAGGTTCACCAATAACTGGTTTATAATAATACTGTATAGGGTTTTATTAGTTCTTTTGGTTTATAATATGAATAATCGATCAATGTGCATCCATGATCAAATGTCACATTTTGACAAATATTGTCTCAATATAAAAATCACTCATGGCCAACCATGGTCATAGTTGGTGAGCGATCGCATTGTGACAACAATTGTCTCAATGTTTAAATCAATTCCACAGGTTCACCAATTCCTTTGGTTTATAATATTAAACCCTTGGGTTTATTAGTTCTTTTGGTTTATAATATGAATAATCGATCAATGTCATCCATCATCAAATTGTCTGAATATGAAATCAGCCATGGCCAACCATGGTCATACTTGGTCCAACGTCGCATTCTGACAACAATTGTCTCAATGTTTAAATGAATTCCCTTGGGTTCACCAATTCCTTTGTTTTATAATTTGTTGGGTAATGGTTTTCCCTTAGGTTCACCAATTCCTTTGGTTTATAATATTAAACCCTTGGGTTTATTAGTTCTTTTGGTTTATAATATAAATAATCGATCAATGTCATCCATGATCAAATGTCACATTCTGGAAAACATTGTCTCAATATGAAAATCACCCATGGCCAACCATGGTCATAGTTGATCGAACGTCGCATTGTGACAACAATTGTCTCAATGTTTAAATCAATTCTCTTGGGTTCACCAATTCCTTTGGTTTATAATATTAAACCCTTGGGTTTATTAGTTCTTTTGGTTTATAATATGAATAATCGATCAATGTCATCCATCATCAAATTTTCTGAATATGAAATCATCCATGGCCAACCATGGTCATACTTGGTCCAACGTCGCATTGTGACAACAATTGTCTCAATGTTTAAATGAATTCCCTTGGGTTCACCAATTCCTTTGGTTTATAATTTGTTGGGTAATGGTTTTCCCTTGGGTTCACCAATTCCTTTGGTTTATAATATTAAACCTTTGAGTTTATTACTTCTTTTGGTTAATCGATCAATATCATCCATGATCAAATGTCACATTCTGACAAACATTGTCTCAATATGAAAATCACCCATGGCCAACCATGGTCATAGTTGGTCGAACGTCGCATTGTGACAACAATTGTCTTAATGTTTAAATAATATTAAAATATTATATATTATTTATATTATTTTTATATCAATAAATATTATTAATATATATTATATATTATTTATTTAGTAATATTATAATATTATAATATTAATCATTATAAATAAATATTCAAATATTTATTAATAATGATTATTAGTAATATTATAATATTATTAATGATATATATTAATAATATTATAATATTTTAGTATTTATTTAGTAATATTAATAATATTATAATATTACTAATAATCATTTTAAATAAATATTCAAATATATATTAATTATGATTATTAGTAATATTATAATATTATTAATATATATTATTAATAAATATTCAAATATTTATTAATAATGTTTATTATTAATATTATAATATTATAATATTTATTTAGTAATAGCAATAATATTATAATATTACCAATAATCATTATAAATAAATATTCAAATATTTATAAATAATGATTAATAGTAATATTATAATATTATTAATAATATAATCAACTATGATATAATATATATTATTAATATATTATAAATAATGAGATTATTAGTAATATTATAATATTATTAATATATATTATTAATAATATAACCAACTATAATATAATATATATTTATTAATATAATATTATTAGTTCTTTTGGTTTATTAATAATATAACCATCTATGATATTAATATATATATAAATATTAAATTATTGTATATTATTAATATTATTTTTATATTAATATATATTATATATATTTCAAGTTAATTTATAATATGTATATAGTTAATATTTAAAATATATATTAATATATAATTTTAATATATATTATTAATACTTATTATAATATTATTAATATATATAAAATATTTTTGTGATTTTAATCATAATTAATATATTTAATATATTAATATTCTTATTAAGATATAATATATATATTTCAAGTTAATATAATAAATTTATTATATATAATATTTATATATTGATATAAAAATTAATGTGATGGGTAGTGGATATAGGCCTATCGGCGTATATCAATCACATTGGTAAATGTGGTTTGTAAATCTATTTTATATACCCCTATCGGCGTATATCAACCACATTAGTTTTTACTAATGTGGTTGCGCTATCGATATTACATTGCTCGAATACTAAAGGAGAACTTATTATTCAGTCCAACATTAAAATCATGTGCAAACCTTGATCACATGATCTGAAAATATAAAAGTACAGTAACAAATCATAATTCTAAGTTTCATATTGAACACCAAAATTTCAAACTTAATTCACAGAAGAGAAATCTATCCTGCATGGAATCCAGGTGTATACCCAGGGACGTCCTATAGAAGTCGATAAGCAGGACAGAGGTATAGTATGTGACAAACGAGAAGGCAAGAATGGCTATGGGTCCTGCAATCCATGCCAATGACACTACTTCGTAAAATGTGATAACATACGCACTTGCTGTCCAGAATGTTCCTGTACCAGAATGTACCGTTAAGTCAGCGAAACGTGATATCCTCTATTGTAAAACAAAACTGTTAAAGAATAAATATGATATACCAGCTTGGCGATTGATGTGGCCAGGGTCATCAGGCCTGGTATCTGAACCCGTTCCATTCTCCACGCTATCTGCTTCCATAGAAATGCCCGCCATAGAGCCTTCCGATTGAGGGTCGAAGAGGTTAGTTACAATGTATGTAGGGAGATGAGAAGCCCTTTTGTTGAAATTGTGAAAATGGATGTAGGGAGGTGTTTAGTATGAAGATAGATGCAGATGGATATAAAGAGGTGTTTATTGGGGCGATGAATACAAAGAAAAGGAAAACAGAGTCTATTTTGAAATTCCAATCCTAGTTTCACCTTGCAAACAGAGTCTATTTTGAAATTCCAACCCTGTTTCACCTTGCAAATTAATTAGGGAAGCTTTAGATCTACAGAGTGGTTAGCAATGTTGTTCGCAAACAACATTGGCTGTTCAATCGTCCATACCTTTGGCAGCAATAATACCTTTGCGTTTGATGCGGCCATCGTCATCAAAGTTCTTAAGATCAAAAACCTTCCCATTCTCCAGGCGATCGGCTTCTATTGAAACCTCCGCCATATTCATGCCTTGCAATTCTACTTGCAAGTAGAAACGGGGAGCTGCATCATTTTGAGACATTGTGACTAACCTCTTCTACCCTCAATCAAAACTACCATAACTTCTGCAACTAAATTCTTGGCTCCTGGGCAGCAGTAAATCTCTGAACACTCAGGACCTTTCTCAGTTCCCAAATCTTCCAAATTGCAGCTCTCAGGCGCTCAGGGAATAGCAGGCCAGAGCAAAGCAGAGCACAAGGGAACTCTTTACTCTTTACTTAAGACGGGCTTGGGACTCCGCAATATTTATAGGTGAGAAGGCCGTGTGGAGTCTCCAATATATAACCCCAGTAATAGCTCATGGGTTCTCAGCCGTACTTGCTCTTGACATCCTATACGCGTTATTTATTTGTAATAAAAAATGGCAAAGCAAATCGAATCTCTTAAACAAAGAGATTCCAAAGTTTGGCCCGGGAAAAATTGACACTCACTACCACAATCACCATGACAAGTGCTTTACATCACTGTTCGCAGTGACCTCCGTATTATCTTTCACAGTTTTTCCTTCATATGGTCAGACCAATTTCTTTAGCAAATCCCATTCCAGGACGCTACAGGTCAGATCATATCGGAGAGAATCGTCACAGGGAAGGAAGGTAAGAGATATTTTCAGATGGAGATTGATTGAGAGCAATACATGTTGTTAAGCATTTAAGTGATCAACTAGACAAGCATAAGCTTATGGGGGAGGTGTTGTGCAAAGGCAATGTAACCATGTGTTAAATGATGCTAAAATGTGCTTTCTCTAAATCTATGAATGATGTGGATTATTAATGCAATTACAGTGGCTAATTAAATTTAGAAAAAATGTAGGTGTTTTGGTAGCCTAATTTGTTTATGGTATGAAATGTGTTTTGGTTTTTTAGGGTTAATGTTTATTGAATATATTTACATATCAAAGAATAAATGTAAACATTGAAAAATAGAGAGTTCCTTAAACAATAATTAAATGCTCTAAAAAAGAAAATTATGTTTATTTTTAAAGTGCAATAGATACAAACACTAATTTCTGAAAACTGATAATTATTTCTAATGATACAGATTTTTTTTTAGCACTTTTACTTTATCATTAAACAATTACACTTCAAAAATTCAACTATAAAAATAACAATGCACAAATATAGCATAAAATTTAACTTACAAAAACCCACTTGAAAGGAATTCTAATAACCTTTTTCTCGGAAAAGTTCTTCACTTCAACAAAAAGACATACCTATTCTTCTATTCTTAAAGGAATTCTAATAACCTTTTTCTTGGAAAAGTTCTTCACTTCAACAAAAAGACACACCTACTCTTTTATTCTTATTGGATCATGCATCATTTTATTGTATTCCATAAAGCCCACGATCTAATTATGTAATATTGTATAAAGTAGCATGAGAGAAGAAGAGTAAGCAAATGCAATGTTCCCAAGAGCTTGGATCGTATTCCGTATTTTCTGGGGTTTAGTTATTGTACCAACAGTGGTCCCTCCGAGGAAGTTATTGTATCCCATGAAGCCAACGATCTGATTATGTAATATTGTATAAAGTAGCATCGACAGAGAAGATGAGTAAAGCAAATGCAATGTTTCCAAGAGCTGGGAAGTTATTCTATATTTTCTCGGGTTTAGTTATTGTACCAACAGTGGTCCCTAAAGTGTTGCACCTCTGAGACAGAGAGGTAAAGCAAATGCAATGTTCCCAAGAGCTGGGAACGTTTCCAAGAGCTGGGAAGTTATTCTATATTTTCTCGGGTTTAGTTATTGTACCAACAGTGGTCCCTAAAGTGTTGCACCTCTGAGACACACCTGTTACTTTAGCGATAGCGAGGCTAACTCCGATGGATCTTTGAAGACGCAGCCAAGGTTTGAAATCACAACAATGGCGTCCGCTGCGATTGAAGCAGAGCAGGAAAGCCTGCAAACTCGGCCAAGTCAAGATCAGGTAAAAGATTCGTGGAAAGCCATATCCCACATTGAGGCAGAATTGGCTTGGAAGACCAAAGCCATCGCAACCCTCCCCAATCCCTCGCTCTGCAAGGCTGCCAAGGTCGGCTCACATCAGATTCGTTCCATTATTTCTTTTGTGAATTCTATTTTTACATTTTTGCAGCATAAATTATATATGCATGCATTAATTAATGCAGGCTGCAATGGAGGCCAAGGCCGAGGCGAAAAGACTGGCTCAACTTGAAGAGTTCTATCAAATGTACGACAGCATTATAAAAAAGTCTGAGAATTCAACATTCACAATTCAGCACCCATTAATTGGATTGCATTAACAACCATTATATCATAGCGTAGTTGGATTGCAACTATATGAGTTCTCCAAGATGCTTTATGCATATTTATTTCTTATATAAAATAAAATGCAAAAGTGTCTAAGTAGATATTGCACTTTATTCCTTCATGCTTTATTTCTATTTTACTTTCCATATTGAAACTTTGCTTATTATTTGGGAAATGGATTACTCATACTTTTTGGCAATCTCTTTATCACGTTTAATCAAAAAAGTTAACTTACTATTTAATGTTTTTATCAAACTTATTATTTTTCTCCTTCTAATTATTATTATCTCCTCTATTATTTTAGTATTTATATAAATTTAAAATATTTATTTGTATTATTATAAAATTTTTAAGATATCTCCCTTATTATTTTAGTATTTATATAAATTTAAAATATTTATTTATATTATTATAAAAAGTTTAAGATATCTCTTCTATTATTTTAGTATTTATATATATTTAAAATATTTATTTTATATAAAGTAAAAAATCATTTATTTAATTTTTAATAATATATTTTGTATAACAACTAAGATAATAATTAAAGTGAGCTAAGGAGTTTAATGTTTTATTGTTATAATTATGTAGTTTGACATATTTCAAAATAAGCATAGATGTATTTCATGAACTATTTCTAGGAAATGTATCTCATAGGATTTCTTATGTCATTTCCATCATTTTTATCCAAGTATAATATCTTCATTTTAAGTTTCACCATGTCAATTGTAATACCATGGATGGAGAAGTAGTTTTCCATATAGATAGGCATCCCTTTGGATCAAAAGGATGGAACTTGTTCAACTCTAGTTAAAAATGTATATGCCACATAATTTGTTGGTTATTCTAAAAGTGTGACCCTAAGTGATACTCTCCCCCATTGGAGGAGTCACCCACTTCTAATGACACCTCCATATATTGTTGAATTCATTTGTATTTGAGAACTATAGCAAAATAGTTGATGAGCATGAAAAAATTATCCTCGAGCTTGGCATCAAGGTGTGAAACCTTGTGGTTAAGGTTGGTGACCATGTTTTCCAATCCAACTCTTCAAATTTGTTCACATGTACAATAAGTTTTGCAATATTAGTGTCAATAGTGTCATTCTTGATATTAATTGAGGATTATTAGTTATGGACACCACTAAGCTTGGGCTTTACCAAGAGGGTTAGTTAAGAATTATACCATTATGATGAACTCCCTCCAAGGAACATACTAAGATAGGTTTCTAATTAAAGTATGGTCAAGTCCATAAAAAAATGGTTATTAGAGAGATACCAATTTGATCAACATCATGCAAAGATTCTTTTAACTATATTAGGAGGATCACTCATGTATTGTACTAAGTCTTTTAACTATATGCCCAATTATGTAGGAATTTCATTGCTTGTGCTATATATGTTAGGGATCTCAAGGTCTTAAGGACGAAGGAGAGTTTAGGGATATAGATTTATGTTATACTTGAGTGTTTCCTACATTATTAATTGGTTTAATATTTCATAGAAATAGTTATGGAGAATAGACCATACCATTAGCCATATGATCCAATTATCTAGTATGCCAAGAGTGATCTCCTCAAGTGTTTTTCTATGAATATTTATTGTAATAGAACAACTAAGGGCATATATAAGGCTAGTTTAATGAACCTAAAGGACCTTCAATATACCTTAAGTACATGGAAGATTGAATATGTAGGTATAGTTCATTTAATGTAGTGCTACTCAAAGGGATATCAGTGGTGGTTACAAGGGAATCCAACTAGGCAATGTCATTTTTATTCACTACACGTATTCTCTCTAAACCATAGTTATACACATTGATTTAGAAATGTCTATGTCCAAATGTGTCAAAACACATCTCTAGCCTAAAAAAAAATTCTAAGCATTCTTTGGTAAAATAAAGAGTTCTAATGCCACTTGTAATGCACTTAACAAATGAAAATAGTAAAATTATTAAGATTATTTAGAGAAATATAAATGTACCAAAGAAAATATAAGAGACACTAAGATTAAACTTATATAATATGTAGTTGACCTAAAATAGGATTAAATGCATATGAATATCCAATAAGTTATTATAGTCCAATGTATAACATGACCATATGAAGAGTTATGAATCTTATAACCTTTTTGTAGATAATGCAGGTTGTGCATCAATATAATAGTCATGAATAAAACAATACATATTAATATATCTGGTTCACTCCAAATTGGATTTAGAGCCATTTTAAGCCACCACAACATGTCTTTTGAACTGATACAGCAGAAGATTGAAGAAATTGAACACAAGCTTAGAGATATTAGGAAAATGTTGAAAGGAATTTTGAAATTTTTTGAGCATCCATATTCAAGTGATGACATTAGTGATGAAGAATATTTTACTAATGATGAAGTCAAAATTTAAGTGCATAATTATATCTCCCATTAAAGAGGAGGATTCCAAATAAATATCTAATGATGAAAGTTCCAATGAGAAAATCAATGCAAAAATTAATATTTTTAATATTTCCAACAATGACAAAAATGATAATGTAAATGGTCAGATAAATTCAAAGGATATTTTTATCAAATATCATGAAGGGTGTCGAGAAAACGTATGGAGAGTTATTTCCCATAATGTTTATAAGTATAAGAGCTAAAAGATTCAAACTATTGACAAGTTAATGGTCTATCAATGAAAACCTCCTAAAGATGGTAGTCATGGTTGTGGTGATAGATGTTGGAATAATTTATGGATATTGAATGTGTTCTTAGTACACATCCTTGTGGAGAATATTGTTCTAACCAATTGTTTCAAAAGAGATCATTTATAAACATTGTGTTGTTCCATTGTGGGAAGAAGGCTTTTGGTTTGCAAGTTTTGGAGGATATTCCATGTGAGAATTTTATCATATATTACATTGGAGAGGTATTATATGTGAAGGAAATTATGTAATGATTACAATATTATGGTGATAATTTTAGTCAAATGAAGGTTCTTACTGAATTATGCAATTCTTTATCCATGGCAACAAAGAATAGTCTCATCATTTTCTCAATTGAGTCTTTCATGTCTATGGTTTGCTAAAATTAGAAAGGTGTTCTAGAAGTGGGTGCTTGCAACAAGTGCTAAATAGCTTATAAAATATCGTGTCTTCATCTTGTTTAGTCATTGTACATCATGGTATAATCCTTGCTTTTTAGGGGTGCCTAATCACCAAAGAGTACATGGATTTGGCTAAATAGTCTTTGCAAAATTTTGTAAGAGATTTCTCGTATCCATTCATCTACCTATATTCATGGTAGTTCTATTATGGAAATATTGTCCTACCTATGTTCTTTTCTCCACTAGTGTAAAGAGAACATTTTGTCAATAACTAAAAACATTTTCCAACAAGTAGCATTCAATGTTATTGATTCTACAATGGAAATAATTATAATATTGATTCACCTTCTCTCAGATAATGATACCAAGGTGGTAGATAATGCATCATTTTCTTAGCTTGAATTATGAAAGATTATATTTTTTTCTCCAAGAAACATGAACAAGCTTTATGGTTATTGACTCATTTCACATGTTGTAAATATGGTATATCTATCAGTAACTTACACAATGTATAAGCATCTCTTAGTTATTCAATATACATGGTTTTAACTAGGCGTCTTTTGACTTGTGAAATAATTTATGCCTTATCAACAATTTTATTAGTTGAAATGGGGATCCCTAGAATCCTTAGAGACATTATAGCTAGCATTGGCCTTGTTTCACATATAGTGGTTCCTTTTTCATTGAATAGACATCATGATTAGCTATACGAAATTGTGTCCTTGGTGAATTACCTCATTAGACAATCTCACTTCCCATTACTCATAGTATTGGTTCAACCCATTCTATAAGAAATTGGATCTCAAGAGCTAGTAAAAAGAACATGGAGGTTATCAGTGAAATTGTGGTATATATTTTTTACCATGAAAAATTTATTATGTGATGAACTTGAAATTTTTTTGTAGTTTCGGTCAGATTTTTTCCCACTATTGATTTAGGTACATGGATCAAGTGTTAATTCTCTCATCATACGCAGATGTCTGAAAGGTATCAGCAATTGGTTTTACTTCGGTACAATTTAAATTCTTAAGTATTTACTACAAGAAATAGATTACCAAGATTTTTGGTAGGAGTTTTAATAGGAAAAGATGTTGAAGTTGTGGTTCCATCACTACAAATTATGTAAGTACTAATGCAAAAGCTCCATGGAACAATTTCCAAGTTGCTTATGAAAGAAAAAATTGCTCATTATTTTCACTCTAACACAAAGCATAACCTAATAGAGAAAGTACAAAATGAAATCATTTCCCTTTATCAAATGCAAATTCTAGAAAATGAGGATCCCAATTTCCATTACTTACTTAGGGATAAAAATAAATATTATCTTTCTAAGATGTACACGATGTTCTCTAAAACAACCAACAACTTGGAAATAATAGCAAATATTTTTAAGCAACGTGTAAGCAGCCAAAGGAAAATCTTAATGAAATGGGTAGAAAACATTGTAGAGAATGATATAGATAGAATTGAAATAGCTACAATTCAATAACATATATTTGTGGGGTTTGGGTTGCATCATGACATAAAACATGAGACCAAAGAAAAAAAGGAGGTATTGCTTACATGTTGAATATGTTTGATGATTACATTATTCAAGACATGAGGGAACTAAAGCACTATTGTCAAGAGTGTTGGAGAAGTTATATTTATACATCATAAACAATGTTGGCTCAAGATGCCTCAACTTATGTTGTGCAAATATAGATCCACAATGTCATGTTGTTGTGAGTGAATATATGGTTTTTCCTTTAGGGATATGTGAGGAAGACATGAAACAGCATGACAATGAAGTGGACGCTAAATACAATGACAATGACTATGAAACAAACAATTATGCAATCAAAATATTGCTAAAATAACAAACATTGTGAATAAAGGTAACCAAAATGACATCTATGCATTACAAATATTATATGCACATGGATACAAACAAGCTCTTTTAGAAAGGTTTAATAGTTTCATTAAGGATTCTCAAGAATGCGATAACATGCATATTTAGCTAGAGCCACACGTTGATAATGGAAATTTGTAGACTATGGAGCAATCACCCAAAAGTGAACTTGGTAATTCAAGACAAGATTATACATATGATAGTGTTTCATGTCCATTGCTTGAAGAAACATCCTTAGACATGAAAATAGAAAAAAGAATTGAAATTAAGATTTCCCCAACAAAAAAATAAAATAAATACACTATATTGCATGAATCCAAGAGGAAACAAGTGTCAGCTCATCATGATGTTGAAATCTAGAGCAACTAGGAATCACATGAAAATGAGATTCCCAAAACAAGTTGAGAAAATTGTGTTAGCCAAGGATGAAGAAATTAATCATTTATAAAAGAACATAATAAAAAATTGTTTACTTAAATCAAGAAATTAGAATATAGGAATATGCCTGTTTCCCTAGCCGACAAGAAGACATCCATTGGCATGATTAAATTAAATAATCTCTATCATAAAGTCCAACATTACGTGTTATCAGTTCCACAAACTCTCTACTCTTCATATGATAACTAATGCTTTACCAAGTGGAGAAGAAATAATTAAAAGAACCAAAAACAAAATTATTTTGGAAAATAAAATATCCAAATCTCAACACTTAATTTACCCATACAACGAGAATGAATCCTCTCAAGAGGGGATGTTTGCACTATAACTAAAATATGATTAAGTGTAAGTGAATAATCAATAATTTATCATAGTCTAAAGTATATCATGATCCTACTTAGAGTTACGACTCTTACATCTATATAATAGTAAAGGAGATATATGTTATGCAGTATTTGTATATAATGCAAGTTGTACATCAATAATACTGATGAATAAAATATATATATATATATATATATATATATATATATTGTAAATTAGATTAATTCTATTAAAAAAGCATATGGTACAATGTGGAGTTACAATCAAGGGAAACAAGATAGCACGGAAGCCGGTAATGATTAATTATCTGTTGAGATTTCTTATATTAAATTTGGAGAAAATCTCATGAATATGACAACAATAGGATTTGTTGCTAAATTGGCTGCATCTAATCCTGATGTGGAGTTATTGCATCCTATTTTGTTGTGATTGAATTTATTATTCAGTTTCTACTCCCAGCGATAAAATGTAAGCCCGTAGAGGCAAATATGCATGAGGGATGTGAGGTGAGAGGAAGAGAAGAGCATATGAGAAACTCTGATGTTGTAATTCTCCTGTTGATGAATGAGATTTTCGATGCCTCTGTTTGGTGGACGTAACCCAGATTGGTTGGGTGAACCACATTAAATCTTTTGTCTCTCATGTTTTTATGCTGTGTGTGTTTTATTTTTTTTTCCGCTGTGCTAACTCAAAAATTGGTTCAGAGCTTGAACAGCGCCGGGACCTGGAGGTATCACGTTGAACTGCGTGTGAGCTAGATCGAGGATCCCGTCATGGAATTTAATGGCAGAGTAGAGAACAGCGCTAAGGCGCTCGTGGAAGGAGGTCGATCTGCGTTGAATGTGTGGACAGCAGGCACCGTTGTATTTCGACGCTGGTTTACTGCGAAAGAAAGAAGCCGCATTCATATCTGTGAGGGCCGCAATGGAGTCTACTGTGAGCTGTGAGCTTTAGAAAAGTACAGTGAGTTGGTTATTGATTTGTTTACTTTCCGCAGTGCATAACGCTGAGCTCAATTTAATTTCCGTTGTTGAATTATATTTCTGCGTGAGCTATTAAAGTCTATGTGTGATATAGCTGTGAGCTATTAAAGTCTGTGTGAGCTATTTCTGCGTGGAAACATAAATGCTGTCAGGAGAACGCCGCGCACGCTGCATAAACAAAGAGCAGAGCCGCCGTCTGTGTTGAGGAGCCACAGCAAAGCCGTGAGTCGGTTCAAGGTTCATTCTGTTGCGGAAAAAGGTTTAAAGGTTCTGAATCATTTTCAGTTGCAGAAGGTTCATAAAAACGATTTAAATGCCATTTTTTTTAAATCGATTTTTTTTTTAAATGTCGTAGACCATGCGTAGACCATATATATCAATTTATATACCATGAGTTTATAAGGTGGCACTTTATTGATTTAAAAGTTGGTGCGGTGAGTTTATAAGGTGTACCTGATTTAAAATTTAGTCATGATGAGTTTATAAAATTGGCCCTTTATTGGTTATAGTGCGGTGGGAGTTCCCATCAGGTGGCACTTTATTGATTTAAAATTTTTTGAAATATGCATTTGTGTACGACCTAGGGCCTAGGAACTAGTTATTCGACAGTGGAATGTGCAAAAGGAATTATTAATTTTGATAAAATATTGATTTATTAAGATTTGAAATTGGATATTTTTAACACAAGCTACTCAAAGTGCTCGATTTGAGATCGAGAAGTTCAATGGGAAAAACAACTTTGAGATCTAGAAAGTTAAGATGCATGATCTACTCATGCAACAAGGCGTGGCGAAGGCACTTTTGGGCAAAGCCAAACAACCTTACACCATGACAGATGATGAATGGAGTGACATCGATAACAGAGCACTGAATGGCATTCATTTGTGTTTGGTGGATGATGTTTTTTTTAACATTGTGTCAGAGAAAACTGCTGCTAGTTTGTGGACAAAGCTTGAAAAGCTGTACATGACAAAATCCTTAACAAATAGGATTCTTCTAAAAAGAAAATTGTACAGCTTGCGCATGAAGGAAGGTACGATGATAATTGATCATCTGAATACCTTTAATACTCTCTTGGTGCAGTTAGAAAGTATAGAAGTAAAATTTGATTCAGAAGATAAAGCTGTAACTTTATTATGCTTGTTACCCGAGTCATGGGATCATTTTGTTACTTCTATAAGTCTTAGTTCATCAGAAACCCTTGAATTTGATGATGTTGTTGGAGCTTTGTTATCTGAAGAAACAAGGAAAAGGTCAAATTCAGAAACCTCTACATAAAAAGCAATGATGGTTAGAGGTCATTCTAAAGAAAGACGCTTCAGTAAGCAGAACAACTCGCATTCAAAATCGAAAGGGAAGAAGAGTAAGGTAAAGTGTTGGTTTTGTGGCAAATCGGGACATTTGAAGAAGGACTGTTGGAAGAGACAACAAACATCCAAAGGAGACTCTTCAACATAAAAGAAAGAAGCAAACACGACAGATACAGGTTTGGCATCCGGTTCAGGTATGAGTGATGAAGTGTTATTAGCTAGTTTGTCTAATCATGATCAACATTGGTTATTAGATTCTGGTGCGTCAAATCACATGTGCATTCATAGAGAGTGGTTTAAATCTTATAAATCAATCAATGATGGAGTTTTTTACATGGGAAATGATGTCTCATGTAATATTGTGGGAATTGGAAGCATCCAGATTAAAATGTTTGATGGGACAAATAAAATATTAACTAATGTAAGACATGTGCCTGAACTCAGAAAAAACCTCATTTCTCTAGGAGTGCTAGACACAAATGGATATAAAACCTTTATTCAAGGTGGAGTAATGAAAGTTTATAAAGGAATTTTACTAGTAATGAAAGCAAAGAAGGTTGGAAATATTTTTCAGTTAGAAGGAAGAACAGAGTCAGATCATGCTTCTACAGTATCTGAAAACGACAGTAATTCTATTCGTCTATGGCATCAATAGTTGGGCCATATGAGTGAAAGAGGATTAAAAATTTTATCTGATCGTAAGTTACTTCCTAGTTTAAAATCTTCTAAGTTAGATTTATGCAAACATTGTCTATATGGGAAACAAAGCAAGCAGAAGTTTAAAACTGGAAAACATACTAGTAAGGGAATCCTTGATTATATCCATTCTGATGTTTGGGGTCCATCTCCTACAACCTCATATGGAGGATCGTCATATTTTGTATCTTTTATTGATGATTTCTCTAGAAAAGTGTAGGTCTATATGTTAAAGAAAAAGTCTTATGTATTCACAATTTTCAAACAGTTTAGAGCATTAGTAGAAAACATCACTCGAAGAACCATTAAATGTTTAAGAACTGACAATGGTGGTGAGTTTACTTCAAAGGAATTTGATAATTATTGCAAGGAAGTTGGGATCGAAAGACATAAAACTACTGTATATACTCCTCAGCAAAATGGAGTTGTTGAACGCATGAACATGACTCTTTTAGAGAGAGAGAAAAGTATGCTTAGTAATGCCAATTTGCAAAAGGAATTGTGGATAGAAGCGGTTTCTATGGTTTGTTACTTGATAAGTCGATCACCATCAACTACAATAGAATGCAAAATTCCTGAAGAGGTATGGAAAGGTCATCCATGTGATTATTCTAAACTGAAAGTTTTTGGTTGTGATGCATATGCTCTAATTTTGAAACATCAACGTTCTAAATTAGATCCTAAATCAAAAAGATATATCTTTGTTGGATATGGTGATGGGACTAAGGGATACAGGTTGTGGGATCCTACTACTCACAAGATCATCATTAACAGAGATGTTAAATTCAATGAATCTTCACTCGATAATCCAGATGTAGATGATAAATTGAAACAGGATAATGTACCTAAGTTTCAACATATTCAGTTTGAAACCAATTCAAATACTGATGATAGTCTAGATGAACAAGTTTCAGATCCAGATCATGAACAAGTTTCAGATGCAGATCATGAACATGTTTCAGATGCAGATCATGAAGAAGTTCCTACAGATAATAATCAGCAAATTGTGGAAGTACCAGAAACATCTTTAAGGAGGTCCACGAGAATCAGACGTCCTCCTAAAAGGTATGATGATTATGTTACTTCAGTTGCTTTAACCGCTAATGATGATGAAATTTTGTGCTATCAGGACGCTGTAGAAGGTTCTAACAGTGGTAAGTGGAAGGAGGCTATGAAGGACGAGATGAAGGCATTAGCCAAGAATGCCACATGGGGTCTGGTTGAAATTCCTAAAGACAGAAAAAATGTGGGATGTAAATGGGTTTACAAATTGAAAAGGGGTGTTGATGATAAAGAAGACAGGTACAAAGCGAGGCTGGTCGCGAAAGGTTTTTCTCAGAAAGCAGGAATTGACTTTCATGAGATATTTTCACCAGTTGTAAAAATTGTTTCAATTCGGATTGTGTTAGCATTAGTTTCTTTACTTGATTTAGAATTACAACAACTAGATGTTAAAACTGCATTTTTACATGGAGATTTAGATGAGGAGATTTACATGGAACAACCGGAAGGGTTTGTTCAAAATCGCAACAGGAAATTTGTCTGCAGGCTCAAGAAATCATTGTATGGTCTGAAGCAGTCACCTCGACAGTGGTACAAGAAATTTGATTCTTTCATGTTGAGTCAAAATTATATAAGAAGTGAATATGATCATTGTGTTTACTTTAAGAAATTAAGTAATGGCATGTTCATTATCTTAGTGTTGTATGTTGACGATATGCTTTTAGCAAGCAAAAGCATAACATAGATCAATAGGTTAAAGGCTCAGATGGCTAGGACGTTTGATATGAAAGATCTAGGAGTAGCAAGATAGATTTTGGGCATGGAGATTTTCAGAGACAGGAGCAATGGTAAGCTGTGGCTATCACAAAAGAAGTATATTGAGAAAATACTCTTGAGGTTTGGTATGAACAATGTGAAGCCTGTTTTAGTCCCTTTAGCTTCCCATTTTAAGCTTTCTTCAAGTTTATGTCCTAACACAAATGAAGAAAAGGAATATATGTCTCGAATTCCATATGCCAATGTAGTAGGTTGTTTGATGTATGCGATGGTTTGTACACGACCAGATATTTCACATGCAGTTGGAGTTGTCAGCAGGTATATGGAAAATCCAGGAAAAGAACACTGGTCAGCAGTGAAATGGGTGCTTCGGTATCTGAGAGGCACAAGTAATTACTGTATCACTTATAACAGAAGTAGTGAATTTGTTTGCGGATATGTTGATTCCGATTTTGCAGGTGATTTGGATAAGAGAAGGTCAACTTCAGGATATGTCTTTACTCTTGCAGGTGGAGATATAAGCTGGATGTCAAAGCTACAAAACATTGTTGCTTTATCCACTACAGAAGCAGAATACATAGCTGCTTCACATGCTTACAAAGAAGTGGTTTGGTTGAAAGGTTTTTTTGGTGAGTTTGGTAGGTTGTAGGACAACATAAAGTTATTTTGTGATAGTGAAAGTGCAATTCACTTGGCTAAAAATCTGGCCTATCATAGCAAATAAATGCATATACCTATCAAGTACCATTTTGTAAGACAGGTTATCACTGAACGGGGAGCCTCTCTTGAAAAAGTGCATACAAAGGAAAACTGTGCAAACATGTTCACGAAACCAGTTTTACTAGAGAAGCTACGATGGTGTCTGGCTTCTCTTGGCTTGCAGAAAAGATAAAAATAATAATGGAACATGGTATCAGGCTAATTGTTGTCAAAAGGTGGAGATTATATTAAATTTGGATAAAATCTCATGAATATGACAACAATAGGATTTGTTGCTAAATTGGCTGCATCTAATCCTGATGTGGAGTTATTGCATCCTATTTTGTTGTGATTGAATTTATGATTCAGTTTCTACTCCCAGCTATAAAATGTAAGCCCGTAGAGGCAAATATGCATGAGGGATGTGAGGTGAGAGGAAGAGAAGTGCAGATGAGAAACTCTGTTGTTGTAATTCTCCTGTTGATGAATGAGAATGCTGATGCCTCTGTTTGGTGGACGTAGCCCAGATTGGTTGGGTGAACCACGTTAAATCTGTTGTCTCTCATGTTTTTATGCTGTGTGTGTTTTATTTGTTTTTTCCGCTATGCTAACTCAAGATTATCAACCTCGGCCATGTTGAGTAACCAGAGAATAAGCGAAAGGGAAAAATAAGTGTGTAACAAGGTATCAAAGGGATAGCCACATAAATCTACCCAAAATGGGTCGAGTCTTCCATGCAACATTTTTTTTCTTTCTTTTTGCTAACTTTGACCCAGCCGTTGTGGTGCAGATGTGCTGGAACTACTTGTAGACTGTTGTTGACTATAGGAAGTGTCTCCTTATCCGAATCGAAGGAGGAGGACTCATGTGTACGTTTCTGTGTATTCGGTGGATTAGTGGGACCCTCAGGGCTTGCTGAGGGTGTGTCCTTCCTCTACTTTGTGTCCTCCCCTTCTACTTATACCTCCTCATCTGAGCTGAAGGACTCAATGTCATCCATGGGGGGTGGATCACATGGTTTCCAGCTTTTGGATTTTGATTTTCAATTTATTTTATTTGTTGGGCAAGGAATGTGGCGCAGGTGTTTTGAAGATGCTCTGTTTGATGGCAGTGGTGGCATCAGAAAGATGTGTTCTCATAGTCCAAGGTCTATGTCCACAGGAAATCCCCAACTTTAAGGTTGATTTGGTCGAGTAGTCATTTGCTTATGTCTATTTTTGCACAAATTCTCCCATAGGTGTATATTCCTTTCTCCCCTCTAGAGGGATCCGTTGCCAGAAAGCGGCCCATTGTGCTTCCAATCCCTTGGAAGGTAGAAAAGTTCCATAGATGTGTAGGAAGGTTCGAGAGTCTGACCAAAATAGGAAGCTTGGTGATGACTGCCATGGAGGGGTCGAAGTCTGGGAACTAGGGGGTGAGGAATAGCCCTACAGTTCCGCAAAACCGTGGGCCTTCAGTTAAGGCTTTTTTATAGTCTTTGCTGAAAAAAAACACAACTATGAAGAAACCCTTCGAGCAGAAGATAACCTTGATGTTGTTGGCCCAAGTGGAGTGAATCCATTGGTATAGATTTTTTGTGCGAGACCATAGTCCATTAAATCGGAAAATAATGGCAGATTCTGAATACATTTGAAGTTGATCATCCAGAGTTGGATGGAAGATCTCTATGGAGGGAACTTCCTCTAGTTTATCAACCAAAAAAGGCTTGGGAGCCTCAGCGGGTTGAGCAGTTTTCTTGGATGACTATGCATGGACCACATCTTTGTAGGAGAAAGAAGCAGCAGAAGATGGTTGCCCGGCTACTCCCCCTCGCAGACGAAGGGTTAACACTACAAAAGCATCTCTTTCAATATTGTAAAAAGAGAGTGGAAGAGTGTTTTCTAGATGTTTATCTCCATATAGAAGGCTCTGAAGAGAAGAGGGTATCCCTAGCCTTTTTTCGACGTCATGCGAGAGGTTCTGCACCAGATCTGCTGAGTGCACCCAATGGAGCATGGTTTTGCCAGAAAGAAGCAAAATTTGGATATGGAAAGAAGGCGATAAGAAATCTAAGAAATCCTTTCTGCACGAGCGTATCTAAGACAGGAACGCGCTTGATCTCTGGATTCCCAGATCCACGAGGCCATGTTGGGGCTTGATGTCAACTGAGTTATGAGATTCGCATGCATAAACCCTTTCAGTGTTTTGAGATCTGCTCTTGCTAGTGAATACGTCATTGTTAAGCCAGATTTGTTTATCTGACGATGCCTCCTTTGATTTCTTAGCTTGCATATCTGGGAGGTAGAGCGTCCCCAGGGCGGCGGTTGTAGGAGACTCTGTGTGTTTGCTTCTGTTAGCTCCAATTGCAGTGAATAAAAATCTCCTGCAATGGATCAGACCCCTGTTACAGCCTCGGGAGGCTACTGCTGATACAGTCATCATGGTAGCAGTCGCATTAACGGCATCGAAAACAGAGTTGTGACTCAGAGGTGTGGAGTTCGGGTTGGTCTCACGAGGCTCGATCAGACCTTTATTGCTATGGTCAAGGGTCGTTGCGTTTGATCGAGGCGCTATGACTGTGAACGGATTGACTGCGATGATGTTTGATGGAACCCTAACTATCTCCATTTCCCTCTCGACAACTCCAATGGGTTGAATATCGTCTTTTCAAGTTATGTTGTGAGAGTATTGATAGTTAGAGATCTCATATATATCTATATATTAAGTTCACTCCTTTACATTAATTATTTCCAAAAAAATAATATAAAATAAAATACAATGTTATACCTTCCATAACATAAGTCTTGTAATTTGGTGCCTAATGTGTCATTATGAATATTAAGAGGAAGGAGATGGAGTGAAAAAGGGTGTCAAAAAGAAGAAATTGTGAGGTTAAACATTCCCCCACATGGAGGTCATTGCATGTCCTCATGAAAATTTTCAAAATTGATGAACCCTTTTTGTTACTGAACCTCTTCAGATACTTGAGCCAAAACATCCAAATTTGTCCTTCTTGCTTTCTTCTTGGTAACTTCCATCCTTGTTTTCTTCATCAAGTTTTTATACTTTAGACTTATGAATTTTCTCTTAAGGGATTTGTTATTTTCTTTCAGATTCTTATTATTTTCATACCATAGACCAAGATGTAGGAGAATATTATCATTCTTGGTTCTTTATATTTCATTCTTCACTTTCAGTGTTTCATGCTCCTATTTTAAGTGCTTGTTTAATGTATCCAATTAATAAATATCTTGCTTGAGGATATTTACAATTGGAGGTTCTTGTGGAATATCATAATGAATTTCTTTTTCTTGTTTTGAAGAGGATGAATCCACCTTTCTTGTAGATTTATTCTCTAAAGATTCTCTATAATCATATATTTCCTATTGGACCAGGTCAATTTTAGGTGTTCTCCTTGCTAGACTAGAATTTGTTGACAAAATTATTGGTGATGGAGCCCTTGGATCTTCTTCTTCCTCTAGATTGATAAATTTTGTAGAATATTGAAATGGTTCCTTCTATGTTTTATTGATTCTTGTACTCCTTCTTAAAGTGGATGAAGTCTTAGAAGATAATTTAGTGATAATAATTTTCTTTTGAACTTTCCCTTTCTCTGTCTTCTCTTGCTCTGTTTTCTCTGCTTTCTTTTTAGATGTGCTTTCTTCATTATCACTAGCTTTATTTCTTCTAACATTATTCTTTTTAAGCTTTTATAATGCATCCACAAGAGGAGTTTCATCATCTGAGGGTTTCTCTTGTTGTGGAGGTAGGTCATTATTAGGGTTTCTAGATAACCTTCTTCTACTTTTCTTTGTTTTGCAGCTGGGTTCTTCTTGTTTTATCTCCTTGAAATGGTTTCTAACTAAGAAAATTTCTCAATCATCTCCTATATTTTTGAGGTGGGATTAAATCAACATTTTTATCAAGCCATGATGATAAATGGTATTATCAATGGATTGTATCTTTCTCTGAGTATTACCAATCATTTTCTTTATGATATGGAGTAAGAAATACGTCAAATTAATCCCATTTCCTTCAAGGAAATGCAGATCATCAAACGTGCATGATAGAAAGAAATATTTCCAAATCTTCCTTCACAAGTAATAATTTTTTGAATAACCAATAGTAAATTTCTCCATTTGTTTTTTAGAGCTATAATTGGTATCCATTTCTTAAATACTGAAGTGTCCATACTTGGATTTTTGAGAAATATTTTCCATTCCTTTTCTTCAATCTTTCTATTTTTGAACCAAATTTCGCCAATCCTAGGTAGCCCAATTATTTCTGCTACAAAGGATATTGTCAAAACTATCTTCACATCTCCAATTTCTGCCCCAACTCTATAAAACACTTGGGCAAAATACTTTGTGACTTCTTTTTCATGGGCGTAAAAAATTTATATAAATTCTAGCCACCGTGCCTGTTGTAACATATGTTTGAATTGTGCTTAATCGTCCATGAATTTCTTCCCAATTGGCTCCGACCTCACAATAATCCACATCTTATAGAATTTTTAACCTAAAACTGCTTCTTTTGACAGGTTTATGGAGCGAAATGAGCTTCGGATTTGAAGTGAAACAGAGTATGAATGAGTGTGGATTTGTCAATGAAACAGGGTTAGATGGAGTGGAATAGCTACGCATGAAAGGAAATTATGAATGAAGAAGAACGATGAATTTGAATTATGAAGGGTTCATAGTCGACTTGTTGACAAGACAAAGATATTTTTTGTTAAGGCTGAAGTCATTTTAGGAGCAATGAGAGTCATGGTTACTCTAAGTGGTGGTAGCAATTACTATCTTTGATTTCATAATCTAATGTTTCCTACCTTTATCATTTAATTTAATACTTACATACCTTAGATTCATGATTCTAATAATTTGACTGGTCTTTTGTAGGTTTTCCTTGGATTTCCTTAGTTGCAAACTTGATCAATTTCCTTTTTGCCTTTGATCTTCATGTGCCCTGGTCATAATCTGCCAAGTTAGTTGCAAAATTCCATTAGAGCTGCATATTTTCAAAAATTCTGTAGCTGCTTATTTTCAAAAGAAAAAGAAGAGGGTTATAGAGAAAATGGGATTAAAATAGGGTTTAAAAATAAAATCTAGGGTGTCAAGAGTGCTTGGTTTTCATCATAAATATTATGTATAAATATGCCAAGAACGTTGGTTTTCATGTTTATACATTTTTTTTTTAATATATATATATATATATATATATATATACAAAGAGAGAGAGAGAGAGAGAAAGGCTTCTACGAGTTAAGTACGAGAGGAAGGAGAATCCTTCCTAACCACCTTCAGATCAATGTTGTCTTGGAGATGTTTAACAAACTCCTCCCTTGTCAATGGTTTATGATAAATTCTCAATCGATGACCATTTACAAGGAAGGTCACTCTTTCTTAATTAATGGTTCTGATTTTGACTACACCATTATCAAAGATGGTTTCAATATCATAAGGCCCAAGCCAATGAGTTTGAAATTTTCCTTGAAAATATTTAAACTTTGAGTCAAGAAAGTAATGCCCAATATCATGGTTGAAATTTCCTTTCTTTGATGAACTTGTCATGCCATCTAGATCTTTGTTGTTGAACTATATTGGTCCTATAGATAACATCCTGACTTATCTCATCAATTTCATTTAGTTGCTCCATCATTTGTTTTAATGCTTCAGATAGATTAAGACCTAATTTGCTGTTGTAATGAAATTCTTTATCTGTAAATCAATAGGAAATAGGACTTGCTTCCCATAAACAAGTTCATAAGGAGTATGTCCTTTGGTGTTTATCCATGTGGTACAGTATGCCCATAAAGCTTATGGAAGCTTTTCTGCCCAATATTTTCTATGCAGATGCATAGTCTTGGTAAGAATTACTTCAATTACTTTATTGGTGGATTCAACTTGTCCATTTTCTTGTGTATGATATGGAGTGGAATTTCGATGTTTGATTTTGTATTATTCCATTATCTTCTGTACTAACTTGGATGTAAATTGAGTACCCCGATCTATCACAATTTCCCTTAGGACACCAAAATGAGTGAAAATATCCTTAAAAAGAAATGAAACTACAACATTTTCAGTAACAAAAGGAAGTGCTTTAGCTTCTACCCATTTCTTAGCATAATCAGTGCAAACAAGAATGTACCTTTTTTGTCTTTATGGTGGATTAATTGGACCAACAAAATCCAGATCCTATTTCTCAAAAGGTTCAATAAGTACCCGATGTTGTAAAGGAATTTCATATGAAGGAACAATTTTCCCCATTCTTTGAAAACTATCATATCTCTTAACATATTATTTTGCATCCTTAAAAAGAGAAGGCCAATATTATCTTTTAAGAAGGATTTTATAGAAAATTCTTTTATCGAAAAAATGTCATCCGCATGGTTCATCATGACAAGCTTTCAATATCTCTGGTACCTCATCTTGCCTAACACATCTTCAAATAATTAATTCAGGCCATGTTTTATACAATTCTTCATTTATCCATGAATAAGATGCACTAGTTTAAATTACCTTTCTCTTCTCATGAGGAGATAAGTATGACAGTAAATTCCCTGCAGCTAAATAATTAGCAATATCTAAAAACTAAGAATATTTAATAGAAACTGCAAAAATATATTCATCGGGAAAATCATCCTCTATAGGAGTATCATTATTATCATTTTTGATTCTGGATAAGAAATTAGCAACTGTGTTCTGTTTTCCAGGTCTATCCAAAATAGTAATATTGAATTCTTGTAACAATAGTAACCATCTTGTAATTATTCCATTCATAATTGATTTATTCATTGGATATCTAATTGTAGAATGATCAGTGTGAATGAAAGTTTCATAACTGGTGATATAATGTCTTAATTTATTAATGGCATGTACAACTGCTAAAAAATTGTTTTCAAGGATGGTATAATTTAACTCTGCGAGAGACAAATTTTTACTTGTATAGTAAATGGCATAAGGAGTCAAATATTTATGTTCTAACACAACTCCCAAATTTGTATTTGAGGCATCAGTTGAGATGTGAAAAAGTAATTTCCAATTTGTTCCTCTCAAGATGGCCTATTCAGAAACATTTTCTTTCAATATTTTAAAAGCTTGCTGGAAATCATAATTCCAAATGAGCTCACAATCTTTTGTAAGTAATTTAAAAAGTGGAGAGGCAATCTTTGTAATTTTTTCTATGAATCCTCTATAGTAACCAGTAAAGCCAATAAAACTTCTAACATATTTTTGACAAAGTTGGAACTGATAGTTTAGAAATAAATTCTACCTTAGATGCATCCACCTTAATTCCACCCCCTAAAATATGGTGTACTAAAACATTTTCCTCAGTAAAAATCATAAAAAAATTCATGGATTAATGAGATATTTTCTTCTTTACATCTAATAAGAAATTTTTCCATATTTTTAAGAGCTTCTTCAAAATAAATTCCATATACAATAAAATTATCTATGTATACTTCCACACAATCATGAATTAGATCAGAGAAAATACCTAGAAATGCCCTTTGGAATGTTGCAGGTGTATTACATAACCCAAAAGAAATTACTTGATAAGCATAAGTTACCCATGGAAAGGTAAAAGTTGTTTTATTTTTATCTTTTGGAGCTACTTGGATCTGATTATATCCACTAAAGCCATCCAAGAATGAAAAATACTTCTTCCCTACCAATGTATCAAGAACTTGATCTATAAAAAGAAGTGGAAAATGATATTTTAAGATAGCTTTATTCAATTCCTTATAATCAATGCATAATCTCCATTTTCCATTCTTTTTCAGAACAATGAATAATGGTGAGACCCATTGCCTATCAGATATAGGATAAACTTAAGTTTGGATTCTTCCTCCTTTGGGGTTGTGTAATAGGTTTGGAATTTTTTTCAATATATATATGATGCATCTTTCATTTATTCCCATGTCCTGATTAAGTTTTTTCCTAAGCCCATAAACCATTTCAATGTTGCATCCTTAAGAGTGGTTGGAAACAATTTCAACTTTTGAGTATCGAGAAAATAGTTGTCAGATATACATAAGACTTCAAACTCAAAATTAGATGTTTTAGGATCCTCACTTC
Organism: Pinus albicaulis; assembly: GCA_034641835.2. Lineage (NCBI taxonomy): Eukaryota > Viridiplantae > Streptophyta > Pinopsida > Pinales > Pinaceae > Pinus > Pinus albicaulis. The sequence continues at coordinate 306,819,172 of CM076574.1, forward strand.
TTAATCCATGGAAATTAGGAAGGATGGAGGGTGAGATATTTTTCATTGTGGTTGTTGTATCTTCACCGAGGATGGGAAATCCAAAAGGTTCTGGATCTCCTATACCACCTCCTCTTTCTCTTCCTCCACCTCTTCCACCTCCAATCCTACCTCCTCTTCCACCTCCAATCCTAGGTTGTTCACCATTCACATTGTGTACTTATCCTTTCCCTTCTCCAGACATTGTAGATTCTTCAAAACTAATGTAAGGTTCCAAAATTGGATTTTCCAGTTACTCTTCTTCTTCTATCAATGGAATATTAAAGTATGTTTATCCCTCTTCTTCTTCACGAGGGACTTCTAGTTCTTGTCCTAGAATTTTTTCTCTAGTTGAAGATAGAAAAATTAATCCTTCTGTTGGAGATGTAGGGTCCACTTCTTCTATTATGGCTTCAATTGATGAAGTTAGTGAATATCTAGGTTATATTTCATATCCAAGGACCTCAAGAAGTATATGTATACCTGTAATGGATGGAATACGAGTTTGGGTGGATGGTTTGGTGCTACGAGGTCATGGTGGGGTGAGTGGTGATGTTGGAATTAAAATTCTACCTCTACCTACAAATCTACGTCTAGAATCTCTTTCCCTATGCATATCATTATTTTTTGTTTTGTTTTTTAATAATGGAAAAAGAAAAATAATCCTATATACACTTCCCCAACAACGACGCCAAAATATTTGGTAATTTAATTGATTTTAAATTACTTATATGAATTTTCAACTAGGGCTAGTAAACTGATGAAATGTATGTGCACTGTATGTGCTAGGAATCTTTGTCACTCACACAATTAAATTGAGTTATCAAAAAGCACATGTTTTCTTTAAAGCTATGTAAGAAATTAATCGCTCTTAAGAAATGAAATTAACTGTAAGAATAATGATCACACTCTTCTTTGAAAGAACCTTCCCACTTGCCTCCTAAGATCACACTCACACTTTTCTTGAAATAAAATCACTCTTGCTTATATAATCACACACTTGCATAAATGGAAATCACACTTTCTCAAAATGAAATTACTCTCGCTTATAAAATATCACACTTGCTTGAATGGAAATTACTCACTTGCATAAATGGAAATATTTCTTGCATAAATGGAAAACACTCTTGCATAAATGAAAATCACTTCATAGTTTAAATGGATCTTCTTCAAAAAGGAAGATTAACTACGCAAAGGGAAGTTTTATCTATATCATTGCAGTGTTAAAATCTATTCTATCCATGTGCATATGAAATATCTGAAATAAAAAATGATTAGAAAAATCATTTCAAACTCAGATCTAAAATAAATTAGAATGCAAATGCTCAATTGAATTAACAAAATTCTACAAGAAACATGAACTAAAATACGAACAGTTAATAAATAAAATAGCTTATTGCCTCGAGGGGGACCTCCACAAGAATAAGGTAGCGACTATGATGCTTTCAACCAGACACTTAACCACACATTTCAATACTCAATGAGAAAATGAAATCGCACTTATAAACAGAGTCACTTAACATAAAATTCAGTTTCTGTTCATCCCGACTGAGAGGGATATTTATAAATCCCTTGCACATTTAATTGTTCAGAGCTATACCACTAATACCTATTAACATAAACTAATATTAACTCATTAAAGATAAAATCATACGATTATCTCATTATTTTCTATCATCACAACAAATCATGAGGCATAAAATTTGTTCTCGCTTGCCTGAGTCACCGACTACAAAGGTTGAATTCATCTTTGACCACGTTTCTAGGATGTTATTTTCATCGACCTGGCTCATGAGAGTAGGAGGAAATCGTTGTTCTCATCAATTTCCACGTACACATGTGTTATGTTTTCCAGCTAGCATTTTGGAACCTATCAAACCATGAACTTAGCTACAGAATCATGTGTTAGCTACGGAATCATTGCAATTCAGTAGCATAAGCAAATTTTAAACTAAATAATAAAGAAAATTATACTATTATGAAATAAAATACAATTGTATACCTTCCATATCATAATTCTTGTAATTTGATGCCCAATGTGTCATTGTGAAGATTAAGAATAAGGAGATGGAGTGAAAAAGGGAGTTAAAAAGAAGAAATTGTGAGTCATTTATTTTATATATAATTTTTTGGTTATGTGTCATTTTGTATTTTTTGTTTTAATTCTTATAATATCAACATTTCCATGGCCACACATTCTTTTTGTTCTTGTTTATGTTTTCCTCCTCTTATCCACACGATCTTGTTCATGTCTCTTTAGGCCTATTTATTTTAATAAATAATTTTATATGGGCTAACATAAGGTTACTTTCATGTGGAAACAATCTTAAATAAGTTCTTATAGCTTTACATTTATCACCAACATAGATCCATATTAACTCTAGATCTACCAAGAGCCAAGAGAGGTCAAATCTCTCAAGATACAAACCTACTTTTTTAGTGAATAATTAAGGAAAGGCTTGCACCTCAAGAGATTTGATTTCTCTAGGCTCTTGGTAGATCCAAATTTAAGTTGTATCTATGTTGGTTTAAAAATAATTTTGAAATATATATTTGGATTTAAGATATATCTATGTTGATTTTGAGAAAAACACTGTTGAAATGATTTAATAGTAATAATTTATTTATTTATGAATCACATTATCCACATTAAAATTTTAATACTTGTTGCCTCGGATTTGGTCTGAAGTAGAAAATATATATCTATAGGATACTCTCTCTCTCTCTCTCTCTCTCTCTCTCTCTCTCTATCTTTATATATATATATATAAATAATGTTACAATATTTTGTTTTCCCAAATGGGGGTTAGGGACGGAGAAGGGGATCTTCCCATGAGAATGTGGGGACACACATGATAAGCACATGGAGTCAGAAAAGAGGGTTGGCCTCTCTTCCCTACCATATTACCTCGAGTACGAAAGACAATGAATACCGACGTGGGAAACTTTAAGTAAAATTGGGTCTCACGGAAGGTGGTGAATGCATGAACGTCATGGAGGGTGGTAGGGGCTTTCAGTGGACATTCTTCAGCGAAGAGAGTTTAGGAGCCTATGTGTGGAGTGTTGGTAGAAGAGGAGGGTGAAATAGAGGTTCTCTGGGTCGACCAATGGTTTGGAATAGTCATAGGAGATTCCACCCTTGTTGGTGGGCAACGGGAGCAATTATTTGGCGAATTCAGCTTGGTAAGGGCAAGTCTGCAAGGAAAGCGGTGTATGTGCGTTTAGTGGCAATTTTGTGGATGACTACCAATGTTCCTTTTTATCTTTCTTTTCCTTCAATGCAACATTTATTTTCATATCCTCCCACACAACACAGTATGTATTACTCCAATGGACGTAATTATATACCATTCTCTTTGCAATCACATTACTTGTTTATTGCAACTTTTGGGCATAGTCTTTATTGCAACGCTTTGGCCTTTAAAATGTTTTTCATTACAGTCTTTGAATGGTTTTCAAATGTCACTGTGATACATAGTTTCCCAATGTAGCTTTATTTCTCCTTCTCATAGTCTTGCGCATGGTTTGATTTATTGTGGTGTTGCATGTGTTTAATATGGTTCCCTTCTGCATGCTTTGATATATATGACATTTAGATACATTTAAAATCATTTATTTTCAACTTAATGTGACATTACCTTGCCAAGGCATTGTGTAATGGATTGCTTGCCATATATTTGTTTACTGCGGTGGTTTTCAATGCATTCATATTCAATGTGGTCTTTGCATTTGATCCACGTAATTATATTTAGGATGAATTATCAATATATAACCCTTTCATATAATATTGTATTCCTCCACATGAAATAAAATAGTCTTTCATCAAAACATTTGGTGTACTATCTATCGCATCATATCGTTATACTCCCGGAAGATGAATTGTCATCGCAATTTTGATGTGTGATTGCACTTCACGAAGGAGGGATATCTAACAGTAATAAGGGTGACTTGTCACCCCAAGTTGCGCTGGTGGACCTATGCCCTTCCTGCGGGGGTGAGGATTTTATCAATAGGGTAAAACTTTGTTGCCTTAAGTTTTTCCACTGCGCCAAAGAACTATAGTGGTATCCCAATTACCTCATTGTCATACGCTTATGTGATAATGCAGTGTGATATACCTTTTCCTTTGGAACTCTTAGTGGTATTTTATCACACTATATTAGTGGCACAACTTAGTTTCATAAAATTACATCCCCTCCCTTTTGCATGTAACTTTCACAAGCTATGATATAAGACCCTTCACATTAACATATATCTCCTTCTCCTGCATTATTCGATAGAGAAACGGTTCAAACTTTAATGTATTCTTACATACAACCATTTAGTAATGTTATCAGATCCATGCGACTGAGATATGATATTATCGTTTGGTATAACTGTCATATCACTGTGCTGAGGCATGTGTCATTTTAAAACATCCTTTCACATCGTTTCCTTATAGTGCTTATTGTTCATTGATCTTTTGGTATAGTTATGTGTCATATTCAAATAACACATTCTTTAGGATGGTGTGATTACAGTCTTTACAACCTCTAATGATTGATACACAACCAACATTGTAACATGTTATCCATTACATGCCTTGATGCAACCCTTTATTATTTATCCGATTATATTCACGGGTATATTTCCCATCACTCTATTTCATTCAGTGCATTGCCACACTCTAATAGCCTTTATCACATGCAAAACCTTTTGCATATCCTTCTATCACGTCTCATTCTCCATTTTAGAACTTCTTTATTCTTACCTTACATCACACTTTATAGTATTCATTGTGTGCAAATATTTTCGAGCTAATATTTGTACATGGAGATAATTAGCCCATAAAGACACCAAGAATATTGGTCACCTTTTATGACTTCAACATTTTGTCCTTGCATATTTTACTATTTTCAGTAGTGTATCATCGATCCTTTCATGGCATTGTTTCATGCATTTTCCAACGTTTCACATACAATTGCAACTATTTTATTACAATGCTTTGCCTTCCATGGTTGGAACTTTTTCGGTGAATGCCCTAGTCTCATTTAATATTTCAAGGCACCCATTATTATGGCTTGATAACATTTCTCGTTGCATTCTTGTAGTTGTTGGATCCATGTTTATGGTTAATATTTCAAGGCACCCATTATTATGGCTTGATAACATTTCTCGTTGCATTCTTGTAGTTGTTGGATCCATGTTTATGTAAATGTGACAAATGGTATATATTCACAAATTCTATCTTGCTCATGTAGGATGTCTATCGAATTAGGACAACATCCAAAAGCTTTAATGAATTTTCTTGACAAGCTTGTTGTTTAGAATAGCTAAAGTTTTGACGAGAAGACAAGATTTGCTCCAAAACATTACAAGAAGATGAGTATCATGAACATAACATGATATCGATGCTAAGAAAGTTAATAAATATATTGATGGTTTTAGGAATATAATATTTATTGTTTCTTTAATTTGAAATGATGTTTATGAAAAAATGCATAATTTTTTATGCTCTAATTGTGTAATACAAAGGCGGGATTTACAACTTGAATGATGAGATTCAAACCTATCTGAGTAATCCAGTTTGTACTCAATGCATTTGTTAGACTAAAAGAGATTCTACAGATGCAAGACACTACATGAAAACAGTGCACTGCAAAATATGCACTTTGGAGTTTCAAATTCGAGACACAAATCATCATTTTCCTTCAAGCATAAAAATCACCACAATGATAAGGATCTGTTATAATAAAAATCAAATATTGTTACTAACCACATAAGACAAAGACCTGTTCACTTATTTTGACAAGGGATCAAGGAAGGTACAGATCGATCAAAGTCATCCCTTGTTCTATTTTGCGTAGGAGTAAGGTCGAGTAGAAGAAAGTAAGATCAATATTGACCTGTGGAAACCTAGTTAGATTACCATCTCAGTTTCTCTGATGGTTTATCTGCTTCCATTACATGAAAATGTATTTCATTAAATCCCATATGTAGTTCTCCTTGTGGTTCTTTGTTGCATAATTATGAAAGAATTTTGTGTTCTTTTCTCCTCCTGATACGTAGAGAGCACGACTTTTCAATCTCCACTCCTCCTCATGTAATTGAAAAATCTCATTATTTCTCTTTCTGAATCCACAATAATAATTGATTTACCACCGAGAAATAATCTGCATGTGAAGGATCAACCAATATACCATTTTTTTTTTTTATCAATAACCAAAATTTCGTCAATATGCTTCCTCTTTTTAATATGAATCTAGTTAATGTCGGACTTTAAGAGCCCTCAACTTAATCTCAATAATTTCCAAAGAGTATGTGATCAAGGAGATCGATCCTAGTGCCCAAAAATTATGCACAATCTATGATATTCCATGTCGTTGATTTCCAAATCTACGTAGACACTTGGAAATAAAATGTCCAACATTATGACAATCGAGGCAGCGAAAAGGAGTTTCCAAATAGTCAATTCGTTACCTATTAGAGAAGCCACCCTAATTGAGTTCCACCTTCGCGTGAATTCCAACAACAAAAGTCCACCTCCACTAAAAGCCATGTGATACATTTATCTCTTTGTAACAAGCTTGCTTCCTTTCAGAAAGAAAATTTACCAATGGAATTTCCAATCATCATTATTTATTCACGTGGCTAGAATACGAGGGGTAAACCAAGGAGTTTAGCCCAAAAAAATTCATTTTATGGAAATTCTAGGTATGGATAAAATCCCACATGCCAATGATGTAAAGAGAGGAAACCATGGCCATGAACCCAATACAATCCCAAAATCTTTCCAACATCGTCATCAATAATAAAGTGGAAGAAAAACCATTGATTGCATAAAATGATGAAAATAGGAGAGTACTTAAGAATAGGGTGCTACCGTTCTTTAACTGAGGACGCCATCTAAGAGCCATCTATTCGAAGATAATACCATTTACCCACCAAAGCCCGTTGTTTTCATCCTACCACCCAGTCCCAAAAGAATCAAAACCAAAAATGAGTTTCTGCTAATCCATATCAACCTTAACTTCCTTCTTTTTTTGCGAACGATGGAAAAACATTTTCCGTGGATTACCACATTCAAGTTCAATAGTTGGAAAGGATATCGAAAAATTCAAATCCACGTGTATATTTTCATGTATAGGAGATTTCCTAGAGGGCTGGACTCTCAAATTGGGGCAACCACGACTCTCCGCCTCAATAGTCACATGTACCAATGCATCGAGTAATAACACATCACTGCCCCAATTTAATTCAGTGCCAAGTGACATCCTACCAATAGATGTAAAGGCCATTTGTACAACTAACTCCTCTGAAAATCTGTAATCTCACATATATGTGCACCAAAGTAGAGAGAATTACCAAAAAATACCTTTGTAGTGGTATCTGAAAAAACCTTAATAAAATATGTAGACTAGGTAAATTAATGTCACTTATCAGTTATAGACCCCACTCAATGTAGGCCATCACCAACTCAATCCACTAGGAAACCCCTTCAAATAGAATATATTTTCCAATCACCACCGATCAATGTCCTTCAGAAAATCGCATCAAGCACACAATCTAAAAATATCTTCAATGAGGGCGCAAACCATTAATGGATTTGTCCCTCATATAATAAATGTCCAACTTGGAAACTAAATATCCCCCCAGACCAATTAATGACCCCAAGATACTCCTCCTTGATCAAATTCAAAATTCAAATATGTTACCAAATCCACCAACCAAAATTAATACACTTACGTAGCAAAAAAGATCCCTGGAACTACCCTGATCGACCAATCACAAACCCGAGAGGAGAAAGAAGACCCACGTGAGCAATGGTTTAGAAGAAATACCTCTTAAAACAAATAGCTAGTGAATCTCAGTGATCATTTAGTTAACTGATCAATCATCCCAAAATAGTTAGTGCATGCAGATAATTTTAGCTTCCCAGTCGTGGTGGAGATTCCAAGGTAGTGTAACCTCAGTTGTAGACTAGTCTTGAGTGTATAGGTGTTGCATGTAGTTAAATGATCAACCTTGAGATTACTGACTTTGATTGCTACAAATTAGAAATCACACATGCTTAACTAAAATCTAACTCCTCCAAATCGAATTTACTCAATAAACTGGGTGACACAAGCCATGTCACACAATTTAACTACATCCAAGTTGTCTGTTGATGTGGAAATTCAAATTTTCTTAATTTAATCAAGGCAAAATCAAATCAAGAATTTCTTGTTGCATTTTTCAACACTCCCTCTTAGAAAAAAGGGGATTATCAACCACCCCTATCCTGCACCGGTGGAACTCAAACTTCCCTCTCGACAAAGATTTTGTCAAAATGTTATCATATTGTTCCGTTGTCGAAATGTAGTGTAGCAACATTATCCGCCTCTGCACATAGTGCCATAAATGGAGATACTAGATATCTATATGACTTGATTGACTGTGAAATACAATATTCTTAGAGAGATTGATGCAACTCTTATTATCATAAGAGATCATAGTTGGATCCGTCATCTGACAAAATAGTCCAACAAGTATATTTCTCATGCAAATCGCCTCACATGTTGGTTGACTTACAACCATGTATTTTTCTTCTGCCGAGCTGAGCGCCACAGATCTTTGATTCTTTTTGTACCAGGAAACAACTGCATACCCAATAGTGAAAATTCCACCTGATGTACTCTTTCGGTCTGATGGAATTTGTGCCCAATTTGCATATTTGAAGCCACACAAATTAACTGGCTTTGTCCATTTGTACCCTATTCCAAATTAGTAGTGCCTTTGAGGTACCAGAAAACATGCTCATTTTCCTTCCAAAATAATTTGGTTAGCCTTACCATAGCTTGCCTCGACTCATTGATTGCATAGCACATATCTGGTATTGTGTTCACAAGACACATGAGTAAACCCACTAGTTATCGATAAAATGTTAGCATCCACTTCTTCACCTAAAGTGGCATCCTCCTTCCTCCAATTGGTTGCTAGAGGTGTCTCCATGGGTTTACACACAGGGGCTTCACTGCGGGAGAAATACTATAGCATGTGGGTTCATATTTGGGGATATATAATGAGGAAAAAATGACATAATAAACTGGGGGATATATAGGGGGTAAAGGGTTTTTATATTGGCAAGTATTAAAATGGAGCTAAAAGTTAATGAAAAAATATAAAGGGGCATAAAAAATGTTAATGAAAAAATGGATACCTACAATATATAGTGAAATAGGGGTTTTTTGAATTGGGAAGGTGTATTGGGTTTATATTGGTAGGGGGTTAAATAATGTGATTTTTAGAGGCATTTTCCAATATGTACTCAAATTAAGGGTATTGTTTAATATGCTATGATCGCACATGATATACTAGAATTTCATTGAGTGAAGTCGCTGTGGGTTTACAACTCTCCCTGCAAAATATTTGCAATAACTCATTTTCATACTATCCTTGAGAGACAAATAGTTCTGCATCGCCTTTCCATGCATCCAAGCCAAGGAAGTAGTGCATGAGACCCATGTCCTTCATTTCAAATTCCCTTTCAAGGTCCTCCTTGCAAGATCTAATCAGTTGTTCATACCCAATTAAAATCAAATCATCAACATATAAGACAATAATAAGCAATTTTCCTTCTACCAAGATGTGATAGAGGTTTTCGTCCAAGTGTATCAAGGACAAGGTTCCTTGTTTGAGACTGTACAATGATCGCTTGAGTCTTCACACATGAGACTCTTGATAAAATGTATTAAAACCTTCTGGTTGCTCGATGTACACCTCATCCTCAATAACACCATTGAAAAATGTTGTTTTACATCCAATTGGTTGATCTTCCACCCTATTTTTGCAACTAGAGCAAGAATTGATGTAATGGATGAGTACCTTGCTTTAGGAGCAAAGGTCTCCTCATAGTCAATTCCCTCAACTTGAGAGTACCCCTTACCCACAAATTTGGCCTTAAATTTTTCTATGCTTCCATCTACTACCTGCTTCACCTTGAATATCCATCCAAAACCCACTACTGATTTATATGCTAGTCTTGGACCACTTCCCAAACGCTTGTATTTACAATGGATTTGCATTCCTCCACTGTTTCATCAATCCATACAGGTTTATATACTACTTCCTCGAAAGAGGATGGCTTCAAGCTCTGTCATTAGAGCCATGTAGCCAATGTACCTTTCAGGTGACCTCCTTTGTGAGCGTAAATTTGAATAAGATCCCACATTCTCCCTCACATCCTTCACAATTCTATCAACTTCCCTGGTTCTTTTTCTGCCTTCTTTGGATGGTTCTTCTTGAGTGGATTTCCCCACCCTCTTCTCCTTAATTTGTGGCTACTCCAAAACTTCTTGAGGCTACTCCTTTGGAGATACAAGCTCCTTTTATAGTGGGATTTTAAGCTCCCTCTCAAGAGAGCACTGCATCACTTTCTCCTCATCAAAATTTGCATCCCTTCGCATAACTTTCATTCTAAGGGATGGAATGTACACACAGTAGTTGTGGGGAGTTTCTGTGTAACCCAAAAACACCCCCAATTCTGCGTTCAACTCAAGCTTATTCCTTGATTCTTCAGAGACATGGTAGTAAATAGAGGCTCCAAAAATCTTGAAGTGCGACACATCCAACTTCCTCCCTAAGAAATCATCCTCTGTTGTAATCATGCCAAGAATCTGATGAGAACTCTGATTCTACAAATAGATTGTTGTGTTGCATGTCTCAGCACACAAATGCAAAGGAAGGCCTTGGTCATGCAACATCACCCTCGCCACCCCATAATTATACGGTTCTTTCTCTCAGCCACCCCATTCTGTTGTGGGTTGTGGGGTGTTTTCATATTTCATTGAATACCTTCTTTCACACAATTTTTTTTAAATTCGTTCGACACATACTCACCTCCATTACCTCTCTTGAGAGCCTTCACCTTCTTACTGGTTTCTTTCTCAACCAATGCCTTGAATTATACGAACTTGGAGAATGTCTCATCTTTCTTCTGTATGAATAAGATCCAACACTTTTGTGAGAATTCATCAATAAAAGTGACAAAATATGTGTCTGGTAGTGGAGGCTGTCGAGAAAGGTCCACAAACATCAGAGTGGATCATTTCAAGGACTGTATGTGTTTTTTGTCCTGATCATGGAATGTTTAATTTGTGTACTTACGCAAGGTAAATCCTTTGCATACATATTGTTTCTAAACTGCTCATTTAGGGAGGCCAAGAGTTCCTTGTTGTGTAATATTCAAGGCACCATGATTCAAATGACCAAGTCTTATTTGCCAAATTTCACAAACATCACATCGTTGCACTTTCTCTACCTCAGTGCTTAATGTAGCACAACCTTCCACATCTAGCTTATACAGGTTCTTCAAACGAACCCCAATTTTCTTCACCTATCTCGTGGCTATGTGTCTCAGGAATTCTTTTCCTTTTTTGAATATCACATCATAACCATGGTCTTCCAAAAATGCAACAAAGATGAGATTTTTCTGTAGGCCTGGAAAAAAAAAAGACATCCTTGACCCTGAGAGGGGAGCTCAACTCCCTCTCAAAGGTAAATCTACCAATTTTGGTCACATTGTACCTTCTGTCATCCCCTAGCTTGATGTGTATATGAATATATTTCTCATCCAGGTCACTAAAAAAATCTCTACACCCTACCATGTGGAACGATGCACATGAGTCCAAGTACCACATGCTACTCAACATTGTGTTGGACATCTATGTGATAAGGGTAAATTCAAGCTCAAAATATGAAGCCAAGGATTCACCTATTGATCCTCCTAAGGTATTCTTGCTTTCCATTTTGTGTGGACACTTCATGGCAAGTGTCTGTATGGAAATGGAAGCATTCAATCTTTGACAAATATTTCTTCTTGCCCCCTTGGCTGGATTCTGGTTTGGTTTGAGATTTCTTCCCTTTTCCCTTCTTTCCCTTTCCAACCAATGCAAATTTTTCTTCATCCTCACCCTTGGATGAGGTACCATCTCTGGTATTCTGCCTTATTTCCTCCTGTACCAAATAAAACCATAAGTGTTCCCAATTCATTATTTTCTTCATCCCGTTCACTGAATCTTGATAGCTACGCTAGCTCTTAGGAAGGCCCAGAAGGGATAGGCTTGCCAAGTCATCCTCTTAAATAGTAACACCAACTCCTTCAATCTCATTACGAACTTGTGTGAACCTGCTTAGATACTATAGGATAGTATCATTCTTCTCCATCTTGATATTTTGAAGTTTATCCTTTGGAGCCAGCTTCTCGTGGTTACTATTATTCTATAATATATCTTTTAGTGCCTGCCACATTGTATAAGGAGTTTCTCTACCATGTAGATTGGTGAAAATTTGGCCCGGTACTCCCTCCATTATTATTCTCCTTTCCTTGGCTACATATTTCTTCCACTACACAAGGTTTTTGGCATCTGATTCCATTATTTTTTCAACATCTCTCTTGATGTATTCTAGTAATCCATTGTCATTGAATATTACCTCCATACAATCCTTCCATGCGATGAAATTGTGTCTTCCTTCCAAGGCATACTCTAGCCTCAACTTGTTTAAGGCCATCTTCTCAACTCTAAAGAGACCATGCTACACTGAACCGCAAATTCGAACCTCCTGAGAAAAAATTTCGAAATTCATGCTCTATGTTGAAGTGGAACCAAGAAATGGCACCCCTCTGTGGAGCTTCTAATTTAATTTTTACTTAATTAAATTTGGAGGAGAAATTGTAATTTCAACTCATAACAACTTGTATTAGTTAACTAAGTCAGAATGATTGAGTTAGCTTAGGAAATTTGAGTTGAGGGTCAGAGAGCTTGCATGTAGAGTGATTCCATGATTTAAGGGGGTCCAGTTGCAATTATTCATGCGTTGTAATTAATTAACTCAATTAATTGAGTTAAAATCAATTTAACTAATTCTAATTGAGGGATGAGCTAGTGAGAGGTCCAGTGAATTAAATTTGATTTAATTCACAATGATTGATCAATAATTTAACTGATAATTCACTATAAATAGTTGTTTCATGTTAGTTCTGATGAAGACCCAGTTGAGATAGAGGTTAAAGGGAAGATAACTATTAGTTTTATAAATAGAAAATTGTATAGGTTAGTTATAAAGTCAATTGGAGACCTTGGATGGATTGTGCAGTCAAGGAAATGGATTTTCCTATTTAATAGGGCATTAATTCCTCAAGGAATGCATGATCAAGGCAAGCTAAGAAGAGACTGATAATTGGCTAAGTATCTGTCCAATTTTGCATAGATAAGTGTGAGACAATTGGCAGAGTGTAGGAGTTCTCTTGTGATAGAAAGCATTCTATTGTTTCATGATCCTTGACTTTATACAATATACATATAGATGGGTTTTAGGCAGCATGCTTTCCCTAGATACATCTTGTGTTGTGCAATTTATTGTCTCTTTCTCTTACTTGTTTATGTGATTGTGCAATCGTGTTTAATTCCTAAAATTGTAGAAGGGATTCAGTATCTTGTTTTAGTATATCATAAGATCATATTTAATCCCCGTGGTTGTATTTTCTACACTCTAATGTGAATCTTTCTCTGATACCATGTAGAAATTATGGTGTATATTTGCAACTGCTCATGAAGTTTTAATCAAAATAACAAGACACAAACCTACTCTACTGCTCTGCAGAAGTTAATTCACAATTTAGAAAAAAATTTCAAACATGCAATAATAAATAACACACAAGCACATTGCCTGGGGAAAATAATTTGCTAAAAATCCCAATGCATGCTTTCATTAATTTGATGAATATAGATGTATTACAATTGTTTTTCTCAACTGAGCACAACCTGCAAGTGAATAAACTATCTATTTTCTCGCTAAGAATATTTGACCTAGACTTCTTCAATTTCTACCTCTTCTTGAGCCCCTATTTCATGATTTAGTCCTTGAGAAATTAGGCCCCTATTACTTAGGAATTTCTCCAAAATGGATTGTGCAATTCCCAAGGTTGATCATTTTACTGCATGCAACACATGTACACTCAGTACTAGTATACAACTAATGCTACAATGCCTTGGACTCTCCACCACAACTATGGAACTCGAATTCTTAGTGTGCACTAGCTATTTTGGGTTGATTGATCGGTTCACTCGATGATCACCTAGTTTGACTGAAGTCCCATTGCACAACTGACCTTCCACTAGTTCCTCCAACAATTGGAACTAGTTTAACGAAAAACAACTTGAGATAACTGACATTGATTCTGCAAATTGGCAATCACACATGCTTAACTGAACTCTAACTATTCCAACTCAAATTTACTAAGTAAACTGGGTGACACAAGCTATGTCAGAGAATTTAACTACATCCAAGTTGTCTGCTGATGTGGAAATTAATTTTTTCTCAATTTAATTTAGGCAAAATCAAATTGAGAATTTCTTGCTGTATTTTTAACAACCCTTCAGGTGAATCTAATCCATGTTCCCGATAACAGTAAGGAGTTCCAATGCAATGTGATAATAACAACAACCAATGGATAGAAGTAGTTCTCAAAATAAATGAAACAGTAAAAAAACACAGATTAGAGCACAATCAATGGAGAACGTGAAAAGTACTCCAACTATGTTACTGCCTATCCACGTTCAATGAAAGTGCCTCCATCGCTCCCCTCACCAAGCACACCTCTGTTGCGGCCTCCATCACCCTAAATCCCATCAATTATTGTTGGCCTCCATCACTCCACTTTATGAAAAACTCATCAATAGTGTAAATACATACCCCTAACCCTTTACCTTTACATTTTTTACTAGTGCCTCATATTCAATTTTTTAAGACGAAATTAAATTTTAAGAAAAAATATTTCTTTTGTCTTAAAAATTGTATTAAAATCCCCCTCCGTGTAGTAGTTTCGAATGCAACGACATAAAATTTTTCTCTAATTGTATAAGCAAAGATCGAAGGGACATAAGAGGGATTGATGTTCGCGAAATCTTACCAGGAAAAGTTGTCGGGTTATTCAGAGTCGGCTACCCTTACAAAACAAAGAGCCCAACAAATCATTGTCTTTATATAAGATAACATGAATGGTAAGTGAAATAGCAGCTGAGGTATAGGCGTGAGATCATAGTAGCCTGCAAGCTAGCAGAGTTAGGGCGCACTGTTAGAGTCAATTTTGTTGTTGTTAGATAATAATGTCTTAAATTGATATGGTCTTTGTCTTAATTGCTAATTGCACTCAAAATACTGATAATACTTCCAAATCTATCTAGGATAACTCTATTAGGAGTAGGAAACAAACATGCTTCAATAGAAATTAATGGCTCTGTATATTGTATGATTTGACAGATGAAAGTTCCAAGTTCTTCCATGCTTTAATAAACAAAATAAAAATGGATCATTGACAGATGCACATACTAATTTTGCCACTAATTATGCTAACATGTGTGTCTATATTACGCAAATATTGCTAATATGTGTGTCTCTACTAGAGAGATATTACAATATATCAAGGAGTGCTCTTCACACACCTCAAACCACATAAGATAATATTTTGCTACTAATTATGCTAACGAGTGTGTATTTATTAGACAAGTATCACAATAGATCGACCAAGTTCTCTCCATACACCTCAAACCACATGACATCCATCAAGTCTTCTCCATACTTTATTTAAAATTTCTGGTTGAAATATTTTTGAAAAATATAATATTTAAATATCTTATTCATACATTTTTTACTTCTATTCATTTATAATATTATAGTCTACATTATTTTTCTCTTTAAAATTTTTTTTTTATTTTTTATTTTATTTTAAATATACGAACCAATTTACACATTACCATGTTAGAAATCACACTAGTGAATATTATACATTTATAATCAGGATTGCATATTAATTATTTTTGTGAATACTGATGTTTGCGAGATTGCATCAACTTAAAAACTTAAAAATTTAGGCATGTTTTTTTATATTTTTATAATAAGTTGCTAATGTCATCTTAGATAAATTAGTGATATTCGAATACTTTAAAGAGAGTGACAAAAATGAGTGATCCATTGCACTCAAAAGACTGATAAAAACGCGTGATCCATTGCACTAAAGACTCATAAAATTGGCAAAGCTATCTAGGATAACACCATTAGGTGTACGAAACAAAAGTGCTTCAATAGAAATGGATTTATATATTATATGAGTTGATAGAAAAAAGTACGAAGCTCTTGCATGTTTTTACAAACCAAAAAGATTGATCATTGACTGTTGCACATACTAATTATGCTAATAGGTGCCTCTATATTATAATAGATCAATCAAGCCCTCTCCATACACCTCAAACCACATGAGATAAGGCAAATGATGTATACATTGACTTATTTAAGATTTCTCCATCCACATTAACTAAACTATTAGTTACAAGAAGTATGAGGAAATCTTCAACATGGCTGTTGTGCTCGGGGAGTTCAATATGTTGTCTTGAAGGGGTTTTAAGTTTTTAAAGATTCAACTAGACCCACCATTGATCCGATGGAAGCTCTTATTGAAACGACTAGACAAATGACAATGGGCATGATCCCTATAGTTGATAATAGTTGAACATGATGCCATGTTGTCTATGGTTGACCATGCCAACCACAGTCAATCATAATCAACCAAACTCAGTGAAATTGACTATGATTGACTTTTATTTATCAATGTTTACCTCTAGATAGACCTTGATGCCCATGGTGACTATGGATCACCATGGTACCCATATTGAATACGGTTGACCATGTTAACCATACCTAACTATAGACATGTGTTAATGTATACATTAATATATAGTTAATATAACATCAATATGTAAATCAATGTATTGCCAATATCCATTATTAATTTTTCCACATTTTAATATTTCATCTCATAAAATAATATATATATATATATATATATATATATATTAAACCTTATTATTAATAAATAATAATATTAGTACACCTTAAAATTTATTAATAAAATTTTATATTAATATTATTAATAAAATTTCTTCACCATTAAACTTTATTAAATATAAAATTCAATTCTTATTAAAATTTATTATTAAACTTTATGAAATACAAATTCTTATTTAACATAAAATCTTATTATTAAATATTTATAAATAAAATAAAATCAATAACCTTAAGAGATATGAAATATATATTTCTAACCTGAATGAAAAGCCTATAGCAAACAACTCTTCATCTTTTTACCTCAAACATTAATATTACGCCATCAAACTGAATATTAAAAATCCTTCTCAACAAATCACCCAAAATTATCTATTTAATGAATCTTATGTGTTGTTTATACAGATGGGTCATCGTTCAAAGAATTCAAGCAATCATTTACAGCTATCGCGGAGAGATTAAGGTAAAGTCACTTAGTTTAATGAAGATATGAAAGATTTGTTTCAGACTTAAGTAAAAAGCTTAAACAAGCAACAGTTCAATTTTTTACTTCGAAGACTATTGTTGTATCATCAAATTGTGTTTACTTGTGGAAATCCTTTAGAGCAAATAAGCCCCAAAAAAACGTCTATTTAATGAACCTTCAATGGGAGTTGTTTAATCAGTAATATCATATTGAAATACGCTATTTGGGTCGGGTTCTACGAATATTTTATTTTTTAAATAAAAATAAAATATTTATTAAATAGAAAATAATTAGCATTTTCACCAAAAGGTGAAAGGAACATTGAAGGCTATGGTTATTGGACTGAGAATGATGTGTAGAACTTATTGAATTTGACATACCTTAAATCCAACAACTTTAATTGATTGTGTGATGGTATTTATGATTCTATTGGACGTTACTTGAACATATCTCTGTATTGAGAAGTGCATCTCCATAACACACGAGATGGGCAGCGCGTACAGGCCCAGCGTCAATCACATGTGGGCATTTTCACCGAAAGGTGAAAGGAACACTGAAGGCTATGGTCACCGGACTGAGAATGATTTGTGTAGAGCTCATTGAATTTGACATACCTTAAATCCAACAACCTCGATTCATTGTGTGATGGCATTTATGACTCTGCCAAACTTTGCTTAAACATGTCTCTGTATCGAGAAGTGCATTTCCACAACACGCGGGATGAGCAGCGCGCATAAGCCCAACGTCAATCACATGAGGGAAAAACAATGAACTTGGCATCCAGAAACAACATGACCGCACACACACTAGTGTGGGACCACATGTCACACAGTGATGGGTCTTAGTGATACATTAGTGTGCAAGCCAATTTATTTAATAAATTGGAAATGTGTCTAATTTAATTCTGCCTTAATTAAATTGGACAATAAATTGTAATATTATCTCATAAACACTTGTAATAGTTAATTGAGTGTGATAGACTCAGTTAGCTCATGAATTTCGAGTTGGGGGTGGTTGGTGAGGCATGCAGAGTGATTCTATTAGTTTTTAGTCCAAGTTGCAGTTAGTGCATTAGTTTAATGCATGAGAAATCAGTTAACTCAATTAAGTGAGTTAAAATCAATTTAACTAGTTGTAACTGATTGTTGCACTAGTGAGAGGTCAAGTGAATTAAATTAGATTTAATTCACATGCAATGATTTGTCAAGTGACTGATGATTCACTATTAATAGTTGCATGCATGTCAGTTCTGATGAAGACCCAGTTGAGACAGAGGTTAAAGGGAAGTTAACTATCAATTGTATTTCTAGCAAACTGCCCAGATGTAGTTAAAACACCACATGATTTCCCATGATACTTGTGTAGTCAAGGAAGGTTGAAATTCCTAAAGAATAGGGATTTCATTCCACAGGGATTGCGTGAGCAAGGCAGGTTGAAGATAGGCTGAGAATTGGCTAAGTATTGGGCCAATTTTGTCTGGATTAGTGTGAGATAGTCAGGAGAGTGCAACAGATTCTTGTGAGCAAGAATGCATTGTATTGTTTCATGATTCCTTGGTTCATTATAAAATAGAGATAGAGGGGTTTTGAGCATCAAGTTTTCCCCGGAAAAAATATTTGTGTTGTGGATTGATTTTCTTCTTTCTTTTACTTGGTGTGATTGTGCGACCGTGTTTAATTTCTGCAAATTAATTGTAGAAGGATTTAGTATTTTTCTCTAGTATATTGCATGATCAGATTGAATCCATTGGTATATATATTGTTTGTATAATTTCTATATGGTATCGGAGCGCCAGAAATCACAACAGTGGAGAAGAAATTGAGTTTGTGTTGAACAATATTCAAACTTGTAGATACTTTCATTGGTACGACAAGCGAATTAAGATGGCTTTCAATGGATTAGGATTGGAATATGCACTCGTGGGCATTTCTAATTATATTGCATGGAAATACAGAATGGAGGCAGTGCTGGAGGACAACAGGTTGAAAGAATTCATTGATAATGACATTCCCAAGCCCGCGACAACAGACACTGCTCTTCTTGATGCTTGGCAAAAGAAGGTAGAAAGGGCGAGGAGGATCTTATTAGAGGGAGTTCGAGATCACATTGTCTCGAGTCTCCATGGCAAGGCGAATCCACATGCGATGTGGAAGGCCTTGACAAATCTATTTCAGAACAATAACGACCACAGGAAGTTGGCGCTAAAAGACAAGCTCAGGAAAATCAAGGAAGAGGGTGAGATGGTACCAACATACTTGGACGAGTTCACTCAATGTCGAGATGAGTGATGCAGGTGGATATTGGTGGCCACCCACTTATTCCACTCTGACCCACACCATTGTTTCTTTCAGTTTTTCAGTTTCCTTAATTGTAGCACAATTTACTATTTTTGGCAGTTTTCCGGGTCATGAACTTTTGGAGCCATTTTGAGGCCCTAAATGACGTTTTTTTGGCATCAAAATTCTAGCGAATATGAGTCCATTCTAGACTTGATATTTTCTATCAACAATTGTAGTCCTCAAATAGATTTTTCTAACGATGTATCATGTGCGTCAAATAGAGATAGTATGCCAAAGTTACGACCTCGGTAAATTGATGTACCAATTGACCCCGATGGGGCCCATATTTTGGCGTTTCATCTCCTAGGGTTAGGTTTTTGGATGTTTAGGGTTTTCCATTGTTTCTAAATAATATATAAGTCTTCGAGCCTCATTGTAACACAAATTTAAGAGGGTTGTAGCCGCCACATCTCTTCTCAGAAATAAGCTACCAACGCCCTAGCTAGTTTATTTCCATTATGTCTGTAAGCATGTTTTTGTTATTTGATATTAATGAAATGAAGTATTATTTCCGCTGCATCTTTGTGTTTATGTCTATTTATGTATTTTATTGGGGAAATTTCAAACATGCAATAAGAAATAACACACAAGCACATAATATTTTTCTTGGGGAAAATAATTTTCTAGAAAACTCAATGTTTGTTTGCATTAATCTGATGAATAGAGATGTATTACAATTGTTTTTCTCAAATGAACACAACGTGCAAGTGAATAACCTATATCTTTTCTCATTGAGAAGCTCTGGCCCAGACTTCTTCAATTTATGTCTCTTCTTCAACCCCTATTTCATTGTGAAATTGCTTGAGAAATTAGGCCCCTATTATTTAGGAATTTCTCCAAAATAGATTTTGCAATTCCAAAGGTTGATCATTTGACTTCATGCAACACGTGTACACTCATGACTAGTATACAACTGATGTTACACTGCCTTGGAATCTCCACCACAACTTTGGAACTCGAATTGTCTACGTGCACTGGCTATTTCTGGTTGTTTGATTAGTTAACTGGATGATCATTGAGTTTGACTAAAGTCCCATTGCACAACTGACCTTCCACTAGTTCCTCCAACAATTGGAACTAGTTTAACTAAAACAACTTGAGATAACTGACTTTGATTGCTATAAATTAGCAATCACACATGCTTAACTGAACTCGAACTCCTCCAAATCAAATTTGGAAATTCAAAATTTCTCAATTTAATTAAGGCAAAATCAAATTACAGTAAGGAGGTACAACACAACAATGTGCTAATAACAACAACCAGTGGATAGAAGTAGTGCTCAAAATAAATGAAACAGTGAAAAAACATAGATTAGAGCACAATCGATGGAGAATGCGAAAAGTACTCCAACTATGTTACTGCCTATCCACATTTAGTGAAAGTGCCTCCATTGCTCCCCTCACCAAGCACACCTCTGTTGTGGCCTCCATCGCCCTAAATCCCATCAGTTGTTATTGGCCTCCATCCCTCTGCGTTATGAAGAACCCATCAATAGTATAAAGAAATACCCCTAATCCTTTACCTTTACCATTTTTACTAGCGCCTCATATTGAAATTTTTAAGACGAAATTAAATTTTAAGACAAAATATTTCTTTTGTCTTAAAATCCCCTCAGTGTAGTAGTGTCAAATGCAACGACAGGAAATTTGTCTCTAATTGTATTAGAAATGATCGAAGGGACAAAAGAGGGATTGATGTTCAGGAGCTCTTGCTAGGAAAATTCTTGCGTTCTTTAGAGTCGGCTACCCCTACAAAATGAAGAGCCCAACAAATCATTGTCTTTATATAAGATAACATGAATGGTAAGTGAAATAGAAGCCTCGGTATAGGCGCGAGACCATAGTAGCTTTCAAGCTAGTGGACTTAGGGCGCACTATTAGAGTCAATTTTGTAGTTGTTAGATAATATTGTCTTAAATTGATATGGTATTTGTCTAAATTGTTAATTGCACTTAAAATACTCATAAAACTTGCAAAGCTATCGAGGATAACTCTATTAGGAGTAGGAAACAAACGTGCTTCAATAGAAATTAATGGCTCTATATATTGTATGAGTTGACAGATGAAAGTTCCAACTTCTTCCATGCTTTTACAAACAAAAAAATGGATCGCTGAAAAATGCACATACTAATTTTGCCACTAATTATGTTAAAAAGTGTGTCTATATTAGACAAATATTGCTAATAAGTGTGTCTTTATTAGAGAGATATTACAATAGATCAGTAAGTGCTCTTCATACACCTCAAACCACATAAGATTTTGCTATTGATTATGCTAATGGGTGTCTTTATTAGACAGATATTAGAATAAATCTATCAAATCTTTTCCCTACACCTCAAATTACATGAAATTTATCAAGTCTTCTCCCTAATTTATTTAAATTTCTAACTAAAATATTTTTGAAAAAATAATATTTAAATATCTTATTTATACATTTTTATTTTTTTAAATTTCTATTCATGTGTAATATTATAATATTATAGTCCACATCATTTTTATATTTAAAATAATTTTATTTTATTTTAAACAATTTTATTTTATACAGACGGAAAAACTTACCCATTACCATGTTAGGAATCACACTAGTGAATATTATACATTTGTAATGGGGATTGCATATTAATTATTTCGACTGTGAATACTAATGATGTTTGCGGGATTGCATCAAGTTAAAAACTTAAAAATTTAGGCGTGTTTTAATTTTTTAATTTTTTATAATAATCTGCTAATGTCGTCTTAGATACGTTAGTGATATTCGACTATTTTAAAGAGAGTGACAGAAACTAGCTATCCATTGCACTGAAAAGACTGATAAAAACCAGTGACCCATTGCACTAAAGACTCATAAAATTGGCAAAGTGCTTCAATAAAAATCATTCCATGGTGGAAGTTTGCTGGATTTGTTATTAATATCTGGTGTCTTTTATTAATATTTGGGGTCAGTACAGTGATTATGGTATTTGTCTTTCATGTTTAGATTCTCTTTGTGATGATTCAATCCATTACTACAGTCCTAATAAAATAGTAACATATTCTGTGAATTTAATAATATTATATATATATTATATGAGTTGATAGAAAAAGTACAAAATTCTTGCACGCTTTTACAAACCATAATAGATCAAACGCTGACTGCTGCACATACTAATTATTATAATAATAGATGAATCAAGTCCTCTCCATTGATAAGGCTAATGATGTATACATTGAAGTACGAGGAAGTGTTCAAGAAGTACGAGGAAGTTCAATCCTCTAATCTTAGGGGTGAAATTGCCACCGTAGGATGAAATTCCTCACCTAGCCATGAAGCCAACGATCCGTCACCTAAGATTAGAGGCTTTGGTTTGAATAATATTGTATACAGTACCTGAATTTCTATGAGAATCAGAGAAGAAGAGTGAGCAAATGCAATGTTCCCAAGAGCTTGGAAGGTATTACATATTTTCCCAGAATTAGCTGTTACTGTACCAACGGTAGCTCCAGCGAAGCTCCCTCTAAAGTGTCGCGCCTTTGGGGTACACCTATGACAATTAGCAGCTCAGAAAGCTATCAATTAGCAGAGATTGAATGAGTGGAAGGTTAAGTTATATGGACAGACCCGCTATTTTAGCGATACTGAGGCCAATTCAGATGGTAGAATACGTTAATGGCATGACCGCAGACACGATAAAGAGCCACCATATTTGCTCCAAATCTGATGCCTGTGAAAGTAGGATCTGTATTGCTCCAAAGACTATCATATATCGATTGTTCGAGGCGTGGCTGTTAAAATATATAATTACTTCTCACGTGTAGAAGTTAGATAAATAGTTAGGTGAATTAGTTGAGTTGAGTTACAGTTAGATTTGGTGTGGTGAGTGAGTTAAAGAGAGTTAAGCGAGTTGATCCAGTTCAGTGATATGTGAGTGTGTGCATGTCAATTAGATTAAATACCCTTCATAGGTTTATTGTATTCAGAGAGTTTTCTGATTCAGAATGATTTAAATTAATTGAAGACCCACAGCTCATTGTTCATATATGAAATATTTACATTATTTATAGGATTGAATCCTCTGCCTAACCAACCGTGGCAGGGGTTGCCATGTCCATAATTGTTGAAGCAATTTGACCTCTCGATCGCCGTGTTAATTCACAAGCAACAATTAGTCCAACTTTAGATAAAATAGTGGCCAATATAATTATGGAAATGCACAAAAATATATTATTCGTATTTTTCAGATAAAAGGGGAAATAACTGTTGAAGAACTGCACTTACGCCATGCTCATGGATGCAACTATTGTATAGCCAATAACCATTGCAAATAGAGTCGCGTAATGGAGGAAACCGCCGATTCACATGA
Organism: Pinus albicaulis; assembly: GCA_034641835.2. Classification (NCBI taxonomy): domain Eukaryota; kingdom Viridiplantae; phylum Streptophyta; class Pinopsida; order Pinales; family Pinaceae; genus Pinus; species Pinus albicaulis. Next base: position 306,843,192 of record CM076574.1, read on the forward strand.
TCTGAAAACCGTCTGAGAAAAAAGTACAGTAACAAATCATAATTCTAAGTTTCATATTGAACACCAAAATTTCAAACTTAATTCACAGAAGAGAAATCTATCCTGCATGGAATCCAGGTGTATACCCAGGGACGTCCTATAGAAGTCGATAAGCAGGACAGAGGTATAGTATGTGACAAACGAGAAGGCAAGAATGGCTATGGGTCCTGCAATCCATGCCAATGACACTACTTCGTAAAATGTGATAACATACGCACTTGCTGTCCAGAATGTTCCTGTACCAGAATGTACCGTTAAGTCAGCGAAACGTGATATCCTCTATTGTAAAACAAAACTGTTAAAGAATAAATATGATATACCAGCTTGGCGATTGATGTGGCCAGGGTCATCAGGCCTGGTATCTGAACCCGTTCCATTCTCCACGCTATCTGCTTCCATAGAAATGCCCGCCATAGAGCCTTCCGATTGAGGGTCGAAGAGGTTAGTTACAATGTATGTAGGGAGATGAGAAGCCCTTTTGTTGAAATTGTGAAAATGGATGTAGGGAGGTGTTTAGTATGAAGATAGATGCAGATGGATATAAAGAGGTGTTTATTGGGGCGATGAATACAAAGAAAAGGAAAACAGAGTCTATTTTGAAATTCCAATCCTAGTTTCACCTTGCAAACAGAGTCTATTTTGAAATTCCAACCCTGTTTCACCTTGCAAATTAATTAGGGAAGCTTTAGATCTACAGAGTGGTTAGCAATGTTGTTCGCAAACAACATTGGCTGTTCAATCGTCCATACCTTTGGCAGCAATAATACCTTTGCGTTTGATGCGGCCATCGTCATCAAAGTTCTTAAGATCAAAAACCTTCCCATTCTCCAGGCGATCGGCTTCTATTGAAACCTCCGCCATATTCATGCCTTGCAATTCTACTTGCAAGTAGAAACGGGGAGCTGCATCATTTTGAGACATTGTGACTAACCTCTTCTACCCTCAATCAAAACTACCATAACTTCTGCAACTAAATTCTTGGCTCCTGGGCAGCAGTAAATCTCTGAACACTCAGGACCTTTCTCAGTTCCCAAATCTTCCAAATTGCAGCTCTCAGGCGCTCAGGGAATAGCAGGCCAGAGCAAAGCAGAGCACAAGGGAACTCTTTACTCTTTACTTAAGACGGGCTTGGGACTCCGCAATATTTATAGGTGAGAAGGCCGTGTGGAGTCTCCAATATATAACCCCAGTAATAGCTCATGGGTTCTCAGCCGTACTTGCTCTTGACATCCTATACGCGTTATTTATTTGTAATAAAAAATGGCAAAGCAAATCGAATCTCTTAAACAAAGAGATTCCAAAGTTTGGCCCGGGAAAAATTGACACTCACTACCACAATCACCATGACAAGTGCTTTACATCACTGTTCGCAGTGACCTCCGTATTATCTTTCACAGTTTTTCCTTCATATGGTCAGACCAATTTCTTTAGCAAATCCCATTCCAGGACGCTACAGGTCAGATCATATCGGAGAGAATCGTCACAGGGAAGGAAGGTAAGAGATATTTTCAGATGGAGATTGATTGAGAGCAATACATGTTGTTAAGCATTTAAGTGATCAACTAGACAAGCATAAGCTTATGGGGGAGGTGTTGTGCAAAGGCAATGTAACCATGTGTTAAATGATGCTAAAATGTGCTTTCTCTAAATCTATGAATGATGTGGATTATTAATGCAATTACAGTGGCTAATTAAATTTAGAAAAAATGTAGGTGTTTTGGTAGCCTAATTTGTTTATGGTATGAAATGTGTTTTGGTTTTTTAGGGTTAATGTTTATTGAATATATTTACATATCAAAGAATAAATGTAAACATTGAAAAATAGAGAGTTCCTTAAACAATAATTAAATGCTCTAAAAAAGAAAATTATGTTTATTTTTAAAGTGCAATAGATACAAACACTAATTTCTGAAAACTGATAATTATTTCTAATGATACAGATTTTTTTTTAGCACTTTTACTTTATCATTAAACAATTACACTTCAAAAATTCAACTATAAAAATAACAATGCACAAATATAGCATAAAATTTAACTTACAAAAACCCACTTGAAAGGAATTCTAATAACCTTTTTCTCGGAAAAGTTCTTCACTTCAACAAAAAGACATACCTATTCTTCTATTCTTAAAGGAATTCTAATAACCTTTTTCTTGGAAAAGTTCTTCACTTCAACAAAAAGACACACCTACTCTTTTATTCTTATTGGATCATGCATCATTTTATTGTATTCCATAAAGCCCACGATCTAATTATGTAATATTGTATAAAGTAGCATGAGAGAAGAAGAGTAAGCAAATGCAATGTTCCCAAGAGCTTGGATCGTATTCCGTATTTTCTGGGGTTTAGTTATTGTACCAACAGTGGTCCCTCCGAGGAAGTTATTGTATCCCATGAAGCCAACGATCTGATTATGTAATATTGTATAAAGTAGCATCGACAGAGAAGATGAGTAAAGCAAATGCAATGTTCCCAAGAGCTGGGAACTTATTCTATATTTTCTCGGATTTAGTTATTGTACCAACAGTGGTCTCTAAAGTGTTGCACCTCTGAGACAAGATGAGTAAAGCAAATACAATGTTCCCAAAAGCTGGGAACTTGTTCTATATTTTCTCGGGTTTCGTTACTGTACCAACAGTGGTCCCCCAAAGTGTTGCACCTCTGAGACACACCGAGGTTTAGCTAGTTTAGCGATAGCGAGGCTAAGTCCGATGGTAGAATAGGGGAAATTGATTTTAATTTATTTTGGTGAAACCTTCTTTAAAATTGTATTTTTCTTGGACGTACCTTTTACTTGATATTTTATTTGGAAATGATTAATTATGATTAATGTTAATTTAATTTTATGTTTAATTATTGATTTTAATTAAATATTTGATTTTTTAGTTATTATACAAGTAAGGAGTTGTTCAAAATTGTTTTTTTAATATATTTTATTTAATATTAGGTTTATATATTGTTAATTACTTATATAGATCTATTTTAATCATAGATTTAAAATTGAAAATTGAATTATATAAATTTGATCGTTCTAGATGATTTAACACATACATGCACACATTTTCACCATTTAATTGCATTTTTTGAATATGTAAAATCTTAATTTAAAATTTGAAGTATATAAATGGATTCAATGCTTTGAAGATGTCTTAGTAAAATGGATTTTGTATATTACACCTTGCACACATTTTTACCATTTAATTGCATTTTTGAATGTGTAAAATCTTAATTTAAAATTTGAAGTATATAAATGGATTCAATGCCTTGAAAATGTCTTTAGGAAAATGGATTTTGTATATTAAACCTTGCAATTTCAGCAAATCTTTAGACAAAATACAATAATTATTATATACGAAAAGCCATGTAGAATAATAAAACTACTTGAAATGTTTTAACCATAACAAATTATTTTTTTAATTGTCTTTATATAATATACCTATATTATATAGGTATATTTTGTTTTTCTTAACCACACATAATATTTACATAATATTGACATTAAAATATTTCATTTAATATAGATAATGAAATATTTTATTTATGAACCACAATATTTTATTTAAATGCTTTTTCCTTTACTAATATATTTTAAAATATATGTCAACATTATTTAACCAAGTGTATTGAAATATTTTATTTATCATCTATATTGAACTTTTTTATATTCATAATTGAATTAATTAAATGAATTATAAAGTAATTGTTCTTACTTTTTTTTAATTATTATTTTTTTAGAAATTAAAATATTTTATTATGGGAAACATTAAAGTAATTTTTTATAGCAATTTTGTCTTTTTATAACATATATATGAAGTTTTTCAGGATGCGGATGCCACCCTGCATGTGATGGGACGCTCGTCCCTTGCCGCCTCCCAGGGCCGTCGTTATGGGTGCGGCCATCGGCCTCCCACAAGTGCATTTACGAGGGCATTCAATATGCCACCACTGCGAGTCATTAACGCCATCATCTGGGCAGCCATCGACGCTCGGTGCATTTCACCTGGTTTACTTCGACCACTGGTATGGATTTTGGTCTCCCAGTATGGCGACTACTACGTACGCACCACCATTTCTCTACGCCAAGTTCTTGCCCACCTACTGCCCATTGTGAGCCTAGCGCTCGAACTGCGCAGCGAACGATGTGAGCTTCTTTGATGTGGAGACTATTCACGAGTTCCTACTATTCGCATAGTAAGCTCTCGTCGTTCGAATTCTCCGTTCGCTTCTTCCGGCCCTCCATTCTCGCTTCTTTCTTGTCCTTTCCATTAGCCTCTCCCCTTTCGCCATGCCTAGAATTGCGCCATCGCATGCGATGTCACCGCGGCTCTAGTCGTGGTCGTGTCATACACCCCTCGGTCCTCTCCTAGTTCGAGACTCCTCCTGCGAGGGATTTCCCTGTGACCACATTACGGAAACTAGAAGTCGTAGAGGTCGGCCTCGCTCCCGCCGATTTCGCTCATGCAATTGCATGTTCTCAGCCTCCTCATGTGTTCTCCTCTGTGTCTCAAGTCGACCCTTTCGTTTCTCCTCCCAGCTTCCCCCTCGCCTTCCTCCACTACCCACTGCGCCAAACCTCCCAACGAGCGGAGTTCGGGATTTGATTGTGCTTTTGAAAGGCCGGTTCTCACGGCGTATGTCACGGTCACCATTCGTGAAGAGTTTGCTTGTCTGCTCCCCCCTTCGACCGGGTGTCCCTGGTCCCTCTGTCACATTCCATAGCCCCGGTGCTCTGACCCCACTTGCCGAAAACGCCAAGGTCTCCTTGGCTCAATTGAACATTGCCCGTGACATTTTAATGCGAGTTCGAGACAACGGAAGGCGAGGACAAAGGCAAAGAGCATCCCTCAGTCGATGAAGGCGGAAGCAGCGATGAGTACGGATGCGAGTGTGGAAGAACCACCTTCTCCAACTAATGATCAGTAAAGTCGAAAATCCCTCGAGAGGTTTTTGTTTCTTATGCACGATGTTTCTAGGTTAATTATGGATTTTACGCTTATTCACCCTCTTGCTTGCATGAGTGGATTTAGTTTTTACTATTTGTATTTTTGTTAAACTACTTGGATGAAAGGCCGGTTTCCCCTATGAGGGTGGCAACTCTTAATTTTTGAAATGTGGTTTTCCCCTCGTAGGGCGGATCCAAACTCTTGTTTTTGCGACGATCAAGCCTTGCGCTCAGGCTCTCTCGAGTGAGGGTAGCGACAATTTTGTACTTTTATGTTACTACTGAATTATTAGAAAAAAAGAAAAAAAGAAAAAAAAGAAAAAAAACAAACAAACATATATATGAAGTTTGATATTGAAATATATTAATTAGTTTCATATAATTTATTTAAGTCTTATATTGAAATATTTTAAAAGTATAAGAGATTATACATCCTCATGCACTCAAAAAATGAAAATATAATTATTTTTCTAGTTTTAATTACTTTGTTTTTCTTAACTTAACATGGTAATCAAAATACTTTATTTATGGCAAACTATAGAGTGAAATATTTTATCGGATCTTCTTTGTAATGATTAGCATTTTCAACAATAATGCTTAGCTAATATAGTGAAGGTGGAGATATTTATGTTTTTGTAATTAAGCCTAACTATATGCAATTTTGATTTTTATTATAGTGGAGATGGTCTTTTATTTAGAAAATTATTTGTTTTGTTTTTTTTTATAGACAACATTATTTTATTTTTATTTTAAGAGAGACACAAGAGCACAAATGGAATCACACATTGTCTTCATAATTGCTTATAGAATGCACCTATCTACCCAATGATCAATGCCAAATGTACAACTCATTACTGTAGAGATGAACGATGATGATTTAAAATGAAGTCCTATTTTTTGATGAGGGATCATTGTTAGAGAATTTTTTAAGTCTAAAACGGACCTATTGAGGAATATTATAAAATAATAGTGGAAATAATAAAATAATATTAGATTACATCATCAAATTTTAGAGGGGAAAAAAGAAAAAAACTACCTTTTCAACTTGTACTTTCAACTTATCTCCCTACGGTTTTTACTCAAATTTTGAGTAGGAGCACCTATTGGATTCATAATTTTAATTCATCATCCTAAATGTACCCATGTTGCATACTTTTGATGGACCACTGCTATATGAAAAAATGATAAATACATGAAAAAAACATGATTGAAATAATGTTTTTCATGTATTTTTAGATTTTCCATGTAGAATGATCCATTGAAAGCATGCAACATGGGTAATACTGGATGAGGGAATTAAGTTTTATATCGAGCAGTGATACCACTCAAAATATAAGTAAAACCATAGGAGGGATAAGTTGAAAAAATAGTTTTTTTATTTTTTTTACTTTTTTTACTCCAAAAAATAGCGAATTATCCTCCATGGTTGACATCATTATCTTGAATCTTATTATTTCTTATAAAGTTCATTTTAGTTGTAATTTTTGTTTTGAGGCTCATTTTTTTACCTCAAAATTTCTCTAATGGATCTTTGTTCGAGACCTCTCTATATACTTAATACATAATTATAATTATTTTATATTTTTTATACATAATATTAGGTTCCCCTCAAAGAAATGATTTTTTCTCAAAGCATGATACCAATCATACGGTACCATCACACTGTATTAATTTTAACTATTGTTTGATACTATATATTATACATAATGTTGTAGAAAATATATTGATAAATGTATTCTATTGTACGATACCAAATATTATAAAAAAATGAGTATAGACAATATATTGATTTATGGGGTAGAGTTGAAATTCACAAAATGGTAGTAATCCACGTTAGTGAAATAGTGGTGGATGTAAAAACTACGCGAGGAGATGATATAAGTGTGGCCCAATCTATATGGAGTGGATATTTTGGAGAGGTCGTTATAGCTCGGATACCAATTATTACACACAAAATGTAAATATGAAAATATTTATAAATAATTAATAGAATGAATAATGATTGTTTACAATAATAATCCTCATTTAAATATAGCCTTGGGTGTCTTGTCACGAGGGTCATGACCTTTGATCGTGTCCCTCTATATTAGTAAAAACTATTTATTATTATTTTATTTTTTATACATAACAATTTGTACTTGCTATTAATCTATATTTTTCCTCCTAATTTTGAAAGCGACACTTTCGAACAAATACCTTAATTAGTAATATGAACTATGCATCTCATTATTTTACGTTGTTTCCTTTTTCTCTTTCTCTTCTTTTTTTGTTTAGATTTTAAATATATTTTATGTTTTTTTTAAACATTTGGCTATTAATCCAAATTTTCCTATTAAATTTGGAAGCAATCACTTTATTGTAAGTATCTTAATTAATAATATTAACAAAAAAAATATATCGCCTTAAAAAATATGAAAAAAAACTATTAATAAATTATTTATTTAAAATTGACTATAGTAGATGTTAATTTTTTATTTTTATTTTTAAAGATATGAGAACACATTATATTGCATTACATAAACCATGATTACTACAGAGAGAACATCAACAGAGACTTTGAAAGCTAAAAGACATGACTTTACTGACAAGAGGTTAGAGAAAAAATCCTCGAATATATAGATCACAAAATCAACAACCACCATGAATGACGACTACATAAACCATAACAAAAGTGGACACAACAACATTACATCCACCCAGAAAAAAATTGAACACAAGAGGAAATATAATAGCTAGTGAACAAATTTTTTTATGAGTGCCACCCTATAGTATTGTGGATGCCAACACGAGTGAGACAACCCAGAGAAAAAAACACATTACAATTTATACCATCAATAGTTTCACATGAAAACATCATTGATATTAACCAATAACACGCACGGTTGGCCATGCCAAATTACCAAAGAGAGTTCATTTCACGATATCCGAGGTAACCCATATGAAAGCTGTATGAAGGAAGACGACTAACCAACTACTCCGAGAGGTGAAATTGTCCCAAACCATATCCAAAAAGAGCCCCAATAGGATAACAAACCAAATCCAACACCATAAACATACTTTCTAAAAAAACATAAGACCCAAAATCCATAAAATCCTTAAATTAGTATGACATATAAAACAAAGGGTCAGAGAGCTAGCGAACAAAGTTCCTATAGGCTTACTTGGAGGGTCTATGAGTTCTCCAAACTCAAAATCTAATAACAAAAATTTTTGTCCACTCGATAGAGATACGAGCATCCAAATCATTGAACTTAAATCTCACATTTTTTAGGATTCGCTTGATATCCTCCCGAGGCCGAGAAAAAAAATGTAGTTGTTGATTTGGTTATTTTTTCATCCCTAATCAAAGAAAAGAATTCAATTTTAGTCTCGTAGCTAAGGAATTCAATTAAACCATTTTTCCTCATTTACTAGGGTTTGGGGTCGTGATCAGAGTTCTCTTTGTAAACCTTCGAGTACGAGAAATAGGGGTGGTCCCCAGATTCATTAGCTTCCAAAAATGGATCCCCCTTCGCATCTATAAGGGGACATCATTGAATAAGGATGCAAGTGAGTCACCAACAAATCAACAACATTGTTTACCCCTAAAAACAAAACCACCACCTTGAATACTTAACAAATGTTGATAGGGAACCATGACCTCCAACGCTAAAAGACCCGGAAAATACTACACTAAAGAGCCACACCTTTGAATATAAGTTGACGAGATGGAGAAATAACCCATTAATGGCTAAGACAAAAGATTTTTCACCAAAAGACCAAATTAGAGGCCTCGAGAAACAAAATCCGGCCACTCGAGTGACGATCACGGGACACAAATACTTACCCCAAGACCTAGTTTTTAAAAAACAAAAGAGGGCATAATACCCGATTTCCCTTGACACGACTCCAAGGTTCTAAAAATTCTAGCAACCAATACTTAGACTTTGGTGACAACATGAAAAAGGACGAAGAATGTGAATGGAAACCCTCAAAAACCCAAACCACGAGACCGGGACGAGAAAATACAACCAATAGTTTCGCGAGAAACAAACTTATGAAGAAAAAATTAAAACCACCGAAACAACAAGGTCCAGAGACTCATAACCAAATTGAAAAAGTTGTCAGTACCAAAAAGCTGTAAACAAACATTGGACGAGGGTACGAGATACCGAGAATTTAGACTCCACAAGATGTGAATTTGATGAAGCTGCCACTAGTTAAAAAACCAACCCTTGCTCTCTAGAGTGCAAGAATAAAAACAAAATACATTGGTTCCCCTCATGAACCACCATGGATAATAGAGAAAAGCAAAAAACTCTTTGAATTACGCCACAAAGAAAATTGCATGAAATATATACGCGTATTCCACCATTAAAACCTCATTATAGATGACAGCGAAAGTAGAAGTGTGGGGGTGGTGGCATACCTCACCTCCGATGTAGCTCTCAGATGAAATTTTCCACCCCACGTGCATGAATTTAACATGAAGGGATGTTGGGTCCCTAACGCGAGTTTTGCCTCCATCGATGTGCCATGCCATTTATTTCAAATGCTTGATGTACATCCCATTCCACATTTCGAAGGCTTAATAAATAAATTAGCGAGGGGTTAGGTAGAGGCACCTCCATCGAGGAATGTTAAATTTAACTATAAAATTAATTATATCATGGACTAAAATATTGCATATTTAAATTATCTTTATAAATTCATGTCAAAATAAAAAAAATAAAAACAAAACCTCAATCACTACTTACTTTATAAGTCAACCATACAATTATAAAATAAAATCTACAATTAACATCAAATCAAATATACATCTAATATACCCATTCTTATTTCACATTTCTTAGGGTGTGGACTTTTATATTTCTAATTCATTGCGTTTAAATTGTATATTTTACGCCATAAGTGTGGTCTATATTGGAATTGGGCTTGAGGGAATTTTGATTTTTAAATAAATGAGTGGAAACGATTTGATTTTAAGAAGTGTGGTTTATATTGGAATTGGGCTTGAGGAATTTTGATTTTTAAATAAATCGAGTGGAAACAATTTGATTTTTAAGAGAATATTCTCTGTCTAATACATCATCCAACTAATGATATGAAAAGTAATTGAGCGAATTTTCAATTACAAGTCAAAGAATAATAGATTTAATTTAAAAATAATTTGTTTCCTAACAACACATTGGAATTAAATAATCTTGTATCCATATCGTCAACCAATTTGGCTTTTAATATTACCCAGTCGGGCAATTTGTCTTTTACTATTTTATTGCAAGTTGAAGATGATGTTGTATAATTGAGACAATTTTGTTTTTTAATATTATAATGCAAGGGGAAGCGAATGCCTAGTATATTGAAGGTTGTGAAGACAATGTTTTTGAAAAAATCGAACTCATGATTTGAAAACCTTTCATCGAGAAGAGTCATATATGTACATTGAGAAATCTTTGAATATATATTTATGTATTTTAGGTCAAAATCACATGAAAAATTTTATAAAAATGGGTATGTTGTATAGGTTGTATAGGTTTTTCCTCCCTGCAAGAGACTTTATGTAGCAGAGAGAAGGCTATTGAACGATGTTTACTATTTTCTCGGGTTGGAACGCCCAGTCGGGATAAATGCTGTGGGTCATGCTTTGGTGGTATTATTGCTTTTTTGGAATCCCGCCTTTGCTAAATTTCGGTCATATAGCTTCATTGGTGGGATTATCCCTATCTGGATGCATTCGAGGGACTCGATGGAACCTTTAACATTATTAATATTTACGCCTTTGCCATGAACGGGTGCATTTTACGGGCTCTGTATTCATAGATCAAGTATTCTCAAAATGGGCAATCTTATGGTTATCGGTGATTATAATGCCACCCTCCGATATGATGAGTCATGGGGGCTTTGGGCATGGAGAGATCCTCTGGCAGGGGTCGGTTTGGCTTGATTCCCGGAGATGGCGGGATCTCGGGGATATCGAGACCCTCCCCTAATTTTCCCAACATGGACCAACCACCGCGCGGAGGAGGAATATATTTGGGAAAAGGTAGATAGAGAAATGGTTGGGGAATCCATAACACAATCCCCGGGCGAATTAAATCGGTGTGATTGTTTCTAGAATATACGACCATATGCCCATTTCCCTCTCGTGGAGGGTGAGGCGGTATACGAGGGCAATACCTTTTAAATTTAATAGGGCACAGGTGGCGGACCCCTATCTACAATAATTTGGTTCGAAGTGCTTGGAGTGATTTTTCTTCCTCTACGGGTTCCCTGATGGATGGGCAAGCTTCCAGGGAAAAGATGCGGGAAATTAAAAAGTCGACAAAAGATTGGGAGATTAAAAAAGAAGGCGGCATTGCGTTCGGAAACTACATGCGATAAATGAAAAAAATTTTTCGAGTATTTTTGGATGTTTTTTGAAACCTCATCACTGACAAAACGAGACTTATATTTCAGATTGAACTTCTACGGAAGAGAAATTTGGAGATCTGAAAATTGAAGAGTTATCTTGGAAGGTAGAAAAGTAAGAATAACCTGGTTAAGGGAGGGGACTCGAATACTAAATTTTTTCCATAAATGTGCCAATGACGAAGGAACAAGAATTCTATTTGGCGATTCGAGAAAGTGGATGGTACTTTTGTTTCTTCCACACGGGAGGTTCTACGGGAAGCTTATAATCACTTTTCATCCTTCTATGAGAAGGATGTGGGGGTTGATCAGATTGCCAGACAATAGGTGCTACAACACACTCATTACAATTTTGGGGATGAGGATAACAACGCTTTGTTGACAGCTGTACGAGTGGAGGAAGTGATTAAGACCACTGAAATCCTTTGCCAATGATAAATGTCCGGGCCGGATGGCTGGCCCTGCGGAATTCTACTTACACTTTATTGATATTATGGCTAATCAAATTACATATATTGTGGAGCGAGGGGATGGGTCCTTGGACACATTCCTTCCAACATGAACTCCACCTTCTTGGCATCGATCCCCAAAATTTTTGAGCCTATAACCTTTAAAGACTTCGGGCCTATAGCTTTATGCAATATCATCTATAAGATCTCCTCTAAAATCATTGCCAACGAGGATCAAGCCTACTCTCTCTAAGTCCATCTCCCTCGAACAATATGGATTCTTAGAAGGGCACTCCATACATGATGCTATTGGGATTGCTAAAGAAGTTTTACATTCTATGCACTCTAGCAAAAAGGACGACATTATTACGAAGATTGATCTTACGAAGGCATATGATCGTGTAGATTGGTCTTATATCCGACTTATCTTTGCTAAAGGTTGGTATTCCTATTGGACCTATACGATGGATTATGGGATGAATTTCTTACGTTCGTTATGTCTGTTTTGGTTAATGGTGTACCAACCTCCTTCTTTGGAGCTGGTCATGGGTTAAGGCGGGGTTGCGATTTATCACCATTGATCTTCATTATGGTTATGGATAGATTTAGTTTGTCTTATGAAGATGGCTTCTCACTCGGGCTATATTTTTGGCTTCTCCTTTTCAAAATGCGTAAGTGTCTCACACTCTCTCTTCGTTGATGATATGCTCATCTTTGGAAGAATCGTTAGGGAATCATTGGTTCTATGTGCATTTCATTCTTATGAAATTCTCTGGCTCGTCTACGGTCTATGTGTAAATAAGGATAAATCTTTTCTTCTGTTTGAGTATGGGGATATGGATGAAATCTCCTTCATTGCTGATTTCTTGGGTGTACAAGTTAGACCGCATTGCCCGAAGGTTTTTTATGTATGGGATATAGGATTAAACCTTGTGGGTACAAGGTGAATGATTGGATACGGCTCATTGAGAAATTCAAACATAAAATTGATAAGTGGACTCACGAGATGGTTGTTGTTGGGGGGCCGGTTCATCATGGTTCAAGCAGTTTTTAAACTAGCTCATAGTTTATTGGGGCCACCTCTTTTACATTCGGGAGAAAATCATCAATATGATCAAACTCCATTATTGCCAGTTATATGGGGGGGGGGACCAAAAATGAAAATGAAATATCATTTGTGTAATCTTCGGACACTATGCTACCCAAAAGCTATGGGGGGGGCTAGGGTATAATCAATACCGGGGGCTTTCAACTGCGCCTTCTCACAAAATATTTATGGCGTGCGATCAATAACAATGGCATATGGTCTCGGATTATCACATGTAAATATACGGAGGAGATTTGATGTGGCTATTGTATTGTAATCAACTCCGGTCCCCATGCTCAATATCGGTGGTATGGGCGGTCTTTATGCGGATTCGGGGTATATTGGCGGATGGTTTAACTTGGAGATTCGGTAATGGCCTCTCGATCCTCTTACATGGGGATAAAATCATGGGTATGTCTGAGATTCATACCTTTTTGATCGGATGCTTCATCGTTTGTCCATGAAGGGGATTTTATTTCTATCACAAGAAATACATTATTGGAACCATAGTGCTCGGAGTTTTTAAATCGAGCGGTACAAATGGGGCTCTCGGTGTCTGAGATCTTTGCGGAATGGACCACTTTTATGAGGAAAATACGGATGGTTGGCTTATGTCTCTCCGATGATGGAGACAAAATTTTTACGGGGGTGGTAAGTAAAAAAATGAGGCTCGATGGTAAAAAAACATCTATTTTAACATCAACATCAATACTTTGTTATGGATCTGTCGACATTAGGTTTCGAGAAATTTTGGGAGAGGAACATTCCCACAAAAATCCTTCTATTTGGATGGCTAGTATGGAGACGAAAGATTCTCACATGGGATGTATTATCTAGAAGGGGAGTTTCAGGTCACAGGGTCTGGTGTGTATCTTGTCAACTAGATGGTGAATCGATTGACCATCTTTGTTTTTCTCGTCCCTGTGATCCTTAAGATTTGGCGGCTCTTCACACCTTATATTATGCGGAGAGCAATGGACCCCCACAAATTTTCTGAAAGCGACAAACAAGTCGGGATAATCTCAAAGGGAAGTATCAATCATTACAATTTTTCTTTATTTGGGTGATGCTGGTTGCATTGGAACCAAATTATATTTTAGGGCATTCCTTTTAATATTGGACACATTTTTACGTGATATTATGAGGGGTGGATTGATTCCCAGAATGATCCCATTGGGCGTTGTTGTTGATAGGTCTAGAAGGATCGAGACCCCATCCCATCTCTCTCACTGTTGTCTTTTTTTGATGGTGCCATGTGTGGATGAGATGATGGGTTGTGGGGCTTGGGTCAAGCATGTCCAAAGATGAGAGGATTCTTATATCTTTGGAATGGTGGACCCGGTGCCAATAACTTGGCATAGGCTGATGGCTACGTGGTCTAGTACGGTATCGCCGCCGGGGAACTTTGGTCACGGACAACGTTCATATATATGGTGACTACGAGATCGTTATACAAGGCTGTCTCGCAAGCGAGTCTAACCTCTCCTCTCCTCGTTGTGATGGTTAGCTTGTAAGAACGAAATGGTTATGGTCACTTTTGGGTTTTCCGCCTATGGCTCATATATTCGGAGAGAACAACACTAGGGCGGACAGATTGTCTAAAGCTAGGATTCGGATGGATTTTGGTTATTTATAGATATCACACATTAGGAATGGCGGCGATGGTATGGGGCGATAAAATGCCCATCCCATGATTTTTTTCCTTTGGTATATTGTATTTTTTTCACGGGTTGTTTTTTTGTCTCTATTTTCGGAACCATCACGGGCGTGCACTGGTACTCGCAGAGGTTAACCTCCTTCACGAAGCATGCTTTAGGTACGATATCTCCTATCTCTTACGGATGGTGGTCTTGCAATTTTCCGAGTCTTTATTCTTCCCACCATCACATGTCAAGCGAGCCTACTACTCTTATCAAGTGAGCTTTGCATACATATTGTTCATCTCATCAATGGTTTTCTTTTGGGTCTTCACATGCGAGCTCGTATGCCTATATGCACATATCAAGCGCGCCTATTGGTTGATGCACAGGTTGCGGATGAAGGTATTTATCATGTGGGCTCACAACAATTACGATTTTTGAACCTTTGATATTATCTCAAAACATGTAAAGCGTGCTCGGTTCATGATTTCCCACGTCTCGGGGAGGTCACTATTCCAACAATGGACGAGCATATGTATTTTCCTTATTTTCCATGTTGTTTATCATGTCTTTGGATAGATGCTTAGAGGATACAATCCTATTTATATCCCGTAATTGGGATGCAAATAGATTGGGACTATGTTTTGGTAGTTGTTGTGCATATTTTTTTTGTCTTGAATGACGTTTGGCTAGAACAAATATGAGCTGATATTGGACATGGCTTTCCTTCTTCTTAATTTTCCACATCATAGAAGAGAATACGTCACTACCGCATAGAGATTCATGTAATGTTTATATAATCCTATATAATACGACGTTTTTTTCCTTTGAAAAAAATGTTGTATAGGTTTTTCAATATAGATCTATTTATATCAGGGTCAAAATTAGATGAAAAATGTATGGAAACAATTACATTATGTATAGATTTTTCGATGTAGTTACGACTATGAGGTCAAACATTATAGGAAAGTTTTGAAAAAAAAATTATAGTTGCTAGGTCAAAATAAAATGATAGATTTTTTAATATAAATCATTGTTTGCTTTGGCAACAATTATATGAAAATTAGATATAGATTAATGTCTCTTTCATATATATCAATGTTTATTTCATTATACGTTCAATGTCTAGATCATTTTTTTTAATATAAATCAATATTTATTTCATTATACATTCAAATAAGTTGATGCCTATGACGTATATCAACCACATTTATTAATGTGGTTATGTTAGTATAGTGACTTTTTTCTAATGCATGGTGTACGTAATCAAGTCAATTTACTCAATTCTATTTACTCCCATAAATAGTATTTATATTTTCTTGCGGTGGGAATATTGATATGGAAGTGAATTGTCAAATACTATCTACTCACATGCATATTATTTATGTTTTCTTCACTGATGGGAGTTTTGATATGGAAGTGAATATTTCTAATTGGATGGTAGGCTTTTATGTTTTTTATTCAAGGGAAATGTATATAAATGAAGTTATATTTTAATGTTTTATTATATTTTATTATTTAATATTAGGTGTATTTAAGAATGGACTATCCATAATTTTAATTCAATTATCAATAATTATTAAGTAGATGGTAGATATTTAACTTCCAAGGAATATGTTGAAATATTCATAATACATCAAGAGTTAAGATCTATGTCCAAATTAGTTATATTTTTTTAATTAATTTATATCAATTTAATTAATTAAAGAAAATATTCGGATGTAATATTAAGCATGTGGTATTGACAAGCCATGGTATTGTAAGAAAGCTGAGTTACAAGTTCAAAATTTCCATGTTAAAGTGGAGGTGAATCTTCATGATTAAGAATATTATTACATATTTTTTAAAATATAAATATGTTTAACTAATATAATAATAACAATAATAATTTAGTTTATTTTTATGATTACTTTAATATGGGCAATGTGAGATGTATAATATGGTAATTATTTTGATGCTTATCATGGATTGATGCATATTGGCATTTACCTTTTCATTTATATGGTTGCACTAGTTATCAATTATGTTAAAATAAGATTATAACTTTGTTTTATATATTATATTTTTATTATTTATGAAGTTTTAATTACGTTAATTGGTTGGTTATTTAAATTATATGAAATGATGATTATTATGTTAAAAGACATTATTATTATTTTTTAAAAATAAAGAGTATTTTAATATCAATTCAATTGGTTTACGGGCCATCACCTTTACATTTAGAGCAAGTCCTACATCTTCAATGTTCCAAAATTGTACACAAAAATACCTTTTTCCTACTTTTCGAGCTACTAACTAAGATTCTTACAACACTTATTTTATAGAGTCTCCAAAAGGTTCCTTGATACTTTATATACTTGCAAAACATAGAAAATACTCCTAAAAACTAACTTTTTTCCATTTCCCGATATTCAAAACTTCCATCATGTTACTGTATGAACACATTCCACTTGTTGAGGAGGGACCTTGTCCATAGGCCTTGTCCACTTGTTGTTGTGCTCCTTCCCTTCTCTCTCTCCATGAGTCGGACCATCCATTATCCTAAAAACTTATTTAAGAATCCGAGGTCATTTTCTCCATAGTCAATACAATAGTATCCATTTTGAGTAATGATATATCCATTGTCACTAATAGTTGATCAACATATACTGTAGCTATTCCGGTTGTTGACTAATAAAAGAAAAAATTGGATCTTACTTATGTTGCAAACTTTTTTTCCTTGGTTATTGATGAGAGATGGATAGATCATCCATGATTTATGAGTTAATAAATACCTAGTGCTCTTTGGAAACATGAGTCCCCAAGTTTCATATTTCATTTTGAGTATCGAGAGCGATTATCGCATGGTAGTGGTTAGAAACTTCCTAAGCTTGTTGATGGATCTATTGCGGCCTTGCGATCCGTTACCTCCCCCACACCTACTACACATTCTTTGTCTTTCCATACTCTAGGTTATAATAACACTCGAGAATGAGGCTCACAACTCCCCACCTTGAGGCGAGAGAGGGGCACAATTGTCAACCTTATGAAAATTTATGCCCCTAATTGCAAACCATTCAAAGAAAATTAGACTTAGGTTAAGGTACAAAACTAGGCACAACCAATTCAGGGGATGCCTTGTTCTCAATTACCGTGGGTCTCGAGTGAGTATGTAATTCAATATCCACCCATGCTAAGCAAAAACTATTGATCTTTCCCACCCTAACCTCTAACATTCAATAAATAAAAAATATATAAACCAATGCTATAACACAAAAGGAACTCGCACAACACATAGAGAGTCGATGCTTAGAAACACATAGGGATGGCTCACATACTGGGGCTATCCAAGTAAAGGGGGTAATTAATGGTTTCCTACTAATTCATAGCATATATTTATATATTATATTGTAAGAGAGGGGATTGAGACCACCAATAATTTTCCCAAGAAAATACCGGAAAGAGTTTGGAGGAAAAGTTTGAGATTTTATGGGTACTCAACAATGTTGAAGGAACTTCCTTTCTTCATGAGCCAAGTGAGACTCTCGTTTATTTAAATTGGCCATGAATAGGATTGCATACTCGACGACCATAAATATTCCTCATTTCCCATTATTCGCATCACTTATCTATTATTCCATTTGTTTCCTCCATTCAACCCTCTATCCAATCTTGAGACCAATGGGTTCGGTGATTGTTACAAATTTCCCTCTAAAGACTCTAGCTTCTTTGTAATATTTGTCCCTTAAATCCCTCCTGCGATAGGGAAATAAGTCTCTGTCAACCTAGATGGCCACATGATTCCTCTCCTCCCTCGCTCAACATCTCTTGAAACAAGAAAAGGAACTATGCTGCGGGGCCTCCGGTTATATTAATCATGGATCCCTAGAGACCATGGCTTCTAAGAGACTTTCATCATATGGGAGAAAAAAATGCTGCGAAAGGGATACGGATCAAAGGATCTAAGGGAAAGATCAACGCCAATTCTCCCGAGTACATAATGCACTACATCACTTACTATATCATTAGTAGATGCAAGCATGGAACAAGTTGCAACATAATTAACTCTGTGGCGATACCACTTTCATATAGGACCATTTAGGGAAGATGGTTGATTGGGAGTGAAATTAGGACCAATGAACGAAATACGGTCAATGGTCATGATTCTTCCTTCATGTGCGAAAAACATCACACGAAAGAGTGAAGAGACAAAGAGCTCCCATATCATAAACATAGTCACACCCAAGGAGTAAATTAAAATAAAAAAGGACCTTAGAATACCATCGCATTGATATAGAAAGTATTTCCTCCCAAAGTAATAGGAAATTGAGGGAAGGATCCTTGACGGTTGACTAGTTCCTATGTTAAAAGCCAATAAATTTTGGGTAATGACATAAGATGCGAAAAAAATGAAAGCTTGCCAAGAAGTTAAGGACATAATACTAATAGATGTGCCTTCGTCTATGAGCCTGTGCTAGTTATGACCATGTTATAATCTTGTACTATGATCTAGAAGGGCATGTGAGGAGAAAGACGATATCCACGCTGAGTCGAGCTCCAAGCAAAGGAAGTGACTATAATACTTGGAGAGAGGGTGTCGTGGGAATGAGGAACTCCCCCTTGTGCTATGGGAACGTGATAATTTCTCCCTTGTGTTGTGGGAATGAGAGTATTACCCATGCCATGGGAATAAGAGGATTATCCTGTTCCATTGGGACGAGAGGATTTCCTTGAGTTCGTATAACTTGAAGAAGCAGGAAGAACATGAGTGATATAAGAATAAATCCATATGGGAAAAGTACGATAAAAAAAAGGTGGAATCAACTCAACCATTTTATCATCCATTGGTTGGTTGGGAACCTCATGGGATTCGTGTTCGAGAGAGAGTGGGATTTACTCTAGGCGAATTTTGATCAATAACTTCATCAAATAGTGTAGGATTAGGGGAAATATTCTAGCATCGAGCCAAAAGTTGTGGTTGATAAATAGTAAGGTTTTCAAATTTTTTTTATGCTTCATCCATATAAGAACAAAGGTGAATAGGATGATTCCCTTTACATAACCTATAGGGAAACTCAACTTTACCCTTTTTTCCCATGGATCTTACTATCACTAGTTGATGGTTTGTCACCATCATGATCTCCATAGGTGATGACTAGGGATGATGTAAGGTTGTGGACCACACTTCTAATACATGTGAAATACTAGGAATTCTCTAAGAAGGTGGTCACCATTACATAACTTTAAAGGGAGTTTAACTTTGTAGAGATAATTGGAAGGTTTCTCCATAATAGTTGCATTGGTAGTAATGGTTCTTGGTTCCCCCCTAATTATTTGGATTCTTCTTCTTCTTCCCTTTCTTCTTCTTCTTAGCTTTCCACGATTAATATAATAGATACTTTCACTAGCAAAGAAGGAAGGAAGGGTTGAAGAAACAATGAGAAAATAAGGCAAAGTGTCAACTTTAGGATCAACTTGAGGTTGATTTCTTTTGGTTGAGAAGTAGTTAAGACATTTGGAACCAAGGAGATAGAAAATAACCAAGTGATAAACCAATGGTAATCCTGTAAAGGACAATATTTCCATATAAGGAGCACCAATATTTCCAAAAGAAGGAAAAAGATCAGGGATTTGTGTCGGGAGGGGTTTCATTAATTGGTAGACTCGAGAAGCTGTTTCCATTAGTATCAAGCTAAGATCCACTAAGGAGATGTTACAAAATGAGGATGTTGTTCCATGGTCAATTAAATAATTTTAGAAATTAAACAAAATAAATAAAAAGGGGTAACTAGGTATATAAGGATTACTAGAGTCATCGTGAACTATGATATACCAACGTAGTAAACTAAGGATTTACGTATGTGCGGGGAAATATCCCCGAATGTTGTGTTCGATGTATCACGAGTGACAACGTAGTACGACTCGAATTCCTAAGACTGACTTGCATCCTATGGTGGAGTTCCAAAAATATACCGGAGGTACGTGGAGGCGTAGTCTATATTATCGTTGTCTAATGCATAACCGTTCGATGAGAAATTATGATATACTTAGAGTACGTGGAGAATTGTGCTGATTTACCCAAAGGTACATGGAAAATGATATGATAAACCTAATGTACGTGGAACATAATACCACCCTCATAATGTAACATTGACAAGTAATGACAACTCCTATGTTTAAAGACATCGGAACACATCTCTAGCCTATACCTCTATGTGTGTCATTAAGTTTCAAATGCTCCTTAGAGTTAATTTAGTGAATTTTAGAGTTTATCTTGAATTATGTTTCACTTTCAAGGCTCAAAACTCGATGTCACACGACACAAATATGATGCAAATAATATGACAAAAACAACTTTTTTCATTTTACTTTTAACAATGAAATACCTAACTAAGTAGGGGAAGAAGAAACCAATCAACAATGCAACAAACAAGCGATGCAACAATCAATCTCCTCAACTTAACTATTCCAATAAAAAATCAAAACCCTATATGCAATGCAAATACATTTTCTTATTTTAATGTCTCAAATGCAAAGAAACATATGAATGCAACTCGATCAATGCAGCGAAAAGAAGCCACACAAGCTTTAACGCGCAATGTAAAATTTACTTTTCAAATTCAACAATCAATCTATGCATACAAAACGAATTGACACGAAGAAAAGAAAAAGAATGAATAAAAATCTTATAAAAAAAGAGATGACACTAAAAATGTGATTAACACTCATACACAATTCAGCTCCGGATGATTGAGGGGGATGTTTTTTTGAAAAAAATGAAAGGAAAAAGCACTCAAAATTTGTTAAGAAAGCCGAAGCAAACTTCTTAGTAATGACCAAAGGAAAAATTCTCTCAATTTCAAAAAAAATCAAGTATTGTATTGGCTTCAAAGAGACACTAGTATGTTCAACGAAGTCAAAGGAGGGACTGAAAACCAAGAAAAAAGTCAAAACAAGGCAAAAATGCAACGATTAGCACTCAAACGGGGATCAACGTAGGTTCGAGAAAGAGACAAAGAGTTGGGGTGCAATATGTTAAGGCATCAAAAGTGTCGACAATGCGGGTTTCTAATGGAGAAACTACTTTGGGGCACGAGCTATCGATTCACGAGATAGTGCATTAGGCACGAAGGGCGGAAACATGAAGTCGTTACACTTTTGTGAGAATCGGGAGCCGAAAGTGTTTTTCGGCAATAGTTCGGCCGAACTCGTGATTCCGTTTAGATTGACGGCACGCCGACGGCGTGGGAAAACAAAATTTTTTCCGGATATTGGAAAGCCGAGCAACAAAAGTTCGGTCCCGAGCTGACAGAGTTCGACCGAACTTTTACTTTTAAAATAGTTCGCGGTCGAACTATTTTCTATAAATAAATCACCACAAGTTTTATGATTTACCTTTTCATTTCGCGCTATCGGTGTTTGTAACTCAAGCTTCGCTTCAAGGTTCCCGTCGTGCCGCCCTATTGCTTCCCGGCTGCCCACTCGGTGTGCCTCCTACCGTCCACGCTCAAGCCGATCGCCAAGGCAGGTACATGCCTTTAATATGCTTTCATTCCGAGTTAAAAAAATGTATGAAAATTTTGCGGTGTATGAAAAATGTAGTAAAATGTATTTTTGTGTTGTGTGCGTCGGGTATGTTACGCTCGAAAATTTTTTGTGCTCCAAGTTAAAAAAAATGAATTAAATTTTGTGTTGTGTATGAAAAATGTATAAAAATGTATTTTTGTGTTGTGTAGTGTAATGTATTAACTCTGTAGTGAATGTAATGGTTAATGGATTTCATAATCATGCAGTGAACTTGTCACAAACCCAATAGGTCTTAGACTCAAGTGCTCATCGTTTGCATTACTTGCTGCAATAGTTCAACAAGGAGTCACCCCCCCATGTGGGAAAATTTTCATCATCTACAAACTATGTATAACCTATGTCCAAGGAGGCTAAAGTAATGAAGGCAATGGCCTCCACCATATATAGTTTTATCGAGCGAATTTACCTATGCTGGAATTCCGATGATAGTGAGGACAATGTAGCCCTCTTGTACAACTATAGTATGCTTACCCCACATACTATACACTTAAAATTTCACCCCCCAAGTTACACTAAAGACCAGTACAAAAGGCATTCTCTTAAGCTCTGTCACTGTATAAGGAAAAAACTTAGGCAAATTGCACAGCTAACCATGGTGATCTGTTATGCAACTGCGACAGGAATTGAATGCAGCCCTTGTTGGCAGTTCTAGATATAGTAGAAGAGCATCATTTGTTCTTCAACCACTTTCATAGCAGTAGGTGATTAATATGCATAGAGACTATGTATGCAGGAGATGTAGTAGCATCCCATGTAAAATTCTTATTACAACAGTTATTCTTCAACAGATTATATATATAGTTCATTGAGACTGCGTGTTACAGGTGGTTGGCTTCAGAATTTTTAAGGTGGCAAGATTCACTTGCTATCTCACTGTCTGTATGCAAAGAAATTCAAATTGTAAGCATAGAAGTCCATTCATCAAGAGCCCACTGTAAGTAGGCAGGTTTCCTATTGCATAGTCTTCTAAAAGAAACACATATTATTATCATTACCAGATCACCATAAATCTTCTTAACATGACCCTGATCTTACGGTGTTTGGTTCTGTGAACATAATGTCCCTAGTTCTCCTCCCATCCTTTGATAGTCTGCCGTTAATGCAGCAAAATAAAAATACCAAAAAACAAAAACTCAGTAATTATGTATAGAAAAAAAATTATGAATAGAAATTTGTTTTGCTTGGTTCCGTGAACATAATGTCCCTAGTTCTCCTCCCATCCTTTGATAGTCTGCCGTTAATGCAGCAAAATAAAAGGACCAAAAAAAAGAAACTCAGTAATTATGTATGGAAAAACTATTATGAATAGAAATTTGTTTTGTGTACATTTGTTCCATCCTCTCAGCCTTTCCATCGATTATCATGCTAGCACTTTGTAACAATGCTTCTAGATGACTCTGTGAGATCCACAACGTTTTGATGTGGTAGCATCTGAGATCTCAACTCTGTAAAATTTTGAAGTTGTGTCTTCTTTGAATTTGGTTAGCATGGTGTTGGCATAGTGTTGTATAAGAAGGAAGAAAAATGCTTGTTTGAAATTTTGATAGTAGAGGTTTCAATATATTTAAAATATTAAAAGGTATTTTTTTAATGAATAATATTAATTTATATAATGATTGGAGTAAAATTAAAATTATTTAACAGTTTTTATATTATCATTCACAACAGTTCATTATAAACATATTTTATTGCTAATTTTATTTATAAATAATAAAATAATAATTATTTTGAAATTAAATATTTTTTTAATTATTATTTCGAAAAATTAAAAAATATTTGTTGTACTTTAAGAAGTAAGAGATTAGTCTGAATTTTTTACTATTTTGTTTTTATGTTTAAAAAACAAGAAGAGTTTTCATAGATCAAATGTGAGTATATGATAGATAATATAAGAGAAATTGTTTTTCATTTTCAACTCTTTGAGTGTGGAAAATGTATCAAATGCTTCCATCTCACATTATTTTGGGAACTGACCAATAGTCTTGAACTAATATTATTTTTAATATTATCAATATACTGCAAAATGATTTCTTACTTTATACCTAATCATCTAGCCAAAAACTAACATCAAGGATGCTACTTTATCTTAAAGTTTAAAAACTTTGGTAATCTTACTAGTCCCTAATATGCAAATTGTGATATTTTTGTAGAAATATTTAGATTTCCAATGATTTTATATTAGTTGAGATAATATTTTTGGCCATTTTTAAGGTAAAATAATGGTTTACTATAAAATTTTGGCAAATCATTTTAGAAAAAAAATGAAATTGGCTAATCTTTTTTTGGAAAAAGCATGGAAAATTAGCCCACCTACTAATATTAGCCCCTAAAATTTTTCCTGATGTCATCTCCTCTTGAGCCAAAGGTGGGGGCTTTGGCTATAGTTAAATGCAATTTTTGTGAACCTCTTGGCTTCGATGTGGTTCAACTTCCTTCTTATACATAAAATGCCTAGTCATAACCAATTTTTCAATGGGCTAAAGGCTTGCTTCAATAGGAAGATGTGAGAGGGAGTAGTTTGAGAGGGAGGGAAACTCATTCTACCTCTAGAAACTCTCTTTGGAGACTCCCAGCTACTCGCACTCTTGCCTGCAACATGCACTGACTAACTGGGTTGCATAGCACTACCACTAGGGAACTTGTTCTTGCCTCTTTTGTTGGAAATATTTTCCTCCCTTCTTGACTGGAATGTTGGAAACCTGCTCTGTCTTGAAACCCTTTATTGGAGTCTCTCTAGCTAGAACTGCACCTACACTCTGCAACTAGCCAAAAAACAAATTTGAAATATTTGACTAATTTTTTATATGATTGAAATTCAAAAACAGATGATTTTCTCCATGCTAGATGCAGTCCTACCTAATAAAATGTGTAGTACTGCTTTTGGGAAACTCGTTCTACCTCTAGAAACTCTCTTTGGAGACTACCAGCTACTCGCACTCTTGCCTGCAACATGCACTGACTAATTGGGTTGCATAGCACTACCACTAGGGAACTTGTTCTTGCCTCTTTTGTTGGAAATATTTGCCTCCCTTTTTGACTGGAATGTTGGAAACCTGCTCTGTCTTGAAACCCCTTCTTGGAGTCTCTCTCTAGCTAGAATTGACCTACACTCTACAACTAGCCAAAAAACAGATTTGAAATATTTGACTAATTTTTTATATTTAATTGAAATTAAAAAATAGATGATTTCCTCAAGTTTTAATTGTTTAAAATATGATTGTTTGAGCACTCTTTTTCTGGGATACAAGGAGGCTGAAAAATTCTTTTTCTTGTATATTTGAAGCTCTCCATTATTATATAAAAGGATTTTTTGCTTACATATATTTTTATGTTCTTTGCCATAGTAATGTCATAGTGTATGAAGTTTTAAATTGTTTTTATTATTTTTATTATATGTTGGATGTGATTTTGATTGAAAATGCTTCTTTTTATTTATTAATTAAAAAAATTATTAGAAAAATTATTGCTTTAAGCCTTGGAATTTACAATCAAAATTAGAAAATGTATTTATATCTAAACTATTTATGAAAAGTTTAATATTGTTTGATTTTCTCTACCATGTCCTTTTTACATATATCTAGAATAATATTATTTGTAGTTTCTGGTTTTTTGTAACATTTTACTACCATAATCAAAATCTATAGAAATAATAATCTAACATTATGATATCTTGAAATGGAGCTAGCCAACGCAAATATAGTATTGCAAATCCCTGGCTAAGTTAGATGAGGAGGCTATGTATTACTTAGTATTGTATCCATATTGGGGTTGCAAGTTCTATGGGTTCAAAAGAACACTTGCAAACAATTTGTTTTCCATGTGACCTCTCTTTTTCATAGATAAATTTCATTCTTTTAGCCATTATGGATTTGAGAAAAATACATCCTGATAGGCCAATAAAAAGCCTTAACAATGAATTAAACATGAACAACTATTAAATATGGGTAACCAAGCAGCATCAAAACAAACAACTAAATCACCAAGGCTAGTAGTGATAAATAATAAACATTCTAGAATACTTCAAAATTCCATGTAAATAATTTTTTACCTAAAATCACTAGATGGTGAGGCCCACAGCAACAACTGCAAAATCAATGCAATATAACCAATCAAACTACATCAACAAAACATATGGTCTTGAATGAGGTTTTGGACTCTTTAGATATAAATGTACACCGTGGCAATAGGAAATATAAGAAATATAAAAACATAATGAAACACAACGTAAGAAATACAGAACATAATGAAACACACACATAGATATCTCTAGACAATCTTGACACAATTATTTTCCTAGGAAATCCTTATATGGGAGACAAGCAACCCTAAAAAGTAATGATGCTCTAGACTCCTTTTTCCCTAGGAAATCCTTATGGGAGAAAACAACACTAAAATGTAAACATGCTCTACTCTCTCTTTTCTGGTATGGAAAATATGTCAGTACAAAGAAAGAGGTAATCTCTCTAGAGTTAGCTAAGACTTTTAGCGTGTAAGGTTGCTATAAAAACTTAAATTCATACATTTTTCTCTCTAACTTCACACTCCTAGTTGTATTTTCAACTATGGAACAAAATACAATAACACAAAATGGAACTCTTATTCCTCCTAGTGGCCAAGTATTTAACCTAGCGTGATAGCCAACTAGGTGTAAGATTTGACTCTGTCAACCATTAACGAGGTTTGTGATTTTAGACATTTTAGAGTATTGTTAAAATTCCACATGTAGCTAGCTTGCCATGCATGAGTAATGGGGCTAAAATGTCATTATCTCGTACCATGGTGGTCAACACGATAGGTCAACTTACTAAAGGCATAAATTTTGAATGGACTTCGTTTGATGTTTTTCTTGTACCATTGGATATGTCTTTAAGAGTAGAATAATGGTCAATATTTCATGCCACTAAGTCAAGAATTTTAAATTCAACTGAATTTTAATATAACCAACTAAATCCTGCAAAAAAGGAATAAAACAATTTATGTTAGGATTGTGGATTCAGGGATTGAAACAACACACCATGATATTTCAAATTTAAAAATAATGGTTCGAGTCCTAGGTAGCTCAGAATCCTATTTGTTTTCAAAATAAAGATGCACTCCCATTTGATTCTCATGATTAGGTTGTAATCATGAGGCTCTCACTCAAGAGTGGACCTTCCCAAAATATTGTGACATCTTGTCACAAACAAAACCATCAAACTGAAAACACATCATGCAAGAAACATAGCTCGCTGACATATCATTTTTCTCCTTCAAAGAAAAAAAATTCACATCATGTGAATATCTCCATGTACTCTTACATATTGGTGACATACAAAACCATCAACCAAACACACGTCGACAAAACATGCCTCTTCAAACAACTGACTCTCAAGTCAAATAATAGAGCTCATGTACAAATTTCCATATTTGTTGCATTTAAGTGTGTCAACATAACTCTACTTTCAACATCTTGCTTCATGCAACATGCACCATAATTTGAGTAAATGCAAAGAAATTCATGAAACATCAAAATACATGCAAGGCCTTAATTGGATAAGAAATCTAACCATCTGTTAGCAAACCATTTCAATGGCGCTTCTTTTAGCTGCACTTCATCATGTGAATCATCTTGACCCTCATCGATTATGGAATCCTCTTTTTCATTCTTGTCGTTATCTCTTTCCACCTTCTTCAAATGTTGTGGATGACTTGTTGGATACAAAGTCCAACACTTGTCCACAAGGTGACCTTTCTTATGGCAATGAGTAATAAACAATTGCTAGTTATTTTCAACATCATTTTCCTTGTCCAATGGGCCTTTGACTTTTTGCCTCATTTATTTATAAAGTTTCAATGTGCATGGATATCTTCTTCCAACATTTATAAACATTATGATTATTCAAACCACAAAAGGAACATGTGCAAGTTCTTTTATATATCTTATGTGAAATGTAATAAATGTAAGAAATATAAAACATAATGAAACACAACGTAAGAAATAGAGAACATAATGAAACACAAACATAAATATCTCTAGACAATCAACACAATTATTTTCCTAGGAAATCCTTATATGGGAGACAAGAAACCCTAAAAAGTAATGATGCTCTAGACTCCTTTTTCCCTAGGAAATCCTTATGGGAGAAAAACAACACTAAAATGTAAACATGCTCTACTCTCTTTTCTGGTATGGAAAATATGTGAGTACAAAGAAAGAGGTAATCTCTCTAGAGTTAGCTAAGACTTTTAGCATGTAAGGTTGCTATAAAAACTTAACTTCATACATTTTTCTCTCTAACTTCACACTCCTAGTTGTATTTTCAACTATGGAAAAAAATACAATAACACAAAATGGAACTCTTATTCCTCCTAGTGGCCAAGTATTTAACATAGCGTGATAGCCAACTAGGTGTAAGATTTGACTCTGTCAACCATTAACGAGGTTTTTGATTTTAGACCTTTTAGAGTCTTGTTAAAATTCCACATGTAGCTAGCTTTCCATGCATGAGTAATGGGGCTAAGATGTCATTCTCTCGTACCATGGTGGTCAACATGATAGATCAACTTACTAAAGGCATAAATTTTGAATGAACTTCGTTTGATGTTTTTCTTGCACCATTGGATATGTCTTTAAGTGTAGAATAATGGTCAAGATTTCAGCACAAGGGATAATCATTTGACCCCCAGAAATGTCATTTAATGCCTCAAAATGACTCCAAAAGGTTTTAGACCCCAATTCTCCACCCACCATTAAAATGACCCTACAAGATGATTATTTCAGTTTTTTCACTCTATAAGCATCAAAATATATGACAAATAATATAATTATCCAATCTAGATCATTATTTAATAATTTGTTAAAATTATGAGTAAGATATACATCATGGAATTTAAATAAATAACGTTAATTCATTGAACACCCTTGTACATGTTCCTTGTTGATACTTTGAAAGTAATACTTTTTGAAAAATAATTTGTTTATGGATTCTATTTTCCACATTCTCTCAACCATATCAAAACCTTCTTATAATATTTGAAATCGAAGGTCTTTCCCATACCAAAGTATGTTCTTTTAAAACATGTTTTCTTGGTGATATGGGTGATTTAGAAATGATTGGGAGAGCGAAATTCCTTGAATTTAATATGTACAATATGTTTGGTTCATGCCACTAAGCCAAGAATTTTAAATTCAACTGACTTTAAATATAACCAACTAAATCCCGCAAAAAAAACAATAAAACAATTTATGTTAGGATTGTGGATTCAGGGATTGAAACAACACACCATGATATTTCAAATTTAAAAATAATGGTTTGAGTCCTAGGTAGCTCAGAATCCTATTTGTTTTCAAAATAAGGATGCACTCCCATTTGATTCTCATGATTAGGTTGTAATCATGAGGCTCTCGCTCAAGAGTGGACCTTCCCAAAATCTTGTGATGTCTTGTCACAAAAAAAACCATCAAACTGAAAACACATCATGCAAGAAACATAGCTCACTGACATATCATTTTTCTCCTTCAAAGAAAAAAATTCACATCATGTGAATATCTCCATGTACTCTTACATATTGGTGTACAAAACCATCAACCAAACACAAATCGACAAAACATGCCTCTTCAAACAACCGACTCTCAAGTCAAATAATAGAGCTCAGGTACAAATTTCCATATTTGTTGCATTTAAGTGTGTCAACGTAACTCTACTTTCAACATCTTGCTTCATGCAACATGCATCATACTTTGAATTTGCAAAGAAATTCATGAAACATCAAAATACATGCAAGGCCTTAATTAGATAAGAAATCTAACCATCTGTTAGCAAAAGTTCTAGCTACCAAAAGTCCATATGCCAATCTACCTTCCAAGAAATACATTTAGTACACCACTGGTTAGTTTTTTGTCTTCCTATATTCTTTATCAACCTCTTCTAGTGATTCTTGAAAGGTGGATACTTAAATCCTTCCTAAAAATTTGAGCTCTAAAATGAGATTCCAAGCCTAATTTCATAAAAAGTAAGTTGGGGATGATCACATTGACTTGCTTTATGACATGTCTATGAAGATTAACTACCTTGAACTATTTTTTTGCGTAGGGAAAGAGACACATTCCCATGTCTGAGCATGAAAACGTTCTTTGATATTGCTAATGCCTCTAGTGTTTACTTCTACAAGTTCTATAGGCAGAGTCTGTAAAGGGCCAGGTAGCCTCTGGATCTCATCTTTTATGAAAGGTGACATATCTAGTAAATGCCCCTACAATCAATCTCTGGAATGGATCTAAATAGAAGTTCTTCATTTTAATATCCGTAACACACAACAACTTTAAGGTAAACTATGTACATGTGTCATTTCTCCCACAAACTAAAGTGTATAAGTAGTAAATTTTATACCAAGTGTGTTCCCACCATGTAAAGTGCAATTTGGTGAACTTATCATTTTTATAATATCTTTTTCGATTAAATTTAGTTTCACACATGATCAATTATTGCTTTGAAAGTTGTGTTCTACATAATTTGTGTGCACTAAATTACAAATTGATTTTTTGAAATCTATTTTGTGTAAATGTCGACCAATAGATATATATCATGGAGGATGAACAACGAAGATTAGTCGAATCCCATATGGAGGTTCAGGGATCGAGGAATGTTCACGGTATTTAAATATAATCTTAAATCTCCATACATGTGTACATATGGAATTGATTTTTTTATTAACTTTGAGTTAATTTAGTTGTTAATAAGTTTCATATTTTAATTTTTAGGAGGTAAGAGGAGAAGGGTTTCAACTCCATCCATGGAGTGTGGCCAAGGTTCAACCGGTCGAGGTATGAGTGGTAGCAGGTTGCGGGAAGG
Organism: Pinus albicaulis; assembly: GCA_034641835.2. Classification (NCBI taxonomy): domain Eukaryota; kingdom Viridiplantae; phylum Streptophyta; class Pinopsida; order Pinales; family Pinaceae; genus Pinus; species Pinus albicaulis. The sequence continues at coordinate 306,874,132 of CM076574.1, forward strand.
GGGTGATATTTATTCCCCCGAAGGCCAATCAACGGCTACTGGTTCTCAACAGGGTCACTGTGGGTCTGGTTCTCAGCAGCGTCATTCTGGGGTTGGTTCTCAGCAGGGTCATGTTGGAGATGATGTTAACCAACAACATCAAGGTTTCCATCAATTTCAATATTTTTTCATTAAATTTGTACAACTTGTTTTACACGTGTTTTTTCTAATATACGAAATTTTATATATATTGATGCAGAGGCTGAAAATGTTCGAGCCAGTGGTCAAAAAAGACGCAGGGCAGCGCGCTACATTGAAGAAGAAGGTTGTCAACCCAACACAACTTATCCGGCTGAGATTACTGATATACCATGGGAAACGAACATGGCGGAATGCACCTTACAAAGGTGTCAAAGCCTTCATGCAAAATTGCAAAGAGATCTCGAGGCTTTGTATCTACCTGCTGAGAGTAGACAAAGCCTCGAAATAGTTACACATTCATTGGGTGAAATGGTAAATGTGTACAAAAATTTGGGGCCAACGACTGATTCGTTTGTAGAACTGATGAGAAAGAGAAAAGAAACAGTGATAGGTCCCGATAAATGGCAGGACATAAAACAAAGAGTTACAAGAGCAGAGGCCAATTCAATGTTTAATTATAAGGAAGGGCCAAAAAGAAAAATGTTGAAGGTGCAGTATTTCAAGCACCCAGACAAAGCTACTTATTTGTATGATCGACATCTTGCGGCCTTTGGAAGGCTTCCATGGAACGATGAGGTTCTTGTTTATTTTTCACAAATGTTTTATGCAAAAAAAATTTTGGGTATGAAACCCGACTACAATGACCTTCCTTCAGAATTTTTTGGCCCGGGGAGAGGTCGATTATATCAACGTAAGGGCACTAAGAGAGATGTGGAGTTGCCTCGCCTTGAGCCGCCATTGGTGAGTCGACCGTTTCGAGTCGAAACCCTGCGATCAGAGATGGATGCGACTTCTCAAATAAGTCGAGAAGCAAGAGATGTTATGATCAACAATGTTCATAGTGGATTGAGTGGAGTCAATATTTGTTTAAATTGACAAAGAGCACGTGAAAATGCACGTGCCAATTTTGTTTATCGTACAGATGAGGAGATTTACAACATGAATGTTGAAGATCTCTGAACATATGCAATAAATTGTCGCAATGGTCTGCAAGACCTAATTTTTCATGAGGAAGAGGGCACCGGAATGGTATGTGTTAGTGACCTTAGGGTTTGAAATTATATTTACATATACATGTGTACAATTTGTAATAAATACATGTGTATGTACATGTATACATTTATTCGTATGTGTACATTAATCTAACAAAAATGTATGATTATATGTTAAAACACCATTTGCAGTTCTCAGGCATGATGCGTGATGAAAATGTTAATATTACGTTCGGGACCTCCGGTTCAAACGATGCAAATGGGTCTGACCATCATGATATGTTGGCACATGTTAGTGTTTTTTAAGTGACTCTAAAATAAATAATTGTTGCCACACATGTACATGTATGTATATATATATAATTTGATAAAATGTTTTAACAGGTACCGATTCCGTCTGATGTTTTTGGGATGGCGGTACCTTCTTCTTCCTTGGGAGATGTACCTTCTACTTCCTTGGGAGATGAGCCACAAGTATGGACAATTTTTCACAAGTTTAAAATTTATGTTTAAAAGTTATATATATATATATATATTCTACCTCAAAAAGTTTCATTAAAAATTGAGATATATATATATATATATATATATATATATATATATATATATATATATATAAAGAGAGAGAGAGAGAGAGAGAGAGAGAGAGAGATCTATATTTTGAGTTATTTAAAAATTTTTGAATTTAGGTTCCTATAGAAGATTTCTTTAATCTGCGGACTCTAGCGACGGAGATAGGAACATCCACAACATTTGAACAAGTTGTCTTTAGTTCCTTTTTTTAATATTATTGAAAATAAGTTTATATATGTACACGTGCATTTTCATTTGAAAGTTTTTAATTTATATAAATTATATATATATATATATATATATATATATATATATAATTGTACATGTATATTGTACAGTTTACCACTGCAGATGTTTCTATGGTAGAACCTGTTCATCAAATGGAGAGGGAACCTTACGAGGTATTGCATGATTTTTTTGTTATATTTTTTTTTTTACATGAAGTTCTAGATATATATATATTCTCATTCATTTTTAAAACTTCAAATTTTAATGTTCAAGTACATGTGCATTGTGTATGTAGGTTTCCTATTCACAGGATAGGGCGTGGACTGAGACCCAGACGCTAGATCCTCCATTTGATGGACATGATTTACAGTAGATTTGATTTCAAAATTTATATGGTTTTAAAATTTGTTAAACTTGATACAGTTTGATACTCAAGTGAGATTTACAATTTTTGGACATATTTTATTACAATGTTATTATATAATTTGTTTTATTTAATTTTTGGATGGTTTTAGTACTTTTGGCATGTGAATGTGAAGTAATGTTGTCATCTGAATTACATTTGACATGTGATATTTAATGTTAAATGTTTTTGTTGGATAGTTGAATTATAATTGGCATGGCATCTGAAGTTTTTTAAACTACATGAATGATAGAATGTGAACCTACATTTGCACATGTGGTAAATTGAAATGTTACTTGTAACAAGACAATCCCCATTGATTTCATTACAGTATATGTTGATTTCTGATTTGATATAATTGCATGTATGATGGTACATTACTTGTAAAGTCATTGGATTAATAGTGTTCATTGATTTCAATGTAAGTGCAAAAAATTATTGACAATGTAGAACGATTTTTGTGTTATAATAATTAAACCTAATAATATTGGAGAGCAAGAGAGATAAGGTATGGTGTTTACTACAAGAGTTCGAGCTAAATATTTAAATGGTTTATGATTTATGATTTTTACTTTCTTTTTAATATAATCGATATGGAAAGATGACAAAACTAATAAGGGTGACAATAAGAATAGAAGAAGAAAATAGTTTAAGATTGATCACAATAAATGCTATTTGTAATTGATTACATTCTAATTGCTATTTGTAATTGATTACATTCTAATTATTCACATTCTATCATTCAATATTATTACGTTGTCACTTTGCATTCAAAAATTTTATTTGATCATTTTCCATTATTAAAGTTATTCTACAATATTTATCATCTCAACAAATTGAGGTAACTAAGAAAATTTAAAATTTAAATGACTTGATAAATCTCAAACATATTTAGCATATTTAAAATGGTTATATTAATATTAGATGTATTTACATATTATTGATAAAATTAATCATATGTTTCTCATATTATCGATAGTTTTTCCTTAGTTGCACACAACTGAAACCAACTTAGATCCATCTTAACTACGGATCTATCAAGCACCGAGAGGGATCAAATCTCTTGAGGTGCAAACCTTTCTTCAAGTTTTGCACTCAAAAAAGAGGTTTGCACCTCTAGATATTTGATCCCTCTCGGCGCTTGATAGATCCATAGTTATGATGGATCTAGGAAAATAACTTTCTAAAAATAAGTAAGGGAAAAGGAGCATAGGGAACAATTAGGAGTAGATTTAGGGCATAGGGAACAATTAGGAGTAAATTTAGGAACATGTGATAGTTGGGTGAGATAAAATCATATATTTTAATAAATTAATGGGAATTTGTAGGAGAGACAAATAGTGGATATGACATGTATTTTGGTGAATAATCAAATTTATGGAATTAAACAATTAATTATTTTTGTATGTGAACACAAGATTCACACCTAATCCTCACCTAAAAGACTAAATTAAACACATTATTATTAAGGGGACGAGGAGCTTTCTAGGTTTTGAGCTCCCCATTGTTAGATGAGTGTCGTAATGGCATTCCATGTATTTTTGTGAGAACTTATGATATTGTGATATTCTAATTACGAAATAGTGATCTTGAGTACATGCTGGATAATGTAGTAGATAGGAACTTTTTGATAAGGGGAGATAAGGGATGTGACCAAATTCCTATCAGTGAAAAAAAACTTCTTCACCTTCCTATAATTCCATTGTAGCTTTGGGGGCCAAAGGTAAGAAGAGTACCTTGGAATTTATTGGGTGAAAAACCAAGTGGGTCACCAACTTTGGTCTACTGCATTGGAATTCATTAAAGAATTGGTCATTGGAGCTGCTTCAAGCTAGGAGTGAGCATTGTCACCAACCTACATTGAATATTTTACACTCCCTAGGGTGAATGATACTTTAAATTGATTGACAGTCTAAGACTTTCGAATTTTTCCGAATGCCAAATGATCTTACAAAGCTAGTATTTATAATATCCTAGTAGGTCATTCGGTGACAACTTTTACCGGAAACTTGAAACAAAGAGAATCTATCCTTGGATAGGACATCATGTAAGATGCCTGCCGTAAACAGTAAAATTGTACTTAAAAGCTGAGATTCGGGCAAGTGGGGACAACCACTTGTTATCTCGTCCCTTGGAGGTTAGGCCATATGGGGACCGAATCTAACCTTACAAAATAAAGTGAAATAATGTGTACCATACGGTCGGAAAACATATACAAGAACAATTAATATAAAAAAACAATTAATTTCATTCTAGAATATATATATATATATATCCAATACATATAACATTTTTCATCAATTCACATGTATAGAAAAACTACTTTCAGTTGATACTAGAGCACGTGCTTGTACCCAAACAATTTGTAACATGTGCAAACCACAAATAACATAAGTAGCTCAATTTTTAGTTGAGTACTGGAAGTTCTAAAACATATTTAATCCAAAGATAATAAATTGTTGGACACTTCACTCAAAAAAATTCTAATGGAATTCCATCCTCAATAATCCGTTCATGATCGGATTTTGACATTTTCCATTTCTTAATTTTTCATTTTTTCTTTGATTGAACTTCTATCAACTTTATGCGTGCTGCACACACCAAGTGACTATATTGACAACTTATGGAATCAGGTTCATAGTCTTCGAAGTAAACAAAGTCTCCACTTTGACGAGTTTGTTTGAAAAAATAACCTTTCAGTATAATAGACCCTTTGTCATACTGAAATCCGTGATCATTATAGTCTTGTAATAATTTCATTTTTTTTTCAGTGCAACGCATCAAATAATACTTCACATTTTCATCATTGTCAATAGGTGCAATTACAGCAAAAACATCTCCTGCACAATAAAATAAATTTAACATTTAATTATGCATATTTAAATTTATTTCTAGATCTTTAAATCATTAGAAAGTAATTCAAATGTTACCTTCTCTAACAAGATCAGAAACTCGATCACCATCTGATGATATTGTAGTTTCCTCTGATTGCATTTCTTCAAACATTGCAACAGACATTTTTCCCTTTGTATTTAGCTCTGTATGTTTCCAATCGTTCACATACATTTTGTTTTCACAAACTTCATTGGATTTTGTGTTGTCTATGCAAACATCACAAAAACAAGAATATTTTCTTTTATCCAATGCAAACACATTTTTGGACAACTTTGTTTGAATTGAATGCAATTTTCGAGTCCCTTTTATTGTTTCAACGTCATTTCCAATTGATCTATCTACGTCTTCTATTCCAATATGCCAGAAAAACCTTTATATGGAAAATTAGAAAAAGAATTTGTAAATATGATATCAAAATACAATTAAAAATAATCATTGCATGATAAATGTACAATGCTTAAAATTAGATTTCCAATATAAATTAAATTGAATGTACCTTCGCACTTCTCTTGATGGGTTAATCTCATGGCTTAGAGCATTTTTGCACCATTGAACAACTTCTTCAGCATTCACAAGTCGGCGTGCAAAGTGGTTCATTTGATATCTTCGAAGTACTCGTTTTATGCATGCTCCTGCACCGTCATGTTCTCCTTTTCCATGGCCAGTCTCAAAGAAATTCCAACAATGTTAATGGAGGTTTTCTTATGAAGACGACACAACCAAAAAAATGATCGTGCAGATTTGAATTGACCTGCGCATCCGTCTGACCATATCCAATGTTCATTGAATGTTATTCCACGATTTTCAACGAATCATAAATTCTTCCAAAACAATGTTGTACAAAACATGTATCATGTGTACGATCGTCACTGATATAAAAGTGATATTCTTTAATGATATGTCGATTTTCACTCGTGCTTTATATATGATCAACATTTTGTTCAGCATGTCTATATAGAATATGGACGAGCATGGAGACTTGGTCAGAATGATAGTATTCACTCTGAATTTCTTTTTGTGGAACAAATGTGTAGTTTTTTGCAAAATAAATCACTGACAAAATGGTCCCCGGTGGAAAAACTTCACAAGATTTTTTGAATTGCAAGTCTTGCCATCGAGCTCTATGGGAATGCTTGGTGTATTTGTAAATTTCTACCTCAAACTTTCTCAAAAAGTCTATCAGAAAAATTTCTTCTTCTAGTAATTCAATTCTTTTAACACTATTTGCACCTTGAATCGATGTATCGATATATTCATATCTCTTCCATTTCACTTTCATGTTGGACAATGATTTATCATTTATATCAATACAATATTTGTTTTGAAATTTAGTCAAATTTCCACAATCATCACATTTTTTACCACCAACACATTTCTTTTTGTAAAATAGTTCATCGCTTTCTCTTTCACATAGAATTTGAGATATGAATTCACGGATAGTGGAAGGAGGAAGTGAATCCTTCCATAATGTTCTACCGAAATCAAGGAATGTGTCATAATATAACTCAAATTCCACATGATAACGGCAACAACAAGTGTCGCGTACGGTGATAGGTTTTACATACCATGGTTTTTGTTGAACAAAAGCACCGAGTGAAACATGAATTTGACGATTCTCTTTTTTGAACTTGTTGAATAACTCTATCTGAGTGGTTTCCAAGAGATGTTTTTCATGTTCTTCGTACTGATTTCGTGCTATTCTTCTTCACATCACATGTCTTGCAGTTGGTGAAACACGCGAATTGTTCTTCCAATATTCATATATTATTTTTTTAACATTTTCTCCAAGTCTATCTTTGTATGGTTGCCTACAAATAGCTCTCCAACAAGCAAGTTCATCATTTACATCTATTTGTAGTCGAAATTTTCGATGTTTGTGCAGAGTTTTTCGCGAGGTTCCCAGTGCTCGTGCCATAGATGTTATCAAACGATTCTCTTGAGTACTTGGTGAAACCATTGCCATCTGTATTCCTCTACGTACATTTGAAACATCTTTATCTCTAGATCTCTTAATTGACTTTATAGCACTACTCATATTTTTTATCACCTCTTCCTTCATTTTTTATCTTTGGTTGATTTTCGAATACCCAATAGTGTCATCGCTTCTTTTAATTTCCTTGATGATAGGAGACCTTTCAACATTTGAGCCTGCACTGTCACTCGCTCATTTAAGAAATACTTTTCAAAAATGCGGTTGACACGATATCATATAACATGGTCAGGTTTTTTATCTCCATATGTGTGAGTGTCAACATTTTCTAACATCTCATTATTGATAGTGATTTCATCTGTACATATTCGAAAAAATAGTACATATTCAATAAATCACTAAATTAATAAATATGTCAATAAATATTAGGAAAAATTTAAATATATCAATAGATCATAATATATACATTTACATACCCGCTTCAATTTCTGCTTGAGGTTGATTTTCTTCTTCAATATTTTGAGGAGTATCTCTGTCTGTTTACATTAAATAAAATATTTTTCAAACTAGTTCATCAAATAAAAATTAAGCTTCACATTTTACATTAGGAAAATTTTAAATATATCAATAGATCATAATATTTACATTTACATACCTGCTTCAATTTCTGCTTGAGGTTGATTTTCTTCTTCAACATTTTGAGGAATATCTCTGACTGTTTACATTAAACAAAATATTTTTCAAACTAGTTCATCAAATAAAAATTAAGCTTCACATTTTACATTAGGAAAATTTTAAATATATCAATAGATCATAATATTTACATTTACATACCTGCTTCAATTTCTTCTTGAGGTTGATTTTCTTCTTCAATATTTTGAAGAATATCTCTGTCTGTTTACATTAAACAAAATATTTTTCAAATTAGTTCATCAAATAAAAATTAAGCTTCACATTTTACATTAGGAAAATTTTAAATATATCAATAGATCATAATATTTACATTTACATACCTGCTTCAATTTATTCTTGAGGTTGATTTTCCTCTTCAATATTTGAGAGGGCTTCTAACTTTCTTTTGCGAGATTGTCTAGTCTCTTCTCTACATGTCTCAGGGTCTCTTTTTCGATCATATTTTCTCGCACAAGTTCTTCGATTTCCCATGATAATAGGGTATGAAGTTCAAAAAATTTCCTTCAAAAAATTGGACAATAACTCAATTACAAAAAATATTACAAAAGATTTAATTTAAAAAAATTTAGTGTAAATTTTTTGCAAAAAATACATATTCCAATCCAAAACACTTTAAAAAATTCGAGAGAAAAATGTCTTATAAAAATGAAACGAAGCTCAAAATATTTACTTCAACTCAAAACACGTACATACCTCCAAGAAATGTCTTTTGAATGTACGTCCAAGAAATTTTTTACAATTTTTTCCAAAATCACGCCGCCTCTAAGAAATGTCCTCCAAAAAAATTCTTTAAAGATTTAATTTAAAAAAATTCAGTGTAAATTTTTTGCAAAAAATACATATTTCAATCCAAAACACTTAAAAAATTCGAGAGAAAAATGTCTTATAAAAATGAAATGAAGCTCAAAAGATTTACTTCAACTAAAAACATGTACATACCTCCAAGAAATGTCTTTTGAATGTACGTCTAAGAAATTTTTTACAATTTTTGCCAAAATCACGCCGCCTCTAAGAAATGTCCTCCAAAAAAATTCTTTAAACCCAAAATTGTAAATTTTTTCCAAAATCACGTCGCCTCTAAGAAATGTCCTCCAAAAAAAAATTTTAAACCCGAAATTGTAAAATCAACCAAGAAATGCTCTTAAATCCAAACTTTGAAGAAAATTTTTTGAACCCAAACCAAGATCTTTGTAAAATGAGAAGAAGTGTGCGAAATGTGCGAAAATTGTGAATCATTTTGCGGCAATTTATATTGACGCGAAATGTGTTTTAGTAGGGGGCTCCGCAAAAGTCTCTGGCCGACGGAATGTTATACAATAGTTCGGCCGAACTTTTGATCATAAGTTCGGTCGAACTATTAAGACGTTAGATTTAACGAGTCTAAAACGGAAAACATAGTTCGGCCGAACTTTACTAAAATTTCGGCCGAACTAACGCGTCATCAATTACGCAAGAACTAGGCCCTGAATACGGTTCTGCAACTTTGGACTGATTAAATTCCATGAAAGGTTGTTAATTAACTGTCGGAACCAAGACAAGCATTTTCAGAATTGAATCTACTTTCAGGAAATATAACTTTTATGGAATTTCATAAACGTTTAATAATTTTAATTATTTTTATAATAAAATGGGTGCAAACAATTTCTGAGGGTCATTGTGATTCAGTGAAATCAAAATTTTGTATCTCCCAAAATACATTGTAAAAAAAATTGAAAAAATTATGGGGCATTACATTGGTCCGTCGTCTCTAATGGGTAGCTTTTAGATTTTTAGTTTATAACTTATATGTTAAGAAATTTTTTGCGACGCGAAACATATCTAAAATACGCAGTTTTTCGTATTGGACCAGTTCAAAAAATTCTAGTAATTATGATATGCATCCATTGGCTTTGTAAATATGACTAAAACAAAGTAGACTCTGTCTATATTGTTGTAACACATTTTGTTTTTTCAAAAACACAAATTTTCAATGAATACAACCTTGCGACATAACATGACTTCTTATGAATCCTTTGATTGTTAAGAAACACACACTCAAAGAAACGCTAAGTTGACATATCAAATCTGCATAAAAAATTTCAAAAAATAAGTAATAGAAAGCTAACAAAATTTCTCACAACTTTTATTTTTATCGCAAAATGAAATTCTACACAGAAAAATTGTTATAGTTTGCAGAAAGTTGAAGAACCGAAAAAAATGAAAAATTTTTCTCAAAAAAGGGCAAAAAGTGTAACCCAACTTCACATTTTCACCTTATTCCACATTTTTCGATAACCAGGACTGTAAATTTAAAGTTTCTCACCTTCCAAAAATATACAACATGATGGTATGAAATAATAGCTTCCAAATTTGTCTGGCTGTCTGTATTTTTGATTGCTTAAGGAAAAACCAAGATTTATGATTTCCGATTGCTCAAAAGACTTCCTGCCGGGCAGTGGAAAAAGCCAAACTGCTATATTTAGATATCTGTTGGGATCAAACCACATGCAATAGAGATATACTGACCCATTTGTCAAGTTTAATCTAGTCCATAGAGATTTCTCTAGCTTTTGAAATATGCTAATAATCGTCAAAGTTGAAAAAGAGGGAGTCGATCTTAAGACCATGATGCCCAAATGCAGTATTGCACACTAACAACTCTGAGGATCGAATTTCTTTGAGTCTTTACTGCATGTGTTATCATTTCCATAATGCACCATATCAGTGTGATAGGAAGTCTCACGAGCACCTTCAACATAGCGGCATATTGGGCTATTTGATATGAATGTTTAGGAATCGCAAATTGGGTTACCTTCAAGTCTACATTTTGAAAAAAAAAAACAGATGGTCACATTAAAGAATTGATGGTTTACAACTTTGGAATAGAAGTAGAAGTAGGCAACCTTCAAAATATTGCATCATTTAATTTTCAGAAAGTTTCACATATACATTTTCTTTCCTTGCTAGTCTGATAGATACTAAAAGATTTCTCATACATATAGATGAATCAGAAATCCACATGAATCAGTTCACAGGGATATCATGGATATCATTATGCCCAAATGTTAGTAATTGTTTTCCCAACAGAATGTTTGTGATGTTGTTGTATCGAAGGTCTATGAATTCACGTTGTTGGCTGACAGTTCCTTCCATAATTGACAGAGTCCTATCTATAGAATTATTGGAGAGAATCCTACGCCATTGGAAAAATGAATATGACTGAATGTCAAGTTTGATCTTTGAACAATGTAACATTGATGATATTGCAAATAAAATATTGAATACACTCACACTATCTGAAGTTGCATCGAGCTAAAAACTTCAAAAGGAAGCTTCCCATTCAATTACTATTTTCTATCACACTATAGAACAAGGCAAACAAAATGAAAAAACCAGTTAGTTTGCAAAGATAGTAAAGCTTAGTTTATGATGTATTTCAACCCACTTGAACTTACATAATGGTCAAAGATTCGAGAGCATATAACTAGGTGGGCACATCGGAGACCTCAAACAAAACTCTGGTGAGCCAAACTGTGAAGATACTCACTATTGCAACATCCAATGCAATAGTGACTCTCTTTTTCCAAACCAATGGTTTCAGAGTGTGCTTTTACCAATAAAAAAAAAGGTGACTGAGAGGGCATTGAGGCATGTATTCATAAAAAAAAATCTTTTCAGTTCGCTCGATGCAATACCCAAGAAACACAACAAAGAAGGTGTCTATGACGAACCTTTGTAAGAATATCAATCTCTGCTTGAAATTTATATAATCCCTTACTACTCATAACCACTGCCTGCATTCTCTTCGCATCAATATTAGTTCCATCATGTTGGAATTTCTGGTTATTTCGAATAGAAACTGAGAGGAAAATAAGATTCCTTTGCAAACATAGAGATTAAAAACAAATTGTGCACAGAGAGAGATATGGAGTAAAACTCTTTCTATTAAACTTTAACTGTTACAAAATGAAGATCTTTAGAACTTATGCATTCTGGATTTACAATGTTGGAATTTATGGTTATTCCAAACAACAACTAATAGGAAAATAAGATTCCTCTGCAAACACAGAGATTAATACAAATTGTGCACAGAGAGAGATATGGAGTAAAACTCTTTATATTAAAACTTTAACTATTACAAAATGAAGATCTTCAAAACTTATGCGTTTTGGATTTACAATGTGAGATGCTTCTCTCAGCTGCTACAACAACACAACGCTTTAAACTTTGTTTTTCTGCTCTCTGTTTCAATTCCAAAACTTATGCGTTTTGGATTTACAATGTGAGATGCTTCTCTCAGCTGCTACAACAACATAGTGCTTTAAACTCTTTTTTTCTGCTCTCTGTTTCAATTCTACCTCCACTGCCATGCACACAGTGCTCTCTCGACATTACACAGTTAAAATGCTCTTGACATATTTTCTTTTATTTATTTTTCACGACATATATATATAGTTGCGTTTTACAATGGGCCATGTATTAAAACATTTAAGAAAAAATAAAACATAACAAACTATTACAAATATATATGTATTATAAACATTACATGTTTATAATACATATGTCAAAACTAAAATATGTCGCGGCAAATAAAAACTTTAAACCTTATACATTATACATTACGTGGAGTCAAAATACTATGCAAGGGCTTGTTTCTTTACCCCACGGAGTTCATTTGATTGGTTTGGAGGAGTGATGGCATCACCTCCTCTGGTGGGTCAAATTTGCTCTTCGTTGCTCATAACGGATGCCACCGGAATGTTGGTTGGTGGAGAGTTTATTGCAGTAGGTGTTGCAGATTAAGTGTTGGAGGTTGCGTGGAGTTAGAGCCACGAATTTGACTACAGGACATGGCTACGGCCATATAAACAAATATTGATTTGCAAGTGTATTAAACAAAATTGAATGCAAGGTTGAGTGTTAAATGAAACTGGTTTTCAGTTTCTCCTGTCCTTCAATAATTTCACATCAAAATTTAAATTTAGTCCTTCTTCTCTACCTGCGGCAGTTGGAATTAATTTCCAACACTCCCCCTTAATTTCAACTGTTTCATTTTTTTGCATACCCAAACATTTTCTCAAATAATTAAAACTCTTCTGCCCCAATGGTTTTTTCAATATGTCAGCAAACTGCTTCTCTGTTCTGCAATGCTTCAGAACTATTTCACCATTGCTCACTAACTCTTTGATGTAGTGATACTTGTCATCAATGTGTTTTGTTCTCTTATGAAACAGTGAATTCTTTGATAAAGCTATAACTGAGCTATTATCACAATAAACTGTTGTGCCTTTTACTTGTTCATGACACAAACTTCTTAACATTCTCATCATCCATACTGCTTGACATGCTACTGTTGTAGCTGCCACATACTCTGACTCTGTTGTTGATAAAGCCACAATTGGCTGTTTCTTAGAAGCGCATGAAATGGCTCCTAATCTCATATGAAAAACATATCCAGAGGTTCTTTTCCTGTCATCTATACTTCCAGCCCAATCACTGTCAATATATCCAATAAGTTCAAAATTTTGTGAAGTGGTGTATAAAATACCATACCTCTTTTCTCCTTTCACATACCTCAGAATTCTTTTTGTTGCTTGCCAATGTGCCTCCTTTGGCCTTTCCATGAATCTGGAAATTAAACTTACAACATGCATAATATCAGACCTAGTTGCAGTCAAATACATAAGGCTACCAACTATGCTCTTATACAAACTTGGATCAACATCCTTGCTGCTATCTTATTTGCTTAGTTTCAATCCCATCACTGTAGGAGTAATTGTTGCCTTGCAATCCTGCATGTTAAATATTTCCAAAACTTCTTTTACATATTTAGCTTGAGAAATAAAAAAATTATTTTCATTTTTCTCTACTTCTATTCCTAAGAAGTATCTTAGCAATCCCATATCAGTCATCTCAAATTCATCCTTCATGTCTGTTTTAAAATTCTCAATGAGGTAAGCATCACTACCTGTGAATATAACATCATCAACATACAAACCAACAATGAGCATCTTACCATCCTTTTCCTTGATGTATAATGTGGGTTCTCCTTCACATTTCTCAAACCCATTTCCAATAGATAGGCATCTATCCTATTGTACCATGCTCTTGGTGCCTGTTTCAACACATACAAAGCTTTCTTCAATCTGCATACCTTGTGCTCTTGGCCTTCTTTCTCATATCCCAGAGGTTTTTCAACATATACCTCCTCCATCAATACCCCGTTAAGGAATGCTGATTTCACATCCATTTGGTAAACTTTCCACTTGTGTTGCGCTGTTATGGACAACACTGCTCTTACTATTTCCATTCTTGCAACTGGTGCAAAAGTTTCCTCATAATCTCTTCCTTGTTGCTGCTTGTAGCCTTTGACAACAAGTCTGGCCTTGTGCCTTTCAATCTTAACTTCAGCATTTCTTTTGGTTTTATAAATCCATTTAACTCCAATTAATTTTTTGCCTTTTGGGAGATCAGCTAGTTCCCATGTCTTATTTTTGTCTATGGAATTTATCTCTTCATCCATAGCATCTATCCATTTCTTATCTTTTACTACTTCTTCAAAATGAATAGGATCTTCTACATTGACAATACAATGCAAATAAAGAGTTCATACCTTCATTTTCTGCCTCTTGCTCATAGATTTCATTCAGACTTCTAAATCTGGTTCCTTTTTCACTTTTTGAACTTGTGCTTGTAGAAGCACTCAAATCTGCTCCTTGTGATGTGCTTGGAGAAGCACTTTCATCACTTCTCAAGGGTGTTCTCATACCTGCTTGTGGTGTCCCTTGTTGTCCTTGTGTTGGTGGAGGTGGTGCTGCTAATGAGGGGTTTCTTTCAGCCATTTCTTCCTCATCTTCATCATGAGACAAACAACTTTTCACATTCACTGTTTTCTTAGTGCTTCCATCCCAAGCTTCTTCCTCAATGAACTGCACATCTCTGCTTATCATAAATTTCTTGGTGGATGGGTTATACAATCTGTATGCTTTTGAATCTTCACTGTATCTAAAAAATATGCACTTCTCCCCCTTACTATCCAACTTCTTTCTTAGCTGATCTAGAATGTGTGCATAAGCCACACAACCGAATACTCTCATGTGGGTGACATGTTGTTTCATGCCGCTCCACGCTTCTTCAGGAACTCTGTTCATTATGCTCTTTGTTGGGCATCTATTCAAGACATATGCTGCACAATGTACAACTTCAGCCCAATATTCATTTGGCAAATGTTTTGCCTTCAACATGCTTCTTATCATATCCATGATGGTTCTATTTTTTCTTTCAACAACACCGTTTTGCTGTGGTGTATACCTTGCTGTAAATGTTTATTTATCCCATTTTCCCTAAAAAAACGCAGGAAATATTTGGAGATATATTCTCCTCCTCTGTTTGTTTTTAAGACTTTAATATGCTGCCCACTTTGATTTTCTACAAATGCTTTAAAGTGGCATAACTTCTCAAACACTTCACTCTTCAACTTCAAGAAGTAAACCCATGTTTTTCTTGTGTAATCGTCAATAAAGGTCAGCATATAGTGGTTGCCTGCTAATGATGGTGTTTGCATTGGTCCACACAAATCTGAATGGACTATTTATAAGGGTGATTTTTCCCTTATCCACTTTCCTAATGGAAAGCTTTCTCTGTGTTGTTTTCCCAAGATGCAGCCTTCACATAGGCTGTCTGGTTTTTCAATCAATGGTAATCCCTTTACCATTCCTTTTCTGTGCAACAAATTTAGACCTCCAAAGTTGAGATGTCCAAATCTCAAATGCCATAACCAGTTTTCATCCTTCGCTTCTCTTTGGAATGCCTCTTGTGTCACTGCTGCCATTGCAACTCATTTCTTCAAATCTGCTCTCATCTTGAGAGGAAACATTCTATTTCTTGTCATCTTCACTTGTGCAATGCATTGCTTGCTTGGTGGTTTATCCATGATGATGCATACATCATCTTCAAAGAAAAAATTGTAGCCTTTCTGAATGAGTTGTCCAATGCTCAAAAGGTTACACTTCATACCAGGCACATAATAAACATCTGATATGGATCTCCTTTCTCCTTTCTTTGTCAATACACTCACTCTGCCTTTTCCCATGACGGAGACTTTACTATTTGTCCCCAATGTTCCTTGAGACTTTACATTTTCATCAACCATGGAAAACATAGAAATGTTTCCAGTCAAATGGTTGCTACATCCTGAATCTAGAAACCATATATCTTCATTTTTCTCTTTAGCCAAATTACATGCTAAAAACAAATTTTCTTGACTGATATTCTCTTTAGTAAAATTAGCACTGGGTCTATTACCCATGTCACTCTGTTTCCTCCTACATTCATTGGCATAATGACCATACTTCTTATAGTAATGACATTGGACTTGGGATTTATCATACCTTTGTCTCTGTGCTTGATTTTGTCCACCTTGTTGGCTGTTGCCTTGGCTTTGATTCTGGCTTTGATTGCTGCCCCTTCCAACAGTATTTTCAAGGTTGTTTCTTCCTCCTTGGTTTTGGCTTCTGCTCTTCCTTTTCCTCTGTAGTTTGATCTGACTTGACCTCTTCCTCTTCCAAACGAAATTTGTGTCTTGAAAGCATGCTCCAATGAGGAGTTCGTTTTTCTATTCAATATATGTTCATGAGACATCAGGGATTCATGAAGCTCCTCCACTGAAAATTGTGAGAGATCCTTGGTCTCTTCTATTGCCACTACTATGGCATCAAATCTTGAGGGTAGAATTCTCAAGATTTTCTCCACTATTCTTCTTTCCTCAAGTGTCTCTCCATGAGACCTTATCTGGGTGACCAACACAATCACATGTGTGAAGAATGAGTCTATGTTATCAGACTCTTTCATACAGAGTTTCAAAGTCTCTCCTCAGCATTTGTAGCTTTTCCAGTCTTCACTTTCTCCATTCCTTGATAGGCTATCTGGAGGGTATCCCATGCATCCTTGGACCTCTTTGTTGTTGCAATTCTTGGAAAAATTATTTCATGCACTGCCTGATAGAGATAGAAGAGGGTTCTTGAGTCATTCTTCCTATTACTCTTCAGTAAATCCTTCTATGCTTGGGTTAAGGCATTATATGATTCTTCATCTGCTGGTTCTTCTAAACCATCTTCAACTAGCTCCCATAAATCTTGAGATGCAAACAGGGCTCTCATTTTGATTTCCCAATAGTCATAGTTCTTCCCATTGAACTGTGGGAGTTGAGTATTTCCCATACTCATGCTTGTGCTGGCTCCTGCCATTTCTAGCTTACTGAACTATGCTTTAAAAAATTGACTGTGTTTTTAAATAAACTGTCTCTCTGCTTGAGAGATAAACTCTATCTTCAAGAGACTTCTCTGGACTGCACTCTTTAAATCAAAACACAAAACTTTGTTTTGAGGTAAATACCTTGCTTGTTGAACTTTCACACTGCTGGTCAAAAGCTTCAACAACTCCTTCTGCATTCCTTCAACTTCTTTAGCAAATGTAAAGAGCATGGACTAGCTCTGATACCATGTTGGAAATATCTAAACACGCTCTGATACCATGTTTGAATTTTTAGTTATTCCGAACAACAACTGAGAGGAAAATAAGATTCCTCTGCAAACACAGAGATTAAAAACAAATTGTGCACAGAGAGAGATATGGAGTAAAATTGTTTCTATTAAAACTTTAACTGTTACAAAATGAAGATCTTCAGAACTTATGTGTTCTGGATTTACAATGTGAGATGCTTCTCTCGACTGCTACAACAAGACAACACTTTAAACTCTGTTTTTCTGCTCTCTGTTTCTATTCTGCATTCACTGCTACACACAGTGCTCTCTCGACATAACACAATCAAAATGCTCTCGACATATTTTCTTTTCTTTCTTTTTCGTAACATATATATATGGTTGCGTTTTACAATGGGCCATGTATTAAAACATTTAAAAAAAATAAAACATAACAAACTATTACAAATATATATGTATTATAAACATTACATGTTTATAATACATATGTCAAAACTAACATATGTCGCAGCAAACAAAAAATTTAAACCTTATACATTATACATTCCGCGGAGTCAAAATACTATGCAAGGGCCTGTTTCTTTACCCCACGGAGTTCATTTGATTGGTTCGGAGGAGTGATGACATCACCTCCTCCGGTGGGTCAAATTTTCTCTTCGTTGCTCATAACGAATGCCACCGGAATGTTGGTTGGTGGAGAGTTTATTGTAGTAGGTGCTACGGATTAAGTGCTGGAGGTTGCGTGGAGTTAGAGCCATGGATTCGACTGAAGGACATGGCTACGACCATATAAACAAAGATTGATTTGCAGGCGTATTAAACAAAATTGAATGCGAGGTTGAGTGTTAAACGAAATTGGTTTTCAGTTGCTCTTGTCATTCAAGAATTTCACATCAAAATTTAAATTTCGTCCTTCTTTTGTGCCTGCGGCAGTTGGAATTAATTTCCAACACATCATGTAGCTCACCTTTGTAGACCACACCAAATCCCCCACAGCCCAGAACATTTTCCTCAATGAAATCATTCGTAACAATACGAAGAACCTGGATTGAGATGATTATGTTACCAACCTCCACCACATGTACATCACTCATACCACTGCTCGCCCTACTGTGTCTATCATTGGTCATGGCTGCAACATTATGTCCCTGTAAAATGATCTTCAACAACTCGAAATCCAAAGCAAAATCCTGAGGATGAACAACTACAATATTGGGGCTCTGCACATGGCCTAAACTTGGAAATCAAATAGAATCCCAATTGAGCAACTGCACTTAATCTAGTAAACCCACCTTAATAACACCCACCATAACACCCAATAAGGAAGATGATCCATTCTCGTCCTTCTTAGCACTCACAACAGCTCCAAGTCTATTTCCTGTTATAGGTGCTACATGGTTCACAGTTGGGGAAGTCGGTGACTCATCGAGAGTCCAGGGACGTGATCAAGGCAAGGGTGTCGATGGCATTTTTTTCCGATGTGCACATTCCCATCAATGTTCACAATAACACTCCTTTTGAAAGTCGAGACATTACCGGAAAATCCGTTATTACTAACATCAACCCATAATCCTTTATTAATATCGACCCGGCAAGAGGGCAAGCGTAACACAGGGCGTAACAGGAAGAGGGCGTTGGAAATATGTCATGGTTATAAGAAATATTCATGTAACTGTGTTTGGACAGATGTCATAGTTATATGAAAATGGTTGACATGGACAAATGTCACAGTTATATGAAAATGGTTGACAAAAAGGTAAAGTGGATAGATTCAAAAGAAAGGTTTATCGACCTAATTATGTAGCTTATTTTTTGTTAGGAGTTGTTTTAGTGTGATTTTTTGGAATCTTTTTTGATGGAAATTTTCAGTCTAATTTCTCTAAAATTATGTAGGAATTTTTTGAAATCACAAATTTGATGGGTAACCCTGCACAATCTATGTACTTTAGAGGATTTTCAAGGTGTTGAATCCATATAAAGTAAAAAAAACTAGTTTAAATAACAAAAATAAAAATTTCACCTCAAATTTTTGCACGAGATTCTAGAGCCTAGAAGTCCAAAAAATCATACTAAAACAACTCCTTATTATTACAACTCATCAAAACCATAAGCACTGAACACACTCTTTATCAATGCTTAACAATTGAAACTTCACTTTAAAGTCATGAATGCCTACCATGTTATTTTGATGGACCGAAAGTTGTACAGATAGGCAAAGAGGTTTGGCGACATTAACCTATTTAATAATAATAATAATAATAAAAAATGGGAGGCACTTTATTGAGACAGTTGAATGTATGTAAAAATAAAATAAAAAATCTAAAACATTGAGAAATATAATCAATAGGAAAAGGTATGGTGACATCCAATTATATGGCTAGAAGTAGATTATTGACACAGTTGCATATTTAAAAAAAAAAAACTGAAGCATAATTAATATTTATATTATTATAATTTTTTTATTAAATTTAAATTTAATAAATAATATATATTTAATTTATTTCTTAATATAAGGGTTTAAGGTAAGGTTGTTGGTATAAGGTAACTTAAAGAGATATTTACTTGATAATTTACAAAACTTAAAGTCAATATAACAATATTCTTGAGCACTAAATCATTACCATAATAATTATCAAACCATTATAATTGGTCTCATCGTGAGTGAAAATTTGAATCTAGGTAAGAAAAATAATAATCATATTCTCACAGAGATCACACTAATTATATATATATATATATATGTATATAATTTAACTTTAATGTTTAAAGGTTTTTAATTAGTTTCTCTAAAATTAAATTAAAAATGATTAATTTATATATGTATTCAATATATATTTTAAATAATAAAAAATCACAATCTTGAAATTGTATTATTTTAATAAAAAACTATTTAATATATAAATTTGAATATATTTATAATAAATATATATATTTTTTAATTTTAAAATATTTACACATTTTAAATAATTTAAAAAATTATAATAAAAAATTATTTTAAAAAACTATATTTACTTTTAACCATACAAGAATCATTACCATTAATAACTATTCTCTTTAAAATCATAAAAATAAATTAATAATATATTTTATTTACATAAAAGTTGAGGAAATCCATTAAATGAGAATGAACTATGTCGAGTTTCAATGTCGTATGGAGTATACACATTGATTTAATAAAAGATAAACTAGTCTAGGGAGTGTGGGTTCTGTGTGGTGATTTGGTTTGTTGGCTTACTTCTTATGTTTGTCAGTAAGTTTTGATTATTTTGATATTTTGGTTGTGACATATTTGTCATTAAGTGTGATTATCTATTTTAATTATGTTGGAATAATAGGTAGAAATTTTTCGTGAGTGAGTGCACAGATTAGTACAATAAAAGTAGAAAATTATTACTTTTAACTAATCATGTATTCATAGATGTCCAAAACAAAACTCTAAGAATGAGTGTAGATATGGAAAGGCAGCTATAAAATCATTAATGTAATTGGATAGAATATGTTCACAGTTAAATTTAAATTCGTTTTTTAAACGGTAAACATACATTACCCAATCACATTAATGGTTTATTAATAATTCTATAGAACAACATTAAAAGCAAAGTTGTTGGATATCAACCTTATTGGTTGGTAATGTCAAGGTTTAAATTAAAATAAAACAAGTATAATGGTAGCTTCGCTGCTTAAAACCTGTTTTTTATACCACGAAAAATAATAATAATAATAATAATAATAATAATAATAATATATATATATATATATAAAATTTTAAAATAATATAAAAATTGTTATAAAAAAATTAAAAATTAAATATTTATAAAATATTTTTATTTTAAAATAAGTTATGGTTTTTGAGCCAGTGGTATTAATAAGTCATGATATTTTACATTAAATTAAAATAAAATATTTATTAAATATTTTGATTTTGAAATGAGTTATGGTTTTTGGACATGGTATTGATAAGACATAATATTGACACTCAATATTGTAACAAAGTTTAAATTATTATAATATATGGCTAATAGAATTTTCTTTTTCTTTTTTTTAATTTTTTTACTCATGAGTTCTTAACCAAAGTCTAACATTAATCAAAGTTCACATGTAGCTAATAAAAATATATTCCATAATATTCTATATATAAAATTATAAACATTGATTTCTACACAATACTTTTAATATATATTTCTAACTTAAATATTTGAAAAATGTATCACATTGTTAAAAGAAATTTAACCCATAACACTCTTTATAAAACTGTAATTACAATAATATATAAAATGAAAAATTAAACTGAAAACAAATTTTTAATACTAAACCAAAACATTCAAAAAATAAATACTTCATTTAAAAAAAAATAAAAACATTATATTGTACATGTTAAAGCTTCTTCCATCCTAAAATTATATATCTCATCATATAAAATTTTCATTAATTTATTATTGAATGTTTAATTTATTATTAATTTTATGTTGGTGAATTATAAGTAATAATTGTGGAAAGTATTGAAATATTATAAAATATTTTTAATTAAAATTATTTAAAAAATTTCTTTAACTATGATAACATAGAAAAATTAAAGGAAGTTTTACCTCCTCATTACCTAATTTAGATAAATTTGAAATTGCAGCACTGCTCACAATGCTATCATTTGTAACATTGTTGATTTATTCGCGATTCATCTTGGCAGCCTTCTGATTGTATACGATCTATTACATTTACATCATGGGCTGGAGTCGCATATCCATTAAACACTACACCTTTCTATGTTATATGGGAAATCTGGATTGCCAGAAATCGATGTATTTTTGAAGATTCCCCTCCTCACTCTGCCTTGATCATTAAGGATATCTCGACTTGGATCAATATAAATTCATGCATCGTCTCTGATATAAAAGATATTTCTGGATGAATTAGACCTCATCAGATCATTCTCCCAGCATTATTTTTCGATGGTGCATGCATCAATGGAATATGTGGCTGCGGGGCTTGGATTCGTCTTCACAATAACGACCACTATCAAATCCATTGGAACGATGGCTCTGGCTCAAACAACAAGGCTGAAATTATGGCACTCTGGGGAGGCCTATACATTGCATATAATCTAAAACTCTCAAACATCTATATATAAGGAGACTCGAAGATTACTATAGATGGGATCAATGATCGCTGTAATCTGCAAATCCATCGCTGTTTTGGTTGGATTTAGAGAATTAGAAATATTCTACAGAAATTTCAGTCATATTGTATCGAACACATTTATAGAGATTTGAATACTAGAGCTGATAAGCTATCAAAGAAAGGACTGGATAGTCCTTCTGGAGAGTTTCATATTCATCTCTACAGGGGTTCCCTTTGCCTCGACACTCGGATACTCCCTATTCCTTAACAGTTGACAGATGATGGCCTGTTTTCTAATTTGTTTCTTCGATGTTGGGTGCAAGTGAGCCTTCTTCTACAAGCGAGGTTGTTGGTGGCTTCTTGGCATTGACTTTGTTTTTGGCATTGCTTCATCAGACAGGATTCAATTCTTAATCTCATTTTTTCTTCATTTAGGCGTCTCAGAGATCAGTCTCAGAGATCACTCAGTATCTCAGTTTCAGCTGTTTATTGTATTTTGAGGCGTTGAATTCCAGTAAAACTGGAGGCCATTATGGGATTTTCTATTCATGGGCAGCTCTAGTAAATTCTTAGAGAATGCTTAGAGGATTGGGTATCCAATTGCTGGATTCTTCGGGACTAAAATTGGGTGTAATTTCTTATGATGTAATCACTAATATTTGATTGAATATGAACTGTAATACTACAACGTTTTTTTCTTACTGAAAAAAAACATTGTTGATTTATTTTAAATCACTGACATTAAAAGCCTGAGGATATAATAATCCACCGCAGCTTTGGAATGTTCACGCCACCGCTATTTATTTATTTTAATTTGGATTCATTCATGTCTACGTGTACCACAATCTCAACGCTAGATATTTTTGCGATGGGACAGGAGGTGAAAGTTGAAAGACGAAAGACAATAGTGAAATTTGTGCAGGCATCACATTAGCTTGAATAATTAATTTTGTGGACACTTGGTTGTATAAGGTATTTTTAAGCTTCGTGTCTAATGTGGATGGTAAATGTGCCTCTATTACGTAAAAAGGGATAGAAACTAAATTTAAAAGAAATATCAAAATGTACATTTTATGTTAAAGCTGACTACGTTTCTTTCTTTTTTATTTCTTTACCCTTAGTCTTGGTTGTGTTAACTTTATTTTATTTCACATACTTTTATTTTCGAATCAAATCAAAAGAACAAGAAATAGAAGTTATATAGAATTATAGAATTTTTCTTTTTTTGGTATATATAAACAATTATTATCTTAAAATGATTTCAAATATAATGTATTGCGGAAACCCCTCATACTTAAAATTATTATCTTAAACATAATTATATCTCTGATACTTAAAATTTAAACTCCTCATACTTAAAATTTAAAGAGTCAAGGGAGTTCTACTTGAATGGTTCATGAGGCACAATACTTGCTAAGGTTTTGCAAATGGGGTAGCAAGCTAAGTGGGCTTGATTGTGGGGAAAAACTCGACAGTGAAGTGTGCTTGAGCCAAAGAAATTCTGGGATGGGTGACCTCCCGGGAAGTCCTAGTTACCGGGTGCAAGCCCCGGAAGTGATGATTGATGCCATGTGATTCATTTCACTAGTTTCAATCCCACTTCTTCACCCCTGTGAGCATCACCCAATGCAATGAGTGCTAAGTGGATTATTCAAAAATCATGAGAAATTAGTGAGTTACGACTACCTCTCATGGAAATGGTCATAGATGAATGACTTACTTAACGTAATTGAATCCCAAAAATGATATCAAATATAATGCACTGCGGAAACCCCTCATACTTAAAATTATTATCTTAAACATAATTTTATTATTAAAAAAAAACATATGAGGTCGTTTTTGTGGATGAAAAAATAATGATTATATATTGTATGTTAAATAATTTGTTGATTGTATTACATGTTGCAAAGGAAATGTAGTAAGGTAATAGCTTAGGAAAAAGTAGCATTAAGGATATGATTTACATGTAAACACAATCCATAAGCTCATTGTATTGAAAATAAAAAAGAATAGAATTTGTACATTATAGAATCATTTACCGATGGACAAACAATTCTGAGCAATAACATTAACAATAACGACTTCGTCATCGGCTTATTCAGACTTATTCCATATATCAAGGAACATAAATCATACTTATGCATTTTTTGGTATAAATAATATCTGCACTTGCATATGCAAGGTTAACATGAACACCATTATACAAATGCAGTTTGCTCTTCCATAACTTTGCAAATCAAGAATGGAAGTATATTTCCCATCCTGATAAAAGATCTTTGAAGCCTCTTTTGTTGTTTAAAGACCATGCAAACTAAGAGGCTACGTAAAATTATGGATAATGTAACCATTAGTTTCAGAAGAGTGAGGCTCTCAATTGTGGTCTAGTTATACCCAAAGCCATATCATTACTACCCATTAAATTGCACACAATGATGAAGGGAAGACTTGAACATGACAAAGCCTATGTTGTGGCATACAATAATTCACATTAGATTGAACCTAATCCGTATTACATTTCTATTGAAAAAGGAGGAAAAACAAGCATCTCAATAAACATAAAAATTGGGAAGTTACAAGAGTTCCCTACATTGCACAACTGTGATAATTTGAATAAAAAATAACAAGGTATGCAGTGCAAACTTTAAAGCCATAAAATGCACATTTACTATATTCACACTTTATAAAAATAAATGTTCATAATGTGAAATGCAGGTGACTCGTCTATGGGATGAGTTAGTTCAATTTCCACCAGAATCACAACCAACTTTGCAGGTGACTCGTCTATGGGATGAGTTAGTTCGATTGCCACCAGAATGACAACCAACTTTTGTCCATAATTAGAGAAGATTATTAGACTTCAATCCCAAAAATAACACACTATATCTATAAATTAAAATGTTCAAAATTTCCCAAGCTATATGAGACAATGTAATCTTTGAAACGGGAACTCTAACCCAAAAACTCCAAAAAGACATGAAAAACAACCTAAAAAAATAAATATTGATGCTGGAAAACCTTAAAATTTTGACAATTTTTCAACCATGACATTATGGAAAAAAATTTGACTAAAAAAACTTTAAAAATGAACACTTAATGAAAGAGTCATTATTCTAGGAGTAATTTCTTTTTTAAATGCTAAAAATATGATGAATTTAAAATCTTAGCCTAAGACAACTTGACACATTGCAACAAAAATTCAAAAGTCAACCTTCAAATTGACACACAGTATAGGCAAACTCGACCCATTGTAATGAAAACTTAAATACCAACCATGGAATTGACACATTGTGCGGGTGGACTCAATCTTTTACAACGAAAACTTTAAAATGAACAATCAAATTGACACATAATGGGATTGGGTTGCTAGTCGAGGATCGACACAGACGTAAGAAAAAATAAAATAAAACAAAGTAATAAATATATATAAAAAAATGAAAAATATAAAAGAAAACAAAAATTAAAACATTGAATTTTTTTTTTTTAAAACACAAAAAATTTAAAAATAATAATAAGTATATAAAAATATATATTAAAACTTAAAAAATTAAAAAAAAACATGACAAAAAACAAAAACAAAAAAAATATCGAGAAAAATAAAAACACAAAAATTTAAAAATATAATAAGTAGAGAATAATATATATTACAACATAAAAAGATTAAAAATCATGGAAAAAAAAAACATATATAAAAATGACAAAATATAAATCAAACATAAAAAAATTGTACTAAAAAAACAAAATTAACTTAAAACAAAAAAATATATATATAAAAAAGTGAATAAAAATACAAAAAAAAATCGAAACAAACATGATTAAAAAAAATGAAGATTAACCCAAAAAAACACAAAACAATTTTAGATAATTAAAAAAAAACATTAAAATTAAATTAAAACATAAAAAAAATTAAAAAACATTATAATAAAAACTAAAAAACATAAAAAAAATAAAAACATAGCGCAATAGTCGAGCAGCCCTAGGCTGGTAGGTTGATCCTCATAATCGACCTGCCAGCCTAGGGTCACTCAACTGATGGGTTGGGCAGTTGTGGCAGCTGTGCCCCAGCTGCCATGGCTGCTTAGCTGCTAGGTTGGGAAATCGTGGCAGCTGCGCCCCAGCTGCCACGACCACCCAACCCTGGGTTGGTTGGTCGAATCGAGTGATCTTGGGCTAGCAAGTCGTGGAAGCTAGTAACTAGCTGCCATGGTTGTCTGACTCATCGACCCTAGGCTTGGCAGGCTGATTCCGAGAATCAACCTGCCAAGCCGAGGGTTGTTCGGTCGTTGGGCTGGGCGGGCGGGACTGAATTTAAATAATAATTTTATAAATGCTTTTATTTTTTATTTTTATTTTTAATTATGCTTTTTTACATGTTTTTTATTTTTATTATAATTTTTTTCTAAATTAATTTGAATGTTTTTTTTTTTAATTTTTTTTTATTATTATCTAATTTTTAGGAATTTGACTTCTGTGATCCATAAATTAAGTATCAAATCTTTCGGTAAAAATCACAATGGAGAAATTTTTGTCGACGTGTTTCGAACCAGCCAGTGTGGTTCATCATCAGGACAAGATCCTGATGATGAACCACACTGGCTGGTTCGAAACGCGTCGACAAAAATTTTTCCATTGTGATTTTTACCGAAAGATTTGATACTTTATCTAATTTTTATTTTTTTTTGTGACTATGTGAAGCTTCTGGCAGAGAGAGTCACACAAGCTAGAGAACTTTCCTCATTGTACAATGTTTGAATTTGTAGGAAGACACAAAAGAAAAGGCAAACATCATTTGCAAAAGATCTGATTAAATGACAACTCCATGCCATGAGTAGGAAAATTGAGCATCTGAAATTTCCTTCCTTGAACGATTATTAACATAATGGGTTGGTTTTGATTGAAGTTATGTTTGTTCGAAGCAATTGGAAAATTTGTTGTTAAAGTTTCTTTATAGTTAAAATTTTGAAATTTCAAGAAATAACTCGGGATTGCAAAGTTCCTAATAAGTGTGACTACTGTAAAAGACTTAAAAAAAGGCTTTGGAGAAATGCATGAAGTCTCTGCAGTCAGTCTGCCATTATTTCTATCCGATTGACAATTCACGTAGGGCGACTACTCACAGAATAATATTTTGAAAGGTCTGGTTCTTCCACAACTAACATTTTGGGCACTCATGTTTTAGTGTGTCATGGAGAGTGAAGGATCAACATCAGTAATTTGTCAAGAAAAATTTGCAATGCTTCAAAAAATTGAGAGTCAAAAACTTTGGAGATTGACGACAAGAAGGTTGAAGACACAACCATTTTGGATCTACCAAGTTAAAATGCAGTGTGGACAGTGAATGTTGGAAGTATAATTACGTGTGGATCGAAATCGCTTATGCAGAAGAAAGAAATTACATAACCACTCTACTCCTCGTTATCATCGAGAAGAGCCTTGTCAAAAGAGTCGCAAAGAGAAAAAAAATAGAGGTTCAAAAGATTCAAATAAATTTGAAAAAGTTGAAGAGTGGGAAACCATAAGAGTTATTATAAATAAAAAATGGTCAATATGTTTTCTTTCGATCTGAGGTTTATTAATTTTTTTGTCGGTTTGAATTACAATATTTGGGATATATGAATATTTTGGATATATGATGAAATTGAAGTTGTAGAGAAGGTAGCGTGGTTACAAAAAGTCATATAGTTTTTTAACATATTTGAGGTCACAAGTTCAAATCTGTATGTTCAGTAATTTAATTTTTACAAAAGGAAGATAATTTTGGAGGTTGTGACATTTTAGTTGGGATAGAAGAAGAAAACATGATTTCGGTTTCCATGGGTTAGCTACCCTTAGTATGTCACTATTTGATTAATTTATAACTCATAATTCATGGATATTGGATATAAATCACAAAAAACTTGAGTTTTCATATTCCTTTGTGTTCATTGTATGGAGAAAATATAAAAGTCCCTAATTGTGCAAGTTGCAACTATATAGAATTATTCCATCTTTTTATTCTTGAATTTTCATTGTAAACGAGTGCATTCTCAGTGGTATCCGACACCCCTTTTTCAACGTTGATTGTTGGATAAAATGGCCTAAATTGATGGTTTGTTACAATTATTAAGTATTCTAATATCATCTACTGTTAATAATAGTGTCCAAGTCAGTAAGGAAACGCTCTTTGGCATCCAATCATGTTTGAAAAATGCTAAAAGAAAAATTGAATTCTTGGAGCTAGAGTCGCAGTTACAGCGAGATGAACTTCAAAAGAAAACCTGTTATTTTGAACTGGTGTGTTTTCAGAACAACACTTTGTTTGAGCCTAGTTCTAATCTACAGTCAGGGATAGATCAGACTATTTCAAGAGAAAATTTGGATGCAGCAAAAAATTATGATAAGAAGCATGTTATTCCCAAAATTGTTATAAGACAGTGGGAGGAGATGACACATAATAAACACAGAACCAATTTGGGTTATAACAATGATATTTTGGATGTATATTTTCAGGTTCCATATTTTTCTAAACCAATACAGTTTAAAAGTGTGGGATTTCTAGATGGTGTAGTTCTAGAAAAAGTTGATATATGCCAACAGTGTAACAGAGTTGGACATGTGAAAGATAGGTGTTTTGATCTTCACTTGTGTGAGAATTGTGGAAAGAAAAATCAAGAGTCAAACATATGTCCTAGAAAGAAGAGTACTGCAAGATAGAAGCTAAATTTTAGAAGGATTTCTTCTTGGGAATGGAGGAAAGCAGGCAAGAATATTTACAGATCATATGGCAAGATTTGTTCAAGAGTGTTGATGAGCCTTGCAGTGATGAATAATAATTCTCACCCTGTATCCAACAAGGGGGGAATTGTTGGTGGTTTTCTATAGGTTCGGGATGTCAAGCGAGCCTGAGTCAAAGATCCACATCTTGAGCCACAACATGTACCAGTTAGAGCCAAAGTTGTGAGACTTCAGTTGATTGAGCTGATTTTGAATGAGTACTTCCAGATTTCGAATTGTTTGAGGAACTATTGTGATAGTTCCAGAGTTTAGGGTCACCTTAAAATCACATTTCTTTTTTTATTTTGAGAACTCTTGTTTAGGTTCCAAAGTTGGTGTTGGTTGAGACCTTGAGTTCTTCTATCTTTTTTTTTGGTCACCCTTAAAAATCATTTCTGAGAGACATTCAAATCTTGGTTGAGATACATTTCTACATTTTGAGCTCTCATTCTTGGACTTTGGTACATCCCTTCGGATTAAGGGGGGAATGTTAGACAATTAATCCTCATGTTAGTTTTTGTTAGGGTAATTGGTTATTAGAGTCCAGGAAAACTCGGGAACTGATTCAATGATTTCTTTATGTATTTATATGTACATTGTGTACATCATTCTTTGAGATAATTCATTAATATATTGTTGAGTTTGGTTTCCAGTTTGTGTGTATTACAGTAAAGAGTATCCAATGAAATGTTGTCACAGTAAAATGGAAATGTAGATTTCAAAATATGCAATGTCATGTGCTCTCAAATGTATTATAAAAGATCCTCCTCATCATCGAAAAAAGAATCCAAGGTTGTTGGTAAATACCATCGTTTTACACCGATTATACTGTGGATATCAAATGTGGTGTTCATTCTTAACAATATTAGGCATATTCATTGCTTCATATGATGTCATAACCTATGAGATTGCTCAGTTTGAAAGTTCCACATCATTGAAAATTTGAAGTAGGAGGTGCCTTGAATCTCACATATTTTTATGAAATTTAATTACTATCTTTGCATCTCAATACTTGTGACCATTGATAATTTTGTTTGGTCATGTCCTTGGGCTAAGTTCATTTAGTCACCTATATTCCCAGAGTTTGGTCTTGATGATGTTGATTCTGGGTTAAATCAATGTCTACATAAAATTGGTGATTTATTCTTTTCTCGAGTGTTGAATAACTCAAAGTTCTAGTTTGAAAAATCATCCCAACTTCAATTTGTCTTATACCTAACACTAGATAGTGATTTTACAGGTTGGGAGCATGGAATTCTTGTATAAATTTTTTTT
This sequence comes from Pinus albicaulis, assembly GCA_034641835.2. NCBI lineage: Eukaryota > Viridiplantae > Streptophyta > Pinopsida > Pinales > Pinaceae > Pinus > Pinus albicaulis. The sequence continues at coordinate 306,904,645 of CM076574.1, forward strand.
TCTTCTAGTCTCAATTATGGACAAAGAAAAAACTAAAGGTCTACAAAGAAACCAAGTACAGTGATATAGCCCTGATGTTTAGTTAGGGTTTCATAAAAAAATTAACTTGAGATTGTTTCCTCACTATGGAATTTCTTTGCCTCTACACTTGGTTTTAATAGTGCCATGCAAATTTTTGTCAACCAAATACAATGATATACCCTCACAATTTAGCTAGGGTTTAGCCATAAAAAAATTCCAAGATTATCTCCTAATAATGGCATTTCTTCACCTCTAACTTTTTCAATTTCGAAAAGTTTTATACAAGATTTCATCGAAGAATCTAATCCTTTCCCTTATTGTTATCAATTTTGTATTCCTAATATTGGTGCTCTACAAAGGCATATGGACCTATTTTATCAATGTTTTTTTCAATCCTTGTTTTTGGTTTTCAATTTACAATTCAAACTCCTTAGAAAAGGAGGCACCCTAAATTATGTTGTATATTTTACTTCTAGTCTCATTTGTTGGTTGTTAGCATGAGTTGATTAAATGCTTATTGTACATGTCATGTGGCTTGAGGTGTAGTCTTAACTGATTTTCCAGAGGGTACTCGATCCTCTCATGCAATCATTTCTTTTTAAACCTATAGCCAAATCAATTTGTATAACTTCGATTTGTTTATCATATGAACTTCTACCCTCGTGTTGCATCATAGTAGTGAAGTAAGAAACTAAGTTTATGACAAGAAATATTCCAACCATAATAGGTAAAGGTAGGCATGTGGCGTTACTATGGAGGATCCTTTCTCTCCATTTGTCTTGGATTGAAGTAGAGTTGGATAGCTTTGATTTTTAAATAGTTTGTAAGGACTAAGATTAGAATGGGCAGAAAATAAATATTTTGGATGATGCAGGGCCAGAGTTGAGGATTGCATTGGATTCTACTACTTTGATGATGATATCTATAGTTGTAAGCTAGTGAGGGTTATTTTCCAGCTAATTTATCTCCCATGAAACCCCCAAACTCTGAGCTGCATAGGTTCACAACCCTTACCTAAGAAATACCCTGCCATAGTCACTTCCATATTCAATTCATTTTTCTTTTTCCACATTCTGCTAGCAATGTTAAGAACTATTTGGAATGTACTAGTTAAAAATATAGGGTGGCAGATATGTCTCAATAGGTATAAGCTAATATTTAGGGATAAAGTTGAAAACATTGAGTAGGTAACCTTTAAAGTGAAAATTTTGCATTTAGGATTATTTATACATAAATTCAATTCAATTTTCAGGTTGGCAGGTTCATGTAAAGAATGAAAAAATATGGCTAAAGTGAAAAATAGGTGTTTCGAATGAATTATGCCTCAATAAATTGTTCAAGTTGGTAGGTTCATGAAAAGAATGAAAAATGTTTCCTAATGTAGTGGTCATTGGAGTCCCAATGTAAATTAAAAGCTAGCTACATCAACAATACATTGTAATAATGGTAAACATGGTTAGTCTTTTATGAAGCTTCCAAGAGTAGTCCACAAGATGTAGGATGTGGATAGGTTTGATTTTCAAGCAATGGTAAATGGTTATATAAGTTCGATTGAATTTCACTTGAAAAAATTTATAAATTTGTGATTTGGAAGTGGAAGTATTTTGGAGATTCGAAACTAAAATTGTCTTGAGATGTTGATCCATATTTATGCATGAACGAAATGAAATACAGATTTAAATAAAAACATAGAGTTACAACAAAAAATCAACTTAAATTCATTAATAACAAATATTGAAAACTAATTACATGCAAAATGGAAATAAACTAACTCAGGCGATGGTAACTTGTCTCTAAGAAGATATGTGACAGATACATGTCTTTTGAACTATGCTATAATGAGGCTCAAATTATTTTTTTTATTGAGAAACAAGATAAAACCCTAAAAATCCAAAACCTAACCCTATAATATGAAGTGCCAAAATTTTGTGGGCCCCGTTGGGGTTAGTTGGTACACCAACTTCTTGGGGTCATAACTTGGGAATACAATCTTCGTTTGACGTGTACAATACCTCTTTACAAATATCTATTTGAGGAATACAAGTTTTGATTGAAATCCACTACTAAATGCTACATATTTTCCTGTTTTCCATAAAAACATCATTTAGGGCTTCAAAATGGCTCGAGAAGTTTAGGACCTGAAAAACTGCCAAATATAGTAAATTATGCTACAATTAAGGAAACTAAAAGAAACAGTGTTGGGGGTCCAAGTGGAATAGGTGGGTGACCACCAATATCCACACAGATCAATCCTCCCCCATTAGGAAGCAATGGTCCCCATTGTGTTGAGTGCCTCCATGGGATGGGGAAATTTCTGCTAAACTTGGTCCCCACTGAGGCACTTTCCTTGGTGTAGGAGTTGGCCAAATTTGAAAACCCAATATAATAAGATCCTTTATTGGTGAGTGTTCTTAATCTATGTGTCCATGATTTGTTTAGTTGTGGCATGTTCCATGATATTTGGGTTGAGCATTGGGTGCAAGCCAAGGAATGAGGGAATGTTGAGCTTTAAAGTGTTGTCTCCCAAAGCCTTGGAAATGGTGTAATTCCCATATTATATAAGTGGATGGATCTTCCGATGGGATTCGACAAAGCATTATTTCTGAAAATTCAACCAAACTTTGTCACCGACCTAAAACTTATGTGGCACCCAATTTTGATCATGTCATTTGTTGTAACAAGCATTGGACTTATCCAAGATATCATCACCTGCAAGTGGATGTGTTAAATGTGTTCAATAAACCTAGTTTCTTTATCAGTCTCAGACTGTACATGTGTATATTATTCTTGTGTATTTGCACAAGGAATTGCAACATCAATTAGACACAATGGTTGAAATTCTAGACCCACTTGAAAGGGTTTGTGACCCGTTGGTTTATGGAGAGCTTAGTTATAACTATGTTGCACATAGGGAGGCTATCATCCAATGTTTCTTGGAGTTGTACATATGTAGTATGTGCATGATCATCTTGTTGATGACCTATGTCTTGCTACCAATATAGGGATGGAATGCAACTTAATTGGTGAGATTGGTCTCTAATAATGACCAGAGGGTCAACCAAAATGTGCTCAGGAACCTGCTATCCTGATCTAACATAATGGTATACAAGGTCCCAAAATGTGCCCACACTCATTCATAGAAGAGTTTCGTAGTGTACTCTACTTTGATACTCTTCTTGTAGGTTTTCAATATAGCTATATTAGAGAATCTATCCATGGCCACATATACAAAGTCATTACCATGATTGGTAGAAGAGAGACCAGAAAGATAGTCCATGGATATGGATTCCCAAGGCTAGCTGGGAGTAGGAAAAGGAGTGTAGAAGCCTTGCTTTTTTATGGTTTCCTTGACGATGACACATGTAGTGCAGAATCGGATAAATTTTCCAACATCTTATCGAAGTTTTGGCCAATAAAAATACTTCTGTAGCACTGCACATTTTTCTCCACATCAAAGTGTCCAACAACTTGAATAAATTTCACCTCCCTCATCTTGGTACGCTTACTTGAAGTAACACAAAGGTGGACCAGGTAGCATAATATTGTGTCCTGGATGTGGAATTCTAGAACTTACTTTCCATCCACTAGCATCTAATATGTGGTGGTGAACTCTAGATCATTTTTGTATAGTTGCAGCCATTCAGAGGTCGCGTGGCCACAAGAGTTGAAAATAATGGTCAATGTTGTAACCAGGGGCCAATTGAGGAAATATACAACATGATTGGTTCTTCCATTCTTGTATTTAATGTTCAAATGGAATTGTTGCAGATATGTCGACCACTTCTAATGGAAATTTTTCAACAATTTCCCTCATGTCTGTATAAACTGAAGATGTTGGTGATCTATGTGGATGATCGTCTCCTTCCCCAAAATGTAATGTTTCTATTTTCAGCAAGCCTACACAATGGAATACATCTCTTTATCATAGGTGGGGTATTTTTGAATTGTATTGGAAAGTATCTCACGATGATAAGCCACAACATGCCCTTTTTGGGTGAGAACTACACCAATAGCATAGACATACGTTTTTGTCTCAATTTCAAATGGTTGTTGAAGGTATGGAAACATGAGTGTTGGTGCAGAGAAAATGTAACGTTTCAACTCAAAAAATGTCTTTTGTTGGGACTTGGACAAGAAAAAAATTTCTTTCGCTCCACCCTTGGTAATTTGAATCAAAGTCCCAACATCAAACTTTGATAAAATTTGGCAAGGACCAAAAAGTTGTGAAGCTCTGTTAGAGTGGTTGGGGTTGGCCAATCCTGAATGACTTGGATCTTAGCTGAATCCACATGCACGTGATGCTCATCAATGATGTAACCTAGATATTGGACCTAACTCATGCCTAAGGTGAATTTCTCTAAGTTGGCACATAGTCTGTGCTAACGTAGGGTTTGAAGGACTTATCAAATGTGTTGCAAGTGCTCTTCCCAATTCTTGTTGAAGATGAGGATGCCATCCAAATACATAACCATGAACAAGTTGGTAAATGGTCATAAGATGTCATCCATTACCAACCACTCAAAAATGCCCTCCTTGGATTTGAAGGCATTATTCCATACATTTGTGGGTTCTATTGGAACCCGATGATAGCCAAACTTTAGATTGATCTTTCTAAAGTACTTAGCCCCCTTGAGTTGGTCAAGAAGGTCATCAATCTGTGGAATTGGATACATATTCTCGACAATGGTTTTATTTAGTGCCTAATAATCATGCAAATTCTCCATGTCCCATCCTTCTTTTGTACAAGTACAATCAAGCTCCCATAAGGTGAGGAATTTGGTCGGATGTGCCCTTTTTGCAGCGATTCTTGGATTTGTTGCTTAATTTCTTCATTTTCCATAATAGAGTGACGGTATATCAACCCATTAGGTAGTATGCATGGAAGTATTTATGGATAAACATAAGTCTACTTGAATGGAAATTTATGTATGGATGTATTAGTTATAATCAAGATTATTTCTTTAATTATTTTGCTTTATTTATGAAAATGATTTAGGATTATTTTAGATTTGAAATTATTTCAAATTGAGTATATAATTTTGAATTGAAAATGGAGATAGAAATATAGTTATAGTTGAAAGATTTATAATTTTTCCAAAGAAATTATAAAATAATGCAATGTAAATTGTGAGGAAATAAAAAAGATTGGTTTTGGAATATGATTAGAAATTAATTTACCATCCAAAACCTAAAAGACATATGACAAGTGGTATGGTATAATTATAAAAAAAAATTGATAACGCTTAAGTCTGCATTTTGTGATACTACACAGTGATAATTGTTCTAACTAGATTATAATAAAAATTTTCATTATATTAAGGAGAAAAGGCTCTTTTCATAGAAATAAATATAAATGCAATACAACCTAATATATATTGCTACCATAAAATTAATTAAAACTAGGTGAAAGTTATGGAAACTGTTAAATAATCCTTATCTTCAAATTTTCAAATCTCCTTTATCCTTTTATACTTATAAGGGAATCCTTTATACATGTAGTTATTTTATGACCAAGCTGCTACAGTTAACACTAAGATACCAGTCTATTATCAATATCAATGTCGCACGATGTTTCCAAATAAATTGGCATTATAAGAAAAATTTTATAATTATGGTGCAGTTTTTTCACTCGTGGAATTTGATATTCATAGTATTAGTAAACACGCAGTCTAAAAAACCTACAAAATAACCCATAATTTTCAGCAAGATTATGAAAAATTCTTGCAGAATTTTTTGAAAATTTGGGTTACAGTTGTCAAACTTCAGGATTTTGGGTGCCTCGAGAGTTTTTGATGGCGTTGAATCCATTCCCACCATAAAAAAAAATGATTCAAACACTCCAACTACCTGATTTTTTGAAAAAATAATTACCGAATTCCGGCAAAAACTGTCCTCCGAGCTATTTGATTGCGTCTGTAGACAACTCCATTAGTAAATCAAAATGTTGTATATGATTATCATGTGTTTTTATATTTGTCCAAATACAATCATTATTATAATTAATTTTTGGTCATAGTTTTGTACTTCAATTAGTTGTTTGTGAGAATACATAATGTTTCAAAGTTTGTGAATTTTTTAATATGAAAATATAAGGTAACTATAAGTGGTGCGCTTTATGATTATTGTGTAAACTATATTCTTGTCAAGAAGTAGCTAGAATTCTTTAAAACAAGAACCACAATTGTATGCAAATATGACAATAATTTAGTTATATGTAAACTTTTCTGTGAAATACAATAGTACAAAATTATATTGACACAACTATTTCATCACATAATTGACAAACATAATGCTAATGCACTATAAATAATATCAATGTCCAAACAATACATTACCACATTATTATGACACATAAATAAATTATTAAACTTTTTAATGTTTAGAGCATCATATTTACAATATAAAATCAAATTGCAAAATTTCAAGCTTCACATCCATATAAACTAATAAAAGTAATACCAGTGTCAAATAAGAGATTTTTCTTATCCCAAAACTAAAACTGCATTTATTTACAATTATTTTCAACTCTATAATAACATTTCCACTTTCTATTTACTATTTTCTAAATAATATATTTATAAGTAAAGTTACAACTGAATTTCAACATCTAAATAATATTAAAAAACAAAACCATTTATTATTTTTATAATATTAACCAAATTTATATCTCAAATTCGAAACAAAATATTATTATTAAATATACAATATTACTTAAACATATAATATTACTTGTTAAAATATATGATAAGAGACTGAATGATATTATTTTAAACACAGAAAATTTGAAATCCAACGAACCGAACCTTGCACTATGAAAATATGATGGAATTTATAATGTTACATATGACAATGGATAATCACTATATCTATTGTTTAATTTTGTATATAATTTTTTTTTAAATTTATTTAGTTATTGTAAATGTGATTATTATTATTAAAAAATTAATATGTTTTATTTTAAATAATAAAATTATTAATGTATTAATGTTACTTAATTGAGTTATTTTTTAAATAATTTTGAATTGAAATATGTATTTAATTAATTTAAAATTTATATTAATTATTAATTTTGGTGTGCATTCATCAAGGTGAGCACAAATACAAACATGTCAGTTGTTTGAGTTGGAGTTTTAAACAATGATTAACATCAATTTAAATTTATTTTTTTGTCTTAATATATTACATGGAAGAGATTTTTACACAATGTGTCATATAGGATAAATTTTTAAACTTGTGTGAAATATCATATCGCATTTTGTACACAATGTGTTACATGAGATAAAATTTTCAACTTGTGTGACATATCACATTTTGTCAAGGTTTCTGCTCATGTGACATATCACACTCTATCAATTCGTCTTCCACATCTCCATTGTGACAACATTTTTATTGTATTGCATCAAAGTTTTGTTAAATGCAATACACATGAGATTTGGAAACTTTCAAGTTTCATGTCATGACACTACATTAAAGTTAAGTTTGTGTAAGTGAAAAACATAAACGAAAAAAGCTTATTCCACCAAGCCAAAGTTTTAAAATATTTGACACAACACACTTAGTTACCTTTAGGTACAATGCAAAACGTTGGAAAGAGTTGTTGCACCCAAAAAAAAATTATGTGGGATGCGCAAGCTCAAAAGACATGTTGCATTGGATTCTCTTTTAGTGTTATACATCAAATTGGGCCTTGATGTTGTTGGAAGATAATTCTTCCATGCTCATATTTGAATTAGTTGTAGATTTGTAGATAGATGTTGAGAGAATATCTCAACCTCTCTATTCATATTTAGAAGTGGTTGGATCTCACCAACACCATAAATATTGAGATGTATTCGTGTGATTGCATATTGTGTAATACAAATTATTTGCTTTGTGTGCACACCTCTTTTTTTATCATGGTATCAGAGCTTCTATGGGCTTGACTCCTTTAGGGAGAGCCCAGGAGGATGGGAAAACTATGAGGATTAAATTAATTATGTACATATGTAGAGTGTAGCACAGTTTTTTGTTTTGTTTTGTATATGAATGAACGTTGGGTTTTTCGAGTACTGCTGCGTGTAAACGAGCACAACAATTTTGTGCATTTGTCCCTGTTGGAAAAGTTTGACTACATAGAATGTTTTATTGATATTTAACTACAATTTTATTCATTGGACCATAGAGTAAGAGATGAAGCTAGCTTCCCAGCTTTTTCTTTGGAAAGTAAGGCCACCGAGCATGCTTTGAAACACAAGAATGAATGGAACCAGTTATCAGATTGCAATCATGACAAGGTAGAGGTGTCAATCCTATAGATCTTGAGTGCAGTAGTTGGAAGTTGGTATAACTCCCTTAGGCTTGTGAACAACTACAAAAATTGTTGATGACCATTTCGGAGGAATATGTGATGGTAGCAAGCTTACTGTCTTTGTATGAAAGAAACAAAGTAACCTAAAATGGAAGCTCTACCCTGTTCATTCAACGATTACAACATGGACAACAAGGACAACGAGATCAAAAGGTGCTAACCATTTTCTACTGCAACATCAAAACATGTTAGGAGCTCTGATAGTTAGAGATGGCTAACAATTAGTTCATTAGAATCATTCATATCAGACAACTGAGGAATGTCGTTAACTTTAGTTTAAGCAACAGGTTGTAGGGGCCTTCAGGGTTGTGTTCACTCAATAACATCCAACTTGATTTGATTGATTATGAGTGGAAGCATATACATTTCTTAAACGAGTGCGACATCAACCTTCCTCCTATGCAAATCTGATTTATTTATGAGGTTTTGTTGGACTTTGCAAGTAGGAAGAGATTTCATTTGGAGGAGAGTAGTTATTGATTTTCTTGTAAGATTTGTGTAGTTTTTTTAATTTTGTGCTTGTAAGGTGCAGAACCAATTATTGAACAGTGAAATATAATTACATTAGTCCTTCTCTATGTTCTTTGGTGCCGAGAGAACAAATGGCTAATTTGATTGTGTCAATATTTTATACATTGATGGGTCTTGTTGTGCTTTGGGCTTCAAGAGCATCAACTACAAGTTACAGTATGAGATCCATTTGTGTGAAGCGGGTCAATTTTTTAGATCATCTCTTGAACACATTCAGTATTCAAACCATTTTCCTAGCCATTGATGGATAGCCAAAAGAGAAATATCTGATAGATGGTGATTGGTTCATAGGATGGTTCATCACTTTTCAGCTCTTATCGCGGAAGCCCCAATGAGCAGATTTGTCAATACTGTTGATCTTGCAAAGTTCATTTTTGATGGTCAAAAGAAGGTGTACTTTAAATGATTCTTAAGGTAAGCTCAAAGATATGGAGAGAGAAAGATCAGATTCTAGATGACTTAAGAGTGGGTAGAGTTGCTGATGAAGACTAATGAGACGAAGATAATTTTTTTTATATAATATGTGTTACAATATGTATGTAAGAATTAACGAGGAGTGTTGGAAGATAATTCTTCCATACTCATATTAGAATTAGTTGTAGATTTGTAGGTGGATGTTGAGAGAATATCTCAACCTCTCTATTCATATTTAGAAGTGGTTGGATCTCACTAGCACCATAAATATTGAGATGTATTCGTGTGATTGCATATTTTGTAATACAAATGATTTGTTCTGTGTGTGCACACCTCTGCTTTTATCAAATGTGATGATTTAAAATGATTTTAAAGTGTAAAACAATATTTTCAAATTAATGCACCCTCCCTATTTTGTTTGAGTTTCAGATACATTATCCAAAGTGTCATATATAAGGAAAAACAAATGCCCTACCACCATTATCGTAGAATAGAAGTGACTTCAATTTTTTAATAATATGAACAATACAAATTATTATTTATGGGGATCATCCAATGGTTTTTTTGGTTTCTAGTATAAAACTACTTGTAAGAGGATATCAATAATATATGAGATAATTTGTAATCATGTATATGTTTCCATATAGGGAATTTGCTACTTTGAAGATTAACAATACAAATATTTGATGTTGTCAATTAATGTATTATAGGTCCCAGATATGGAAACCTAGAGAGCGAGAAAGGAAAAATTATCCATCATGGAATAAAGATCGAAAGGGAAATGGTTCCTATGACTAGGGATGAAATCACTTATCAAGTTTTCTAAGAAAATACATTATTTATACAATTATTAGCTATTGCATCTAGCATGTAGTATGCACGAGGGCTTCACTCAATTAACCTCTGCATATCACACACATTCATGGTACTAAACAATACCCTTAATTTGACTACATATTGGAAAATACCTCTAAAAATCACATTATTTACCCCCTACCAATACAAACGCAATACACTTTCCCAATTTAAAAAACCCTTACTTTCAATAGATATTGCAGGTATCCATTTTTTTATTAACATTTTTATACCTCTTTATATTTTTTCATTAACTTTGAGCTACATTTGTTGTACCTGCTAATATAAAAACCTTTTACCTCCTATTATATGCTCAATATATTATGTCATTTTGTTTTCAATATATGTCCCCCAATATGAACGCACATGGCATGGTATTTCTCCCCTAGTGAAGTCCCCATGGAAGTATGGACCGCCTATTTTTAGCGTAAATTCCTAGAGCTAAGTGTAATTTTTCTTCCGAGTCAAAATACGTAGTTATTGCAACATCAGGCTACGGCAAAAAAATAGAATTCCAAAAGCTATAACCACCAATGGGAAATAAATAAACAATTACAACTCGTTGAAAACAATTTGAAAATTATTAGTGATATATGTCCAAGAGTACCAAATTGAAGGGGTCTTGATTTTGGTAATTTGGAGGACCTATTTTCGAAAATTTTGATGAGACGAATCCCTTAATGGCCATTTTAGATGAGGAGTGATTGGTGTTGCATGATTTTCTTGGTGTGGTTTTCTTTTAGTATTTGTGTTATCACCTTCACAACAATAAGGCTATATTATTCATGTGTTGACAATTCTTCTGAGCTTATGTCTTTGTAATTTTAATTGCTCATTCGTTATTGTTACTTTAAGTTGGTAAATGGAGACTAATGAATGATTTTTTGTTTTAAACTAATTTTTTCATGTGTGGAATTCATCATTTATGAGTTTCCACTTGTATTTAATTGTTAATTGATTTGCGCTAATTTAACTTATACCACAAACTCTTTGTGAATGACCTTAAAATAGATCCACTAATCTTAGCTAGGTATTATACACCCCCATACTCTTGAATTCACATTTCTCCCCCATGGGGAGGTGGGGGAAACCCCTCCCTAAATAATATTGTGGTGAGGAGAGCCACTAGGAAAATATCTCATAGACCTAACCATCTCAGCTCAGTAACGAATTGTAGAAATTATACAAAAAATATGTATACCAATGGATTCAATCTGATCATGCAATATAGTAGGGCAGGATACTGAATCCTTCTACAATTTATTTGCGGAAATTAAACACGATCGCACAAGCACACCAAGTAAGAGAAAGCAAATCAATCCACAACACAAGATATTTTTTCTGGGGAAAAAAATTCTCAAAACCCCTGTATTTCTATTGTATAATGAACAAAAGAATCATGAAACAATACAATGCACTCTTCTCACAAGAGTCTGCTGCACTCTACCAACTGTCTCACACTGATCCAAACAAAATTTACCAACACTTAGCCAATTTTCTGTCTCTTCTCAGCCTACCTTGCTTGTGCAATACTTGTAGAATTAAAGCCCTATTCTTTAGGAATTTCAGCCTTCAAAAATTGTGCAATACATCATAGAAAATCCTATGGTTGTCTAATTATGTGCCGACAATTTACTAATAATACAATTGATAGATAACATCCATTTAACCTTCGTCTCAACTAGGTCTTCATCAGAACTGACATGAATGCAACTATTAATAGTAATTCATCAGTCACTTGAGAGATCACTGCATGTGAATTAAATCTGATTTAATTCACTTAACCTCTCACTAGTGCAAAATCAATTACAACTAGTTATATTGACTTTAACTCACTTAATTGAGTTAATTGATTTATCATGCATTAAACTTATACACTAGCTGCAACTTGGACTCGAAAGCAAATAGAATCACTGTACATGTCTCACCAACCACCCTCAACTCGAATTTCATGAGCTAACTAAGTCTATCACACTCAGTTAACTATTACAAGTGACGATGAGATAAGATTACAATTTATTTAAGGGCTAAACAAATTTGACACACATTTCTTCTCATTTAATTAAGACATAATTAAATCAAAAGCCTCACATGGTAGCCATTTATGGGTGCCTTTTTCTGGATGTTGTTTCTGGATGCCAATTTCACTGTTTCCTGTTGCAAATTTCAACACTCCCTCTCAACAAGAAAGGAATCAATCTGTCCCGATCTGGTACCTTTGGAATGTTCTGCATGCAACATTTCTAAAACTGAATAGCCTCCAACCAATTGAATCGGTATAATGCATCTATCATTAGAGTCTTCTGACTGCTGTTAGCTACTGCACATGTCTACTGGACTCTCTGCGCTGCTGCTAACATCTGCCTCTATGTACTCTGCACTGCTGCCAACTCTGATCTGCGCTCCAATATCTGACACCCGTCACCCTGATTTCTGTCTTCCTGACATTTGACTTCATTAATCTAACTGATCCTTCCTACTACTGCTGCACTGTGGGCTCCTCATATCCAGGTTCGATCCATGAGACACACCATCTCAATGAACCCTGCCCAAATTTATTCTTGGAATTAATTCTGCACATCGCCCCATCTCACACCATGAGGTATAGTTGCATGTACTCCCTCTACCTTTCTGGCTCGAAATCCCCCCCCCCCCCCTTGGAGGTATCTATTTGAGTGGAATCTTCCACTTGGTCTCCTCTCTGCTTCTCCAATTGTGGCTGCTCCACAACCTTCTGAGACTACTTCTGAGGTTGCATGTTGAGAGATAATTTCTCCCTCTCAACCACCAAGTCATTAACCACTACTTTTCTCCTCAAAGCCTTGCATGCATCCTAAACCTCGAGAGCATATAGGTTCTTGACTCTCAAACCGATCTTCTTCACCTGTCTCGTGGCTATGTGTTTAATGAAAAATTTTCCTGTTCTAAACATCTCTTCATAACCACAGTCTTCCAATACCGCTACAGAGAGAATATTCTTCCTTAGGCTTGGAACACACAAAACATGTGCTAGTCTGAGATGGGAGCTATTCTCCCTCTTAAAGGTAATTGTACCTATGTCGGTCATGCTTTACCTCTCGTAATCTCCAAACTCTATGTTTTGTTGGGGGTCATTCTCCTCCAAGTCACTGAAGAGATCTCTATTCCCCGTTATATGGAACGAGACACTGTTGTCTAAATACCATATGCATCCCATTACAGTGTTGGCCATGTATGCAATGAGAGTAAAATCAAGCTCGAATTGTGAAGTCAATGCTTCACCTACTGCAACTGTAGGCTCCTTCTTGCTTTCCTTCTTCTGTGGACAATTTGTAGCATAGTGCCCATGCTCATGACAATGAAAACATCTGATCTTGGACAAGTATTTCTTGCCCACTTAGCCTTGGGATTTATTTCCCTTGGCCTTCTTTGCCTTACCAACCAAGGCATAATCTTCCTTGTCATTATTCTTGGATGAGGATCCATCCTTGGTATTCCGCCCGAATTATTCTTGTACAAAATCTGACCAAAGTCGCTCCCAATATGGTAACTTATTCCTCCCATTGACAGAGTCCTGGTAACTATGCCAACTCTTGTGAAGGCCTAGAAGTGCTAGGCTCACCGATTCATCATCTGCTATAGTCACACAAACACTTCCAAGATCATCTCAACATTGAGTGAACTTATCCAAGTATGTTGGTACCGTCTCGCCCTCCTCCTTCTTGATTTTCCTGAGCTTATCCTTCAGCACCAACATCCTTTGGTCGCTGATGTTTTGAAACAGATATGTCAAGGCCTTACACATAACAGATGGAGTCACCTTGCCATGGAGGATCGAGACAATGTGATATCGAACTCCCTTTAGTACGATCCTCCTCACCCTTGCTACCTTCTTTTGCCTAGCATCAAGAAGAGTGGTGTCTGCTGCTGTGGGCTTGGGAACATCATTATCAATGAATTATTTCAACCAGTTGTCCTCCAGAATTGTTTCCATTTTGTCTTTCCATGCGATATAATTAGAACTTCCCTCAAGTGCATATTCCAATCTTAATCCATCAGAAGCCATCTTGATCCACTTGTCGCTCCACAGAAAGTATCTACAAGTTTGAATACTCTTCAACACAAACTCAATTTCTTCTCCACTATAGTGATTTATAGCGCTCTGATACCATGTAGAAATTATAAAAACAATATGTATACCAATGGATGTAATAGGATCATGCAATATACTAGAGAAAGATACTGAATCCTTCTACAATTAATTTGCGGAAATTAAACACGATCACAAAATCACACCAAGTAAGAGAAAGCAATTCAATCCACATCATATGATATTTTTTCTAGGGAAAGAAATTGCTCAAAACCCCTCTATCTCTATTGTATAATGAACCAAGGAATCATGAAACAATAAAATGCACTCTTCTCATAAGAGTCTGCTGCACTCTACCAACTGTCTCACACTGATTCAGACAAAATCGACCAACACTTAGCCAATTTCCTGCCTTTCTTCAACCTTCCTTGCTTGTTCAATTCCTGTAGAATTAAATCGCTATTATTTAGGAATTTCAGCCTTCCAAATCTGTGCAATAAATCATGGGCAATCCTATGGTTGTCTAATTTCACACCGACAATTTACTAATAATACAACTGATAGATAACATCCCTTTAACCTCTGTCTAAACTGGGTCTTCATCAGAACTGACATGCATGAAACTATTAATAGTAAATCATCAGCCACTTAACAGATCACTGGATGTGAATTAAATCTAATTTAATTCACTTGACCTTTCACTAGTGCAACAATCAGTTACAACCAGTTAGATTGAATTTAACTCACTTAATTGAGTTAACTGATTTCTCATGCATTAAACTAATACACTAACTGCAACTTGGACTCTAAAACAAATAGAATCACTCTACATGCCTCACCAACCACCCTCAACTCGAATTTCATGAGCTAACGGAGTCTATCACACTTAGTTAACTATTACAAGTGATCATGAGTTAAGATTACAATTTATTGTCCAATTTATTTAAGGGATAAATATATTTGACACACATTTCTTCTAATTTAATTAAGAAATAATTAAACCAAAAGCCTCGCATGGTAGCCATTTCTGGGTGACATTTTCTGGATGTTGTTTTTGGATGCCAATTTCACTATTTCTTGTTGCAATTAGTAGTTCTCAACAACATTGAAACAACAAGCAGAATTAGGAAAGAACGAAATAGGGCAAGGGACCCCACAAATAAAAGGCTTGGGGAATACAAGCACTTGCCTCCCACTAACAACAAAAACTATGTTATATGAATTCATATATATAAAAAAAGATAACATATGAAGGACCATGCACTAATTTTCAAATTTGTGGGAATTTGGCCCTTAGATAAAATACTCATAAGTTCGATCAAGAAATACGAGCAACGAAAGAGAGATATAGAATTTGAACTAGGCTTATGCTCAAAAGGTTTGTTCACAATCATGTTCAATAACATAGAGGATAGGGAAAAAATATTTAAGGGGGGATCCTACTTTCTAAACTCTACTAGAGTATAAATGAAACCCTTTCTCGAGAGATTCAACTCAAATACAAAATATTACAATTCAACCCCGATCTAAAGTATTCATGGAGCACCAAGATTCAAAATTCAAATTTGAAATGTAGGACTCTTTCTTGACGACTATTGAAGTGTACTATTTCAATGTTTAATGTTAGTATGTGACACATGTACTGTGACAATAAGATGGACGAGAGTCATTTGAAGGGCATAGGGGTTTAGAGGTTGAGGAACTGCCAGAAATTGAAAAGTAACAAAAGTACATTCACCAGATTCCCAATTTATAGAAAAAATACACTCTACCAAATAAATATATCTATTTCCCTATATATAATTACATCTATAAACACAAATTTTAAAAATAGATATATTTATTTCCTTATATATAATTACACATATAAAGTCGATATTATAAGTACATTAAGTAACATAGGCAATAGAGGTAACCAAGCATGTAGTTTAATTGTTTTGTGCATTTTTTTTGGAATTTAGATATAAATTTGATGATATTATAATTTTTAATTATTTAAATTATGTTTTTGAATAAAAAATAAATTTAAATTTTTTAAAGATACTTTAAATTATACAAATCAAACTTATAATTCTCACAAACTTATTACTCCAATGAATATCTATAGAGTTCCCATAAATTTAATAATAAAAAAACAAAATATGAAAAAATTAGACTTTCTTCATAACAAATTAAAAATATCCACTTTAAAACCCACACGACATAAAATAGATAGTGATGGGGTGTACTGTGAAGGCACTCTGTAATGTGAAAGTCATTGGTTCAAAAATTTGCGGGCAAAAAATTAGTCATGTTAAAGGTTGATGTGGCCTAAATTGGATGTGATATCTATGTGATTTTGATGACTTCAATGCTCTAGATTGTGATTTCTCAAGAAAAGTTCACTCTAAAAAAAATCACAATATATTTTTTAAAATTTTTTATAAACATTATTAAAATACACAATTTATAATCATTAAATATCTTACACAATGCCATTAAATTTAATATTATATTAATTCAGGATCCCTTAACAACCCTATGCCTTTCATTTTGAAAGCATGATAATAAAAGTAATGATGAATATATTGATACTTTAAGTAAATATTAAATGAGACATCCATTTGACAATGTGGATATGATTTTCCCTAGTAAGAACAATACTTTGCTAAAAATATTATGTTTATATTAATTATATATGTATATATTTGGAACATTAGAGAATTTATATTAGTGTGAAAAATAAATATTTACAATGTTGATAGTTTTTATTGGCCTAGCACTAGGGAAATCAGACTAGTAGTAGAAGCTCAAAATTTTAAGATTGTCTTTATTGTTCGTGATCTACTGAGTTGATAAAACAAAACAAGAAAAGAAAAAATGTATACACAAAGAACACTACATAAACTAAAAGACATTGCCATATGGTTGGAAAATAAACTATGAGCTTGAGCATGAACCATATTCTCTCACTCAACTGAATTGTGTGCCTAATCTAGTAGCCAAAGATTACTATTAGTATCTTATGTTGAGGGGTTTGTACATGTGATTTGCTTAGTCAAAAGTGTGACCTTCATGTCAATGTTGTCCATTTTTTCTATGAGCTTGGTCATACAATGATAATTTCTTGTTGAGTGTCAACCCAGGTTGATAGTCTGCATGTAAAGAAATGATCTGCCTCTAGTGCAATTTCCTATATCAAAGATCCAATTTCTGGTCTCTCGTTCCACTTGTGTGCCTAGCATGAACTTGTGAGCTTGTCTCACTTGCTCCTTTACATTAAATATTACTCTCTAGAAAACCTTAGGGATGATATCCTTGTATCTTTCCATGGTTTCCATGGCAAAGGATTGTGCATGAGTTCCTCGCAGGGTTGGGGGACTATAGAAAAAAGAGGGGGGATCCCCAAGTCTACCTCTTCTACCATGTCAAGAGGGTATAACTAGATGATGCCTCACCATGTTAGTGAATGGAGATGTGGCAGGAGAAAGCAAGGTGGGAGAGAATAACTGAAATAGAAGGGAGTGAGCAGTGATAAATAATGGAGGATTGATTGAGGGATGAAGGCCTAATATCAGTGGATGAAAAAGTAAGTGTTCGACCAAAATGAGAGGGGGATCTAGCAAAAGTTCCAATTAATAAGGTGAAACAATAGATAGGGAAGGAAACCATAGAGATATAAGTGAGAAATAACTTCCCAGATACAGGGTCGAGGAAGGGGATGGAGGTATAGAAACCAAAAGGTATCACAGAGGGCAGAGAAGTAGACATAAAATGTTGTAGATTCGAAACAAAATTGCAAGGCAAGAGAAAGTAAAATATGAACCTGAGAGAGGTCTTGTTACCCACCACTTGTGGGTAGTGTATATAGGAAATTTTTTTTTTAGATGGTCTTCAACCGACAGTTAATAGCCCCTTGCAACCCATAGAAAGATCGATGTGCCATTTTCTCCCCCATGTGAGCTAGTCATTTTCACCCACACACATCGATTATGAATGTATGTTTAAAGGTGGGCCTCTCGACCTCAGGTATGAATTTTCATCATTATATTTGAATAATTTTCCTTACTTTTCATGGGCAATTTTGGGATGAATTGGTGGGGGGATTCAACGGAAGAGTGGATTAGGTTTGTATTCTTGAATCCATTACCCTATTTCATGGTTACCCTTGTATCTTAGTCATGTGGGATCTCATTTACAGTCCATTATCTTTAGGGTGCGAACTACATGAGAAATGACGATTTTGGTTGCATGGTCCCACTTCTCAATACCACCTACATTACTCCCATTCCACTCATTTTAGCCCCATTCATCTATTTTCCCATCCTGTTCCACATATCTCCACTAGGTCCACATAGGGTTAGCCTCCCCTCCCTTTTTCCACACCTTTGGTTGGGATCGAAACAATTCCCTAGAGGTTGATGCAGCTAAATCGAAAATAAAAAGCATAATTTGGAAACTCTAAATAAGAAATGTACCACAAAATCCAAATTATGGTTGGGACATACAAATTTATCTCGTGGGAAAAAGCCAAGCATGAGCTTTGCCCCTTATCTACCCTGGTTCTTTTGGTCCCTAGATGAGCCCCCTCCATCATTAAGGAACCCATGATTGTTCCAACCCCTGATGTGCGATAAACTTCCCCACCTCAAGTGGGTATCCACCGCTACATATTACACATCATGCTCTCCATACCCTGGAACCCCAAGTTGTTATGAAGAAAAATCAACCAAAGGCAAAAATAATATGAAGAAGGGTGGAAAAAAAAAAGGTCGGGTAACTCATGTACCACGATTTTCTTCGTCCTACACTCATATGCCTAGGTGTGGGCTTCCCTTATTATAGTTACACAATACACCTTGACACGTGGTCTTGATGATTCCCCTGATCCCCACTTGATTCCATCATTATATCATTTGGCACCTACCTCTTAAAGGATATACTATGGACATCCCACCCCCTTTAGATGTTGAAACCACCCAATAGGGTCCTTGGTTAACCTCCTACTGAGCTTGGAGACACTTATACCTGCAAAAATCCCACTATGGAAGGGCATGCCACCATGAAGTGCCCCATTTATCCCATGACTTGTAAGCATTATTACTTTATTATTCTAATGATTTTTTGTATTGGAGGGTAAGGGGACTCATTATATATTATACCAGATTGCATGTGGGTATACATTTAGTTCTTGGTCTCCCTATATAGGGTCCTAGCCCTCTAGAGGGCCACATTGGCACTTTTAGGGTAAGTTTTGAGAGCAATGGGCCTTAACCATAACATATATTACTTCATGGATCTCCAAAAACATTAATTAATTTCTCGTGTTCCACCTTTGGGATAAGGATGATGCACCTAGTCCACCATGCCCAACCAACTCCATATTTGCACCATACACTTGGCAGATCTTCTAGGACGCCTCCCGCTGCAGATGGAGGGTTTATGTAATCACTCCAACCGTACATATTGTCTATAGGTATATTTGATCCATTTGGAGGTCCACGAGGATGTCCTTGTGCCCCCACACCCACTAGGAAGACCACCGGTTCTTGATTGGATAACAAGAGGCCAACCCCTTTTCCACTATGTTTAGAGTCCATTTCTTCATCATGACACCCTTTGGACTTCATCAATCCTCCTTAAAGGCCCAATGACTCACTTTATTGATCATTACACCCTCTTGATAGGCTTCTGATGTTATTGAGCTATTTGGTGGGCTTGTCACCAAAAGTATTGTTATTATGCACATTATTTTATTTTAGGGGCATTATTAGTCCAAATTAGGCCATTTGAATTCATTAGAGATTGTATAAATACAAGTGAGGTGATTCATTTTCATCATCATCACTTGGATTGGATCATCCTCTCTTGTGAGATTTTCTCTATTCTTTTGGAGGACGAAACTGGGTGAATGAATGAATTTTGATGTTTGGATCTCTTCATTTTTGTCTTGGAGCTTCACTATTGGCACATAATGATGATTGGATATAATTTTTCATACATGTAAATACTCTTTTAATGCCATTTTTTCATGTTTCTTATGTCACATGCATGTTGTTGGGAATTTTCGCTATGCCAAGCTAAAGCTTGATGCTTTTCTTATGTGAAATTGTGGAAACTTGTCTTTTTATAGAGTTGCATCATGTCATGGGCCATGTATGAATAATTTAATGTTACTATAGATATTTTTTTGAAATTTATCTTTATAATTCATCATATATTTCATATTTAAGTGTAAATACCTTGAAGCAATTGTCCCACGCCCTAATTTCCATGTGAAAATATTCTAGAGGCATCCTTAACTAAATGAAAGCATTAAAATCTACTTGAATCCATTTATCCAAAAGGATTAGGCATTAATCCTCCATAGGTGATCACCCAAAAAGCATATTTTTCTCACCTTTCTCTCTTTCTCTCTAGGCTTAGCCTACATAGGTCACCTAGCAAATTAATTATCGCACAATCTAGCCATCCAAACACCTCGACTTTTGGTTCAAAAATTCTTTGGAGTTTTCTTTATAGGCCCTCAAAATTTGAAGCAAATCCGATGATGAGATCTCGAGACATTGCAAGCCCTAGCTCGAGGATCATTTCTTGCCCTAGGTTTCCCTTGGCTAGTGACCTCATTTGGATCATTGCATTCTATTCCAAGAAGATTTGTCCATTGATCCTCTTCTCCTCCACAATTAGGTCAATCCCCTCCTTGAGTTACCAATTCCTCTTACTTAACCTAATTTTGGGTCCACTTGTGATCCAAGGTAAAATCTTGATACCCTTAACCAAGACCTTTTACTTCGGCTGATAATTAGAATTGCATTTAAGTAAAGCGTTAATGAAAATGAAATGAACAATTATAGCTGTAAATAAGAGGAACATAAATGAACAAGATCAGCAATCATACGAACACATCATTTGATAATGGAGTTCATCCAGGAGGGACTACATCTCCGGGCCTCGGTGTCAAGATGGTGTAGGCTAATGCATTATGTGCTGTAAGAAGAAGATGTACATGGATGTGTTTCTATATGACATACAAGGAAAAATTTCCCTCACGTAGGAGTGGCTTGAATTCTTTAAGAGATTTTCTGCTGCGGAACTCTCATACATAAAGAAAGACTCTTATTAGTATGACCATAGTTGACATGTAATAAATAAGAGTATCCTGCCAATCCTAGAAAACAAGGGTATAAACAATACACATATGAAAACGAGCATCCCGCCAATGTGGCATAAAAGGGATCTCATACATGACACAAATCCATAGCTGAAAATACATCAATAACAACACAAGGCAAGATCCCACGACTCATGCATCAACTAGGATCTGCAAGGCATAACCCAACTCAAAGAGAAAGAAATGTAGAAGTACATGAAATCCATATCATATACCTCATGCTGACATTTGCTGAAAGTTGAGCTGCTCTGCAACTGAATCTGAAAAACACCATCAAACTTGTGGCGTCGAAAAACATTAAAATGACTGCTCACACGCAGAAATCTGACACCTGCATAACCCACTTCCAAAAGTGGCTAAAAAATAAAAAAACTCAGATGAAGAAACTGAGCACGCCATCAGACTCGTGGCGTCGAGTAGTGCAAAAATGACATAAAATTTGTCCCATTTGGACAAAGTCAAAATTTCTCCCTCTTGAAAGTTGGCCTGAATCAAGGTTTTGACAACCTCTTTTCTGGCTCATGGTTCCACATGACCTCCAAAAAAAAATATTAACCCTCGATCTGCACGCTCTCCGCTCCTCCATGGCTTGGGTGAACTTATGAAATGATGGGTTTATATGCATTTCGTAGGCAGAATTACCAACAAAATCCATTGGTGTAGTTGGTAACAAATGGAATTGGTTGTAGGAGGGGTTGGGGGGTCAAATCCCGCCCCTCCCAACATAGCACAAAAAAACCCGCATTTAAAATTTTTAACTGGGCGCATTTATTTTGTTTGAATTTGGGAGGGGTCAGGCCTGCCTTGGGTGGCTCGCCCCACGATCTCCGCTGGAACATATCTCCATGGCCATAAAAGGTGGCTTGGGTGGCGGTGGGGTTCACAACCCCTTCCCCCATTTAATGTTGTTGGCAAGTGCGGGTTGGGCACATTTTTATGAGTTGGTTATGTGTTGGGCCACTCGTGGATCGGGCCGGCCCACATGGCTGGGCGAGTTTGATTCCTGCCGGCCCACTATTACATGGTGCCATGTATGGAGTGGCCCACGGGGTTCATGGACTGTGGGACCACATTTTTTGGTCGGGTGGTGGGATTGGTGGCCCCACCACCTTTTTTAATATAAAATTGTTTTATTAAAACAATATGAGTTTTTTTTGAAAAATTTGGTTTTGGACCGAAGGAAGAAAATTAACTAGATGACAATTTCACCCGGAATATGACCTGAACCTACCGGAATCTGGTGGCCGGGTTTCATCCAAATTGCGTCTTCCTTAAGGCTGCCCAATCACCAAGTCAACCCAGAACTTTGACTGCTCCTAACTCCTTCATACGGACTCAGAATTGAGTGTCATCTGTGCCGTTGGATTCAGGATGACGAGATCTACAATATGAACATAGTTTGAGATATTTTCCAACATTTTGATTTTTGAGCCTTTGTACTAAAGCCACTTGTACTTGTACCTATTTTATCCACCTCGATCATTCCTCCCCATTGAGGAGCTTTTGGTCCTCCAAAAGCATCAAGCTTTACTTATCATCAACTGTCTGCAACTGTCATTAAAAGGCACATCCCCTCATGACCCCTTCACCTGGCGTACTTCAGAATCAAGATGCAAAGCCATCATCTACAACTGCTACAATACGATGTATGAAAAGGCACATCCCTTGAAGACTCCTTCACCTCTCATACTTCGGAATCAAGATGCAAAGCCATCATCTACAACTGCTACAATGCGATGTCTGAAAAGGCACATCCCTTGAAGACTCCTTCACCTCTCGTACTTCGGAATCAAGATGCAAAGCCATCATGTACAACTG
Source organism: Pinus albicaulis (assembly GCA_034641835.2). NCBI lineage: Eukaryota > Viridiplantae > Streptophyta > Pinopsida > Pinales > Pinaceae > Pinus > Pinus albicaulis. The sequence goes on from CM076574.1 coordinate 306,927,853, forward strand.
TTGCAATGCGATGTCTAAAAAGGCACATCCCTTGAAGACTTCTTCATCTCACATACTTCAGAATCAAGATGCAAAGCCAACACCTGCAACTGTTGTGGCACCAATGTGTGAAAGGCACATCTCTTGAAGATTTGTTTATCTGTTGTATTTCAGAATCAAGATGCAAAGCCAACACCTGCAATTTGTTACAACACAAATGTTTGAGAAGGCACATCCCTCGAAGACTACTTCACTTATTTCCTTCATAATCAGAATTCCAACACCTGCCTGAAGCTGCAACAAATATTACATGCTCAATATGACCAACAATGACCCAAATTTCCATACTTTCCATGAGTTTATAACATGTACTCGGTGGTCAAGCTTACAGCAAAATGGAAATCATACCTCAGCAAAATTACAAGACCAGACCTCATCGTCGCATTTCAAAGTGATGGTAAAACACATCATCACTTTTACATGAAAGAAATGCATCAGACGACTCATAGAACATGACCAAAACATAATCGTCACATCTTGAAGTGATGGCAACACATCATCACTACAACATATGACTCATCAAACAAGGCCAAAAAAATATCATGGTCACTTAAATGAGTGATGGAAGCACATCATCACTTTTATAATAAAATTACAACAAATGATTTACAAACATGGCCATGACAAGCTTAACATCTCTAGAAAAGAAAACAATCTTGAAGAACCACTTCTCACTTATTAAAGTGAGTGGATCATTTCCCTGGGGTGAACTTCCTTTTCAATCAGTTCTTTCGACTGGTGTATGCATGGGCGATTTTTCTTTACGGTGCTGCTCTGGATGAAGTTTCGAACATGTGGCTCTTTGGTGGCCACTTCGGTCGTAAAGGGTGCAAAAGTTCTTTTTCCTCCAAACCTGCTTAATCGATTTCTTTTCCTATTGGGGAGAAGGCTTTTCATGCCTCTTCCTCCTTTGTGCCGCCATCCTCTTCCAGCACTCAGAAATCACATGGTTATTTAAACCACAAAAATAACAAGTTTTACGATGCCATATTTTACGACTGTGGTTATCAACATTCTTATAATCAAAATGCACTATGGGTGGTCTTTGTTTACCATGATGATGGAGTCACCTCAGCCTTCATTTTATGCATCACATGTGGAACATAAGCAGTGTCCCCATCATTCCTATTCCTTGGAGAGTTCATCATGATCTGTTTTCCCTTGATTTCCTTCGAACATCCTTCGTCGGTGTACCCCAAACCTGCATAACGAGGTCTCTGCACAACCTCCAATGATTTGGTTATGCCTTGGCCACGAATGCAAAGTCCTCCTCCTCTATACCCCATCTTGGTGAGGAGTCTCATGCCGGTTCCTGCAATGGGTATCTCCATACTTCAAACTAAAATTATATCATGTGAAGAAATTAAAGAAAAATCAACACAATTTACCTTAGGTGTTGATTATGAAACAAATGAATAAAGTTGTTGTAAGCCTTCGTTGTGCTTCACTTCTGTTAATGCCTCTGACATGGATTGTAGCTGAAGCTGCAACTGCTGTGTCTCCTCCTTCTCTTTCTATAGGAATGCTTTCAAGGCATCATGATCTTCTTGCAAAATTTCATTGTTGCATTTCAATCTTTCCCATGCCTCTATCGTGGCTTGCAACTGAAGATGCAACTGTTGCTTCTCCTCCTTCTCTTTGTGTAGGAGGGTCTTCAATTCTTCGTTCTCTGCTTCTTGTTTTTCATAAGCCTCATACAACATTTTCACTTTCTCAGACACCCTGAGCATGGTTTCGTACATGTCCTTGACACTCTCCATGGCTCAACTCAACGAACGTTCAATGTTCACGCTTGCAATCCAATAATCAAGAAGACCTGCTCCGATACCACTTGATCTAGGATAAAATCTTGATACCATTAACCAAGACCTTTTACTTTGACTTATAATTAGAATTGCATTTAAATAAAGCGTTAATGAACATGAAATGAACAATTGTAGCTGTAAATAAGAGGAACAAACAAGATCAACAATCATAAGAACACATCGTTTGATAATGGAGTTCATCCAGGAGGGACTATATCTCCGGGCCTCTGTGTCAAGATGGTGTAGGCTGCTACATTATGTGCTGTAAGAAGAATATGTACATGGATGTGTTTCCGTATGACATACAAGGAAAAATTTCCCTCATGTAGGAGTGGATTGAATTCTTTAAGAGATTTTCCACTGCGGAACTGTCATACATAAAGAAAGACTCCTATCAGTATGACCATAGCTGACATGTAATAAATAAGAGTATCCCTCCAATCTTGGAAAACAAGGGATCTCAACAATACACATATGAAAACGAGCATCTTGCCAATGTGGCATAAAAGGGATCTCATACATGACATAAATCCATAGCTGAAAATACATCAATAACAACACAAGGCAAGATCCCACGACTCATGCATCAACCAGCATTTGCAAGGCATAACGCAACTCAAAGAGAAATAAATGAAGAAGTACATGAAATCCATATCATATACCTCATACTGACATTTGCTGAAAGCTAAGCTGCTCTGCGGCTGAATCTGAAAACACCATCAAACTTGTGGCGTCAAAAAACATGAAAACGACTGCTCACACACGGAAATCTGACACCTGCATAACCCACTTCCAAAAGTGGCTGAAAAAATGAAAACTTAGATGAAGAAAATAAGCACACCATCAGACTCATGGTGTCGAGTAGTGCAAAAAAGACATAAATTTGTCCCATTTGGACAAAGTCAAAATTTCGCCCTCCTGAAAGTTGGCCTAAATCAAGGTTCCGCCTGCCTCTTTTCTGGCTCATGGTTCCACATGACCTGCAAAAAAAAATATTAACCCTCGATCTGCACGCTCTCTGCTCCTCCATGGCCTGGGTGCACTTATGAAATGATGGGTGTATATGCATTTCGTAGGTGGAATTAACAACAAAATGCATTGGTGTAGTTGGTAATAATTGGAATTGGTTGAGGAGGGGGGGGGGGATTTTGGTAACAATTGGAATTGGTTGAGGAGGGGTCGGGGGCCAAATCCTACCCCTCCCAACATAGCACAAAAAAACCCGCATTTGTTTTGTTTGAAATTGGGAGGGGTTGGGCCCGCCTTGGGTGGCCCGCCCCACGATCTCCGCCAACACATATCTCCATGGCCATAAAAGGTGGCTTGGGTGGCGGTGGGCTTCACAACCTCCTCCCCCATTTAATTTTGTTGACAAGTGTGGGTTGGGCGTGTTTTTATGAGTTGGTTATGTGTTGGGCCACCCGTGGATCAGGCCGGCCCACGTGGTTGGGCAGGTTCGATTCCCGTCGGCCCACTATTACATGTTTCCATGTATGGAGTGGCCCACGGGGTTCAAGGCCTATGGGACCACATTTATTGGTTAGGTGGAAGGATTGGTGGCCTCGCCACCTTTTTTTTAATATAAAATTGTTTTATTAAAACAATATGAGCTTTTTTTGAAAAAATTGGTTTTGGACCGAAGGAGGCAAATTAACTAGGCGATAATTTTGCCCAGAATCTAGCTTGAACTTGCCGGAATCCAGTGAATGTGTTTGATACAAATTGCATCTTCCTTAAGGCTGCCCAATCACCAAGTCAACCCAGAACTTTGACTGTTCCTAACTCCATACGAACTCGGAATTGAGTGTCGTCTACGCCTTTGGATTCAGAATGACGAGATCTACAATCTGAACCTAGTTCGAGATATTTTCGAAAATTTTGATTTTTGAGCCTTTGTACTAAAGCCACTTGTACTTGAACTTGCTTAATCCACCTAGATCAACTTTGTCCTGGGTGGTCCCATAATTTTTTAAAAATAATTTCCCAATGACCATTTTAGAACCAAATTTTCATAAAGTTTTCTAGGACTACGTCTCTCCTTCATAAGTATTATTTGACACTAGCCCTTAAATTCCCCCTGGCCCTTCTTAGAGAGCATGACACCTTGCTTCTCAAGCAAATAAACCATACATTCAAGTCTCTCTTGTGAATAGGACTAAGGAATCACTCCTTACCTCTTCATTGACTCATTCATCTAGTGATTCTCTTCATACCGTGTTTCCTCCCATCAGTGAAAGTCCGTAAAGAGTAGGGAGCCTTAACCGAGGTGACAGTGGGCTATAGCTTCATCGTTTCCCTTGACCTAGTAGTTTCCCCTTTAGGATCCCCTCCAAGGACCTCTGGTAGTTTGAGAGGTAACAGGTCAAATGGAGAGGAGTGGCGCACCTGAGTGAGAAGAACAAAAACTATCAAGATGGATGGCGATAATTAGATCCTTTTTCTACATGCTCTCTATGAAATGTTGCTAAGTGAAGCTCATTAAGGACTAGACACACATAGATATCAAAATTGATATTCTGGACCATGGTATGATGATCCTTAAACTTTATATCGCTTGTTGCAATGATATGATCATTTTAGATGATGTATATAAGGCTGATCAATTGGATGCATTCTTACCAATTAAAGGTGTTAATTCCCATAGCTTGATTTTAGTTACCTCCCGAGACAAGCAAGTCTAGTTGGAAATTCTGGTATGCTCTGATGCTATGTCGAGAACATATACAAAATAGAGAAGCACAAAACAGTTTACAGAGAATTCGGAATTCAAATCACACACAGACAAAGAGCAAGAACATAGGAGAGGAAAGCTTCAGTTTTTTCATTCATCTCTCTAAACATATGAAAATTACATTCTTTTAATACAAAATGGCAGAGCCTGTAGACTTAATGCTACTCAATGCTAGAATGGAGTCCATATAACAACGAAAACGTCCTTCCACTCCAATCTTCTGTTTCTACATGAAATTGCATACAAAACACAAAAATACAGACTTGAAATTTTATAGGTTTCGACTGCAATACCACATCGCATCTGAGCCCTCATCACAAATTGCATTTCGACGATTTTAACATTTAACTGGGAACGATACGGGAAAACTCAAAATCTTGCAATTACGATGTGCAATGGCACAATCACATCGCAACTGAAATATTTTAACTTGTGGGCGCTATCCGTCTGAGATTGTGGTATGCAATATGCGATCGCATCGCATCTTAAATGAAATAACTTGCGGGAAATTAAAGGTAACTTGTAAGATATGCAAAGTGCGAAATGCAAGCGCCAAAAAGGTAAGTCAAAAGAAATGCGAAGTGAAAAATGCAAGCGCCAAAAAGGTAAGTCAAAAGAAATGCGAAGTGCAAAATGTGGGTGCCTAAACGGTAAGCGGAAAATCATGCGAAGTGTGATATTTAAGATTTTCAATGTGTGATGACGATGTGGCACCACAACATCACAAGGTTTTGGTGCGGGGTTTAAAAGATAAATGGTAAAATGTGTGAATTGCGGTATGTGGGCACTTAAATGGAGGGAAGTGTGAAATGCGAAAAGGTAAGGAATAAGGGGGAAATAAAGGTTTTATGGTGGATTTGGTAATGCGGCAAGGTATGATGGGTACCACCAAATCGCATCGACGGAAGCTTAAGTTTCACGAAGTGTTAAGGAGTAAAAGGTAAAACTTGAGGGCTGCGATATGTGGAAAAAAAGGTAAGTGATGAGGTGGGTAAGGAATTGAACGCAGAGTGGTGGCTTGACTCTGTTTTTATGAACATATACATAATTGCGTGAAGCAAAACAAAAAACCTGCAGATTTAAATCCTGAGCTTTGTCCTTCCCTGCAACAAAATTCAATGTAAGTGTGGCCTACTGCCAGTATTATTCATGGCGGTGGTTGGGAGTATTTCCAACACCCCCCTTTAATCACAACCACCACCATTAACCATTCCCAGACAATTTATGAGATAAACAAAACTTTTCTGTCACAATGGCTTTGTGAGGATATCTTCAAACTGTTCCTATGACCTGTAATGCTACAACACAATTTCACCATTGTTAACTAATTCCCTTATGAAATGGTATTTGGCATCAATATGCTTTTTTCTCTTATGGAAAACATAATTCTTTGAAAATTCAATTGTTGAGTTGTTATCACAGAAAATTGCGGTTCCTTTGTCATGTTCATGACATAAATATCTCAGCATCCTTCTCATCCAAACGGCTTGACATGCTGCTACATATTCAGCTTCTGCTGTTGATAATGAAAATATAGGCTACTTCTTGGAAGGCCATGAAATGGCTCCCAATACCAAATGAAAAACATACCCTGATGTGCTCTTTCTGTCATCAACACTTCTAGCCCAATCACTATTAGTGTAACCAATCAACATAAAATCATCAGTTACAGAGTATAGTACACCATACTCCTCCGTTCCATTTACATATCTCAATATTCTCTTGGCTACTTGCCAATGTGTCTCCTAGAGTGTCTCCATGAGGTTGGATATAAAACTTACTACATACATTATATCAAGCCTAGTTATAGTCAAATACATTATACTGCCAACCATGCTTTTGTACAATGTCATATTGACATTCTTGCTGCAATCTTCCTTGCTCAACTTCAACCCCATGACAGTTGGAGTTGATGATGGCTTGTTGTTCTGCATATTGAACCTTTTTAAAATCTCTACAACATACTTCGCTTGGGAGATAAAAATTACATTTTCTGTTTGCTTTACTTATATGCCCAAAAAATATCTTAACAAACCCAAGTCAGTAATTTCAAACTCACTTTTCATGACTTCTTTGAAATCAACAATGAGAGAAACATCATTGCCCGTAAAAATCAAAACATCTACATACAAAACAACAATAAGAAGTTTATTGTCATTTTCTTTGACGTAGAGTGTGGGTTCACCATCACACTTGTCGAACCCATTGTCCATCAGGTAAGCATCAATCTTGTTGTACCATGCACATGGTGCTTGCTTCATCCCATAAAGAGCTTTCCCTAGCTTACACACCTTGTGGTCTTGGCCTTCTATTTCATATCCAGGAGGTTGTTCAACATACACGTCCTCTTTCAGCATTCCATTCAAGAATGTTGACTTCACATCCATTTGTTAAACTTTCCATTTTTGTCGTGCTCCTATTGACAACACTGTTCGCACTATCTCCATCCTTGAAACGGGTGCAAAGGTTTCCTCACAATCTCTTCCTTGCTGCTGCTTGTAGCCTTTGACAACTAGCCTTGCTTTGTGCCTTTTTATCTTGCCTTCAATGTTTCTCTTGGTCTTATAGACCCATTTCACTCCAATAACTTCTTTTCCTTGTGGGAGGTCCACTAACTCCTATGTGTCATTCCTTTCTATTGCTCCTATTTCTTCATTCATTGCTTCAATCCATTTCTCTTCTTTTACTGCATCTTCAAAATGGATTGGGTCATCAACATGAAAAAATAATGAAAATAAAGAATTCAGACCAGCACTATTATGAACTTCTTCTTTCTCATAAATTTCACTTAAATTTCTGAACCTTGGTCTTCTTGTATTTGTTGAATATGTGCTTGGAGTTGCACTTGAACTCGAGGGATTTGTTGATCCCCGTGGTGTGCTTCGAGAAGCACTTCCTTGGTTTCTCAATGCTTTTCTATTGCTTTCTTGTGGTGTGCTATATTGATCTTGTGTAGGTGGAGGAGGAGCCACCATTGAGGAGTTTCTTTCTACAGTCCATTCCTCTCTCTTCATGAGACATACATGTCTTCACATTTACTGTCTTCTCTAAACTTCCATCCCATGCTTCTTCTTCTATGAACTGAACATCTCTGTTGATTATTATTTTCTTGGTTGATTTATTATAGAGCTTGTAAGCCTTGGATTCATCACTGTATCTAAGAAATATACATTTCTCCCCCTTGCTATCCAACTTCTTCCTTAACTGATCCGGGACATGTGCATATTCCACACATCCAAACACTGTCATGTGAGTGACAAATTTCTTTCTTCCACTCCACACTTCTTCAGGAACTCTATTCATAACACTTTTGGTTAGACATATATTTATGATATATGCTGCACAAGAGACAGTTTCTGCCCAATAATCATTTGGAAAATTATTTTCCTTCAACATACTTCTTACCATGTCCATGATGGTTCTATTCTTTCTTTCAACTACACCATTTTGCTGAGGTGTATACCTTGTGGTAAATTGCTTGTGTATTCCATGCTCCTTGAAGAAACATAGGAAGTATTTTGAGATATATTATTCACCTCTATCAGTTCTCAACACTTTTATGTAGTGTCCAATTTGCTTCTCAACAAGAGATTTTTAGTGGTAGAACTGTTTAAAGACTTCACTTTTCTGTTTTAGAAAATATACCCATGTCTTGTGTCATCATCTATGAATGTCAAAATATAATGATCGCCACCTAATGATGGTGTTTGCATTGGTCCACATAAATCTGAGTGGACAATATCCAAAGGCGCCTTTTCCCTTATACTCTTTCCTGCTGGAAATGATTCTCTGTGTTGTTTGCCCAAGATAGAACCTTCACATAGGCTATCTGGTTTCTCTATGAGTGGTAATCCCTTTACCATGTCTTTTCTATGCAACAAGTTCAAACCTCTGAAATTGAGATGAAAAAATATAAAATGCCATACCCAGTTCTCATCTTTCACTTCTTCTTGAAAGATTTCTTGTGTGACAGCTGCTACAACACCTCCTTCCTTCAAGTCTGATCTCATATTGAGAGGAAACATTCCATTGCTTGTCGTATGCACTTTTGTAATGAGCTGTCTACTTGGAGGTTTATCCATGATTGTGCACACATCATCTTTAAAAAAAAATTGTAACCCTTTTGCACGAGTTATCCAATGCTTAGAAGGTTAAATTTCAGGCCAGGGACATAGTAGACATCTGGAACACACTTCTTCTCTCCCTTCTTTGTCAGAACATTTACTCTCCCTTTTCCCATGACAGAGACTTTGCTATCAGTCCCCAATGTCACTTAACATTTTACACTTTCATCTAGATTGGAAAACATTGCTATGTTTCCAGTCATATGGTTACTACACCCTGAATCTAAGAACCATATATCTTCTTGTTTTTCTTGTGCTACATTACAAGCTAAAAACATATCTTCATGGTTCTGATTTTATTTTGTAAAATTTACAATTGGTTTCCTACCCATGTCATTTCGCTTCTTTCTACATTCAT